>OU963894.1:61963946-62563946 GCA_902850365.2 Chilo suppressalis | reverse complement strand
AGCGCAGCGAGTGATTCTAAATTAGAATCCTGAGCGTCAGCGAGGGAAACAAACGAGCACAAGGTGAAAAATCTTTCCACTCGAGTGCAATACGTAACTTTTCATCCCACCTCAGCGAGGAAATGACAAAATGAAAAAGAAAACAATTTATAATGACAAAATATTTAAGCAATAAAACGTGAAAAACTAGAATGGCGCGAAGCACGCAAATAAAACAAAGAAACCAAGAAGGTTCCAAATTTAAATTTTTTCACAATTTAAAAAGTTCTAATCATAAATTTGGCACCATAGAGGTTACATTAAATAGGTTTAATGACGTTTTGAATTTACAATTATATTGAGTACTCATTATATGTGATGTTCTAAATTCAAATCTACTTTGCCGCTCAAGCGAATAAAATAGAATTTTCCAGCCAGATTTCGAAGCGCAAAATTACACTTTCCGAGGTGGTGGGATGAAATAGTTATTTATTATACAAGAGTGGAAAGTTCCTTTTTAACCGCGTGCTCGATTTGGATGACCGAGCAAGCGAAGGATTCTAAAGTTGAATCACGAGCGCAGCGAGTGATTCTAAATTAGAATCCTGAGCGTCAGCGAGGGAAACAAACGAGCACAAGGTGAAAAATCTTTCCACTCGAGTGCAATACGTAACTTTTCATCCCACCTCAGCGAGGAAATGACAAAATGAAAAAGAAAACAATTTATAATGACAAAATATTTAAGCAATAAAACGTGAAAAACTAGAATGGCGCGAAGCACGCAAATAAAACAAAGAAACCAAGAAGGTTCCAAATTTAAATTTTTTCACAATTTAAAAAGTTCTAATCATAAATTTGGCACCATAGAGGTTACATTAAATAGGTTTAATGACGTTTTGAATTTACAATTATATTGAGTACTCATTATATGTGATGTTCTAAATTCAAATCTACTTTGCCGCTCAAGCGAATAAAATAGAATTTTCCAGCCAGATTTCGAAGCGCAAAATTACACTTTCCGAGGTGGTGGGATGAAAAAAAAATTATTGTTTGCATATAAATATTAGTGTCTTTATATTGAGTATGAGGTTAATAATATACATTTTTAATAATAAAATCATTAGTACCATTAGGGCTTATTGGGAACTGGATATTATATTTTTTTTATTACAGGAACTACCATAAATGTTAGTGGTTGTTCTTTTTTCTAAAAAAAAATATTCTATATGTCGCAACGCGTAACCCACAACAAGACGTTATCTACACTGATAGTTAGATGTCGCTCGTGACAGCATTCAGCCTGTCACTTGTCAAACTCGCGAAACGTCAATGTCAATGTCGCTCGTGAGAACATTCAGCCTGTCAGTTGTCAAACTCACAATACGTCAATATCATTGTAACGTCGGGGCGGGGGTACGTCGATTAGTCAGTTTTGTTAGCGCGTGCAAGCTAGAGTGTTCTCACGAAAGACATCCGTTCCCATCCAATCAATCTGCGAATATTTGTGATTAGTAAAGTTATTAAATCATTAAAGAAGATATTGATTAGCTGTCTGTGGTGTTATTTCGTGTCCCAACAAAATGAACGAAGAGAATGGTGTATCTGGTGATCGCAACCTTATGGGTTCGCCGTCATATAGATTTATAAATCGCGCAGATTGTATACGGAACCAAACTACGTAGCCCCTTAGTTGTAATTATAAAATGTACATCATCAAAATGTGCACTACAGACAGTACTGGTGGATGATATGTTCCAATTGTTTTCTCCTCTGCAGTTTCGAATAAGTAAAACCCAGTAATCCCTACAGCTTTTGTTTTTAGGAAACAAGGAGGATAAAAAGGAGGCAATAGTAATTTTATATAAATAACTAGCGGCCCGCCCTCGCTTCGCTTCGGGTGTAGAGCTGAAGTGTAAACTCCAGTTTTTGTTCTCAGGCTTGTATTATACACAATTACATTGATCTATGATTCTTCTTACACCTGCTTGCAAAGTCTCAGCCCGATCGGTTTAAAATTGACAAAGTTTCATACAAACTTTCATTACCTATTTTATCCCCCTTGGGTAGAATTGATCAAAATCCTTTCTTAGCGGATGCCTACGTCATAACATCTACCTGCATGCCAAATTTCAGCCCGATCCGTCCAGTGGTTTGGGCTGTGCGTTGATAGATCACTATGTCAGTCAGTCACCTTTGAGTTTTATATATACAGATATGGGTTCCTCTCCTTTCCATTTGAGATACGGAACCCCCAAAAGTTACGAAATCTTGTCTTACCGAATCGCAAATAAATGCTAATTTCCCCACTTTTAGGGAAAGTTTCCCGTAAAGTAGTTAGCCTCACCGTTGTATTTTTGTGTTCAGCATTGTCATCACATTAAATCTCTTATCTATTAGACAAGTCCGTCTGTCTGTGGTGCTGTTTCAGCGGCCAAACCGTAAGAGATAGATAAAGAGAATATTTAAGTTATAAGTTAAATCACGAATTTCAAACGAAACCACACCAAATCTCCGAAGTTCTCAATTAATTAAATACATTTTTTTTTCTTTTTTTTTTTTTTAAATCAGGTTTTGGTGAACATTTGCTTCATTGGTTTGCTAGTAAAATATAATTTAGAAAATTTCGTTTATTCGTTTTTCGTTATTACTTAAGCATGGTAGGTGATTCTTTTTGACCTTTTAAGTTAACTCATGCAGTTTGTACATAATTTTAACCACACAAGACTCGTTACTTGATCTTGTATTGATCGTTACGTAACCGCAAGAAAATTGTTTGAAATGTTCATTAAGCCAGAAACATATTAACGTGTCGTGGCGTGACGTGGCGCATCGGTTTCATACATTTATTATGGGTTAGAGAGAGATAGAGAGGTTAAAGCGTCGATACGACACGATACGTAAATATGTCTTTAACCATAGTAAATGTATGAAACCGATGTGCTTCTGGCGCGCCACGACACAACACGACACGTTAAGATTTTATTTATTTTTAAGCATTTAACTGCTAGATGTTTAAATCTAAAGAAAAGTTTACTAGAAAAAAATCCACGCGGACCAGGCAGCGGACGGGACTCGAACCCGCATCCTTCGCAATCCGGGCGAATGCACTGAACATTATGCTACCACGGCCCTATTAGCCGCGTCGAAATTTTCCTAGCGTTAAGCTGCAAGGCAGCTAAACTTTCTAGTAAACTTTTCTTTAGATTTAAACATCTAGCAGTTAAATGCTTAAAAATAAATAAAATCAAGACTATAATTGCTATTTCTTCTTTCAATTGTTTAATACTTGAAAAAGTATTCATTTGACATTGTGGGTTACCTACAATGCGAAGAGATGGCGCTGCCTTGCAGCTTAACGCTAGGAAAATTTCGACGCGGCTAATAGGGCCGTGGTAGCATAATGGTCAGTGCATTCGCCCGGATTGCGAAGGATGCGGGTTCGAGTCCCGTCCGCTGCCTGGTCCGCGTGGATTTTTTTTCTAGTAAACTTTTCTTTAGATTTAAACGACACGTTAATATTATGTTTCTGGCTTTAGCAGTAACATGGGAGTGGCTGCACAATGTCATTTTCTTTTTCGGGGACACTCGCGTACTTTTAGTCCTGTCCGATCTCCCGGTCTGTGTCCTCGGTTATTGGAGGGACTTGTTGTACGCGGTACTTTCAATCCGTCATGTGCGTTACTTGACGAGGTATTAAGAGACTTATTTTGGGGGATAAATAGTCCTCGGATAAAATTCTCTTGTCTGCGCAGGGCATTATTCTGGTAGACTAACAGAGAAGTCCGGTCATTAAACAGCCAAAGGCCAGAAAAAATGTACACAGCTGGAATAACATAAGTAAACCTTAGTTACCAAAAATAAAACATAAAAAAATAAAGATGTGGTTTTTGGTTCTACTACACCAATGGTCAAGAGATGGCGCTGTAGTCTCCTGAATCGCGCTTTGGTTCCGTTGTTCCAGATTAATAAATACTTTTGATAGGCCTTCACAATGCAGTCGTTAGCACCCACAAAATAGAGTTTCTATTTTGTTGGTAGATTTTCTTAATGTGCGGTAAACACAAAAGTAACAGCTGTTAATTTTTCGTGTTACAGTGATGCGCGCGCATCTTAAAATTTCATTCTCATCATTTTTTCATAACGCGCCTAAAGAAGTATAACTTCAATAAAGAAAAAAAATGGTTGCCTGTAAAGTCGGTTTTACGGGCGAAGATTTTACGTGACAACGTCTTTTTCTCGGTAGAATATTTATTGATATGAATATAATTAAATTGCACAATAGGAACAAGGAATTGAATGAAAATAAGAATTGCACAAATTTTAACTATAGAAATATATTTTGTTTACTAAAAAAAAATGGTTGCCTGTAAAGTCGGTTTTACGGGCGAAGATTTTACGTGACAACGTCTTTTTCTCGGTAGAATATTTATTGATATGAATATAATTAAATTGCACAATAGGAACAAGGAATTGAATGAAAATAAGAATTGCACAAATTTTAACTATAGAAATATATTTTGTTTACTAAAACATTGTACATGTAAACTTAAACTCATCGTAACGTTACCGAGCGTTACACTTTTTCATAAGTGACTCCCAGCCGCAACCTAATTTAAGACGTTGTCACGTCAACATTGTACATGTAAACTTAAACTTAACACGAGAGACTCATCGTAACGTTACCGAGCGTTACACTTTTTGACGTGACAACGTCTTAAATTAGGTTGCGGCTGGGAGTCACTTATGAAAAAGTGTAACGCTCGGTAACGTTACGATGAGTCTCTCGTGTTAAGTTTAAGTTTACATGTACAATGTTTTAGTAAACAAAATATATTTCTATAGTTAAAATTTGTGCAATTCTTATTTTCATTCAATTCCTTGTTCCTATTGTGCAATTTAATTATATTCATATCAATAAATATTCTACCGAGAAAAAGACGTTGTCACGTAAAATCTTCGCCCGTAAAACCGACTTTACAGGCAACCATTTTTCATAAGTGACTCCCAGCCGCAACCTAATTTAAGACGTTGTCACGTCAAAAACATTGATGAAATAGTCTTCAATCCTAAGTGATGACACAAAGCGGGCGAAAGGAATAAAAACTTGATATTACCAGAGAAAAGTCACTAATTGGGTACGAGTCTAATAAACATTCATGTATCTGCAATCAACCAAAATGAAATAAAAACATGCATAAAATAAACACTAAATATGTATATGTATAAATATTTAAAATTTTGTATGTTCAATTCCATTCTACAATTTCACAAGCAGTTCTGGACTTTCAGAGATCATTTCCATATTTGTTTCTTAGGTTTTCACGCACATCACTCATTAAATAAAACTAGTTTTTACGGGTTAATGCACGAAAACTTTATTTATTTATTGACGTTTCGCAGCCTTTTCAGGTCTGCATCGTCAGAATAATGATTTTTTTTTTTATTTAAAATTGTCGAGCTACCTTCGAAAGACTTATATTGAGCGTTCGGTTATTTCATTTGGAAGATTTTTAAAATTTTATTGTCTATGTATGTATTTATTATTTAATTTACTTAATAAAGTATTTTATTTAAATTTCTTGTTTGTAATTTTGAGTTTATTTATTTGACCCTAACTACCGTAAACTACCACCGGTTCCAAAATTGGGAGACCTTCCTGAGAAGAACCTTATGTTAAATTATGCAAACAAAAAGAAGAACTAATAGTATCTGATGGTCTTGCAGTGTGTGCTCGGGGTTGGGATTTTATCATTTCCATATCCAAACTTATAAAATCGATCTCTTTATAAGATGGCTATAGATTATAGGCACATTAAGCCGTTGGCCCCGGCTGCATCTGCAGTCGATAACACACACCAATCCGCACTGGGCCCGTGGGTCATGGCCCAATTTCCCTATTCCATCCATAGGGAAGGTATTTACAGACGACGGCGCCTTTAAGAGGCACACCTCTGAACGGACCTCACACCTGGCTCCCGCAAGTCTTACGGACCCCCCAGTGGCTGTCCACCGAGGACCCCGCAACTCTTACAGGCGTTTTACGGGCTAATATCCGCTAAAAAAGTCCTGCGAATACCCTCTAAGCTGCTTAGCGCGAAACCGCGGGATCCCCGTTTAGGGATGCTTCCGCGTCTCCGCACCTAGCAGCCTCCCGGCCTAGCCGGGGCTCCACGGCAGGATCCATAGGGAAGGCCTATGCCCCAGCAGTGGGGACATTAATAGGCTGATGATGATAATGATAGATTACAGATATACGAGTGAGTTCTAATAATAAATTATCATGAAATATAAGACGCAAAACATTGTCTTTTGACGACCTCCGTGGCCGAGTGGTTTGTACGCCGGGTTTCATGGTGTCGCCGACTCGAGAGGTCCCGGGTTCGAATCCCGGTGGGGGCAGATGTTTGTGTGATGAATACGAGCATTTGTACTCCAGTCATGGATGTTTAATATGTATTTCTATATAAATATGCTTATATATGTACAGTATATGTATTCTATCCGTTACCCTAGTATCCCGTATATCTAGTATATATAGTGTGAGTGTTCTAAAAAAAAAAAAAAAAAAATGTGCAACTCGTTTTAATTGACCGCATTTGCGTTCAAAGTCGATTTACCCATGACGTCAATCGGATTCCCAAAGATATAATTATGTTGATGTCTTAGATCAAATCTTAGATGGAAGATATAAAAGAAATAAGGTAGAGATTTATATTGTTTTATGTTTGAGTGTATGTGTAAAAAATAAAGTATGAGGAGCTCGATGGCGCAGGTGGCTAGCGCGTTCGGCTGCGATCGTTGAAGTTAAGCAACTTTCGCAGTGGTCGATCATTGGATGGGTGACCAAAAATTTACTATCTCGAGCTCCTCCGTGCTTCGGAAGGCACGTTAAGCCGTTGGTCCCGGCTGCATTTGCAGTCATTAGCACCCACCAATCCGCACTGGGCCCGCGTGGTCATGGCCGAATCTCCCTATTCCATCCATAGGGAAGGCCTGTGCCCCAGCAGTGGGGACATTAATAGGCTGATGATGATGTATGTGTAAACTTGGCAACAATAAACTATGTGGCAACAAAAACAAACCTAAAATTAACCTTGATTGACTTCTAATATATTTCTTGTAATTAAATAAATAGACCGCGTGTAAATGCAGTATGTAATCATCATCATTAGCCTATTAATGTCCCCACTGCTGGGGCACAGGTCTTCCCTATGGTTAGTATAAGGAGACTAGGCCATGACCCACCATTCGCACCCAGTGCGGATTGGTGGGTGCTAACGACTGCAGATGCAGCCGGGACCAACGGCTTAACGTGCCTTCCGAAGCACGGAGGAAGAGAGGAGATAAAAGATTTTAGATCACCCATGCCGACCATTTCGAAAGTTTCTTAACTTCAACGATCGCAACCGAACACGCTAGCCTTCGAACTCCTCGATAAAGTACAGTAAACGCCACAGCTATGATACACTGTATCTATATATACATATAAAACTCAAAGGTGACTGACTGACATAGTGATCTATCAACGCACAGCCCAAACCACTGGACGGATCGGGCTGAAATTTGGCATGCAGGTAGATATTATGACGTAGGCATCCGCTAAGAAAGGATTTCGATCAATTCTACCCCCAAGGGGATAAAATAGGGAATGAAAGTTTGTATGAAACTTTGTCAATTTTAAACCGATCGGGCTGAGACTTTGCATGCAGGTATAAGAAGAATCATAAATGAATGTCATTGTGTATAATACAAGTATGAGAACAAAAACTGTAGTCTACACTTCAGCTCTACACCGAAGCGAAGCGAGGGCGGGCCGCTAGTCCATTAATATGAGAGTTTTATTATGAACTAGTGGCCCGCCCTCGCTTCGCTTCGGTGTAGAGCTGTAGTGTAGACTATAGATTTTGTTCTGAGGCGTGTATTGTACACATTGAATTTATTTATTTCATTCTTTTTTTATGATTCTTTTTTTATTGAATAGGTAATAATGTTAACTTTTTTAAATTAGGGATGAGTGAGAGTATTATAAACGTAAGAGTAAACAAATATAATCAGAATGCTCCGAACTGCTAAGCTATCAGGAGTTACACGTTTTATTGTGAGTAAACCATAAAAGATAGACATATGCTGTTGCGGGATATTTTTTAGACAATTTTATGTAGAATATTTCCGTTATACATGATTTCTATGTAACTTTAACCATTAAGGCTGCACACGCGACGGAAGCTTAAAAAATGGAGTATCTTCTCTCGTTTTCCCAACATTTCCCTTCACTGCTCTGCTGCTATTGATTGTAGCGTGATGAAAAGTATACTATAACCTGCCCAGGAGTATGAAGAATAATTGTACCAAGTTTCGTTAAAATCCGTCGAGTAGTTTTTGTTTCTATAAGGAACATACACACAGACAGACAGACAGACAGACAGACAGACAGACAAAAATTTTACTGATTGCATTTCTGGCATCAGTATCGATCACTAATCACCCCCTGATAGTTTTTTTGAAAATATATTTCATGTACAGAATTGACCTCTCTACAGATTTATTATAAGTATAGATAAAATCCATATCCTAGAAGCCTTCTTTAAATAAAGATATACACGGAAGAATGGGCCACAATCCACCCACAAATAGGCGCAGTACGGATTGGTGGGAGTTAACAACTCGAGTGCTAATACCACTATGTTCTATGGCTAATGCAATCGGTAGCTTAAACCTTAGCCCACTTACGAAGCACCAAATATTTCAAGACATCTTAATTTTTACTTCTTGCGCAATAACGGTCAGCTCTAGAGTTTCGTGCCTACAGGCACGGTAATAATATCATACAGTATTCTATCTTCATACAAACGGTCGGAAAGCGAGTCATACCTACGCCACTCGAGTTCGATGTGCGCTCGGCGTGCACCCTAGTGTTGGGTAGGACACGACTTGAAAAAGAGTTTGTAAGAGTAGCCTCTTTTTTGTACTGAGCCAGTACAATGTCCCACTTCAAATGAGGCGAGGCGTACTGAAGCTCGGCAATACATTTGAAGTGACGAGTACAAATATGACATTGAGGCGTACAGAAGCTCGACATTACGTTTGTGTGCACGAGTAGCCCCTGGAGTGTAAGTTCTGAACGCAACCCTGGGCTGCGTTCAATACCTACGCTCTGATGTGCAACTTTTACTCTGACGTTTAAATTTTGACAGAAAATGTATGAAGCTAATGTCAACTTAGATATTTGTTGCACCCAGAGCGTAGGTTTTGAACGCAACCTAGTGCGAGTGACTAGGATTATGTGGCGTGTGGATGACTTTGACAAGAGGGCGTTGTACTGCAAATTAATTATAGAAAACACAGTGAGACAGCATTATTTCCAGTTTGTGTCATGCGATGAGCCACAAGATCCTTGTCGCACTGTAACACATACTACTAAGATAAGAGAGAGATAGGTACTACTACACTGTACCGTAGAGGACTTAAAAGAAATGTCATGACTCGCTCTCTCTCAGACTTACGAAGAGTGAGTGAGTAACGAGACGCGACTATCGCGACATTTAATGTAAAGAAGTACATTTTAAAATTTTGAGCCGCTCTTACATTTTGACGTCATGTCCGGGACAAATGTACCGCCTCTTGTAAGTCCTACTCAACACTAGTGCACCCAGTCGCGAATGCGCCGCCGCGCCGCAACGACGACCGAACGGTCTGAATTGTTTTTTATGCAGTTAGCCGTGCTTAAACGTGCGTTTTGTATTGTAAATATTTGATTTAATCAAGTAGATACCTACATAATTTAGTATGTAAAAGAACAAACGACGATCAATATCGTACAACAGCACAATTGCTGTTTTTGGTTGCTTGAATTCTTCAATAACACACCCAGAGATATCATTTTTTAAATTACCTGAAATATTGGAAAGGTATAAGATACCTATCTACTAGTACGTAATTTGTTTCTAATATTTAGGTTTTTCCATCGGGCAAAATATCTGGAATAATATATAAATAAGTGGTTAGGATGAAAAAAGAGACAATCGAGTAATCTACCTACACTCGCGTTAAAAACAAAACTAAATAAAATACTGTAGGCGCGGCCCTACCGCGTGCTAACCCAGCGCTCGGATGTAGGCATTTATTTTCAAGGACAGGGCGGTGTCACAATACTGTATGGATAATATTACCGTGCTACAGGTTAGTTCATTCGGATGTTGCCCTAAATGACCTTAGAAACCTACTCAATGGCAGAAACATGATACCTGAAATAGGAAGTGTATTTTCATGTTGTCCTCTGTAAGGTGAAGGATAGCTCCCAAAACAGCCTCAAATACTACCGGAAAATCTGCTAATCTCTCTTCGTGGTTTCAAACGTCACATTATCGTTATGTTTTTATTTTTTTAAGCATTTAACTGCTAGATGTATAAATCTAAAGAAAAGTTTTACTAGAAAAAAATCCACGCGGACCAGGCAGCGGACGGGACTCGAACCCGCACCCTTAGCAATCCGGGCGAATGCACTGACCAATTATGCTGCCACGGCCCTGATGGCCGCGTCGAAATTTTCCTATCCTTAAGCTGTAAGGCAGCGCCATCTCTTCGCATTGTAGGTAACCCACAATATCAAATGAATACGTTTTCAAGTATTAAACATTTGATCAGTACATTCGCCCGGATTGCGAAGGGTGCGGGTTCGAGTCCCGTCTGCTGCCTGGTCCGGGTGGTTTTTTGTCTATTAAAACTTGTGTTTAGACGTTTTTGGTAGGTACAGGTAAAGTTCATTCGGATCTTGCCTTATATGACCCTAGAAACGTACTCAACGGCAGAAACATGATACCAGAAATAGGAAGTGTATTTTCATGTGGTCCTCTATAAGGTGAAGGATACTTCTCAAAACAGCCTCGAATACTACCGGAAAATCTGCTATCTCATCTTCAGGGCCAGAGTGAACAGGCATCTTCTAGGCAGGCGTGTACCATCCTAGGCCTCATCATCGCTTTCCATCAGGTGAGATTGTGGTCAAAAATTCAAAATTCAATATCGTTTATTCAGTCTAGGCTGTTACAAGCACTTGTGAATGTCGAAAAGCTACGCCATCGGTTCGCAAATCTACGGCGGGAGACCTTGTACTGAGAAGAACCGGCAAGAAACTCAGCAAGGGCTGCTTTTTTCTCCCTGTATTATATCATACAGTGTCGTCCAATTGAAAGTTGACATCACACTTGCAAACATGTGTTGAGGTCAACTTCCATCACATCTCTTATCTATTAGACAAGTCCGTCCGTCTGTCTGTGGTGCTGTTTCAGCGGCCAAACCGTAAGAGATAGATAAAGAGAATATTTAAGTTATAAGTTAAGAATAGTCTGATAAGACTACAAACCGGATTTGAGTAACGTAGCACTTCCGGTTTTCGAGAAATCACGAATTTCAAACGAAACCACACAAAATCTCCGAAGTTCTCAATTAATCAAATACATTTTTTTTTTAAATTAGGTTTTGGTGAACATTTGGTTCACTGGTTTGCTAGTAATGTCTATAATGTCATCACATAATGGGTCAAACGCATTACCTATTTTGCATAAAAAAAAATCAGCTAATCTCTCTTCGTGGTTTCAAACGTCACATTATCATGTTTACTACACATGCCGTGGTATGAGAACTTCGACCCTGTCTAATGATTGTTCCGCGCACTGCCGGATTTAGGGGAGGGCAACCGGGGCGAAAGCCCCGGGGCCTCCACAAACGGGGGGCCCCCACAATAGAGACTTCGGAAAAAAAATCTTTCAAATTCCAACTAGTAAACAGTAGTAAACATCTTTTCCTTTGATTTTTTTTTGCTCTTTTACCTTTACCTACAGCCTACAGTACTTTGTACATCTAACATACATGATTATTTGATTATATTAATCTTAAATAACAGAAATCATTGATCTATATTTGTTCACTCCAATCAGGCAATCAGTGAAATATCAAAATCTCAAATAGCCCTGATAAGCACTTCCAATTCACTACCCATCTTGAGGGAGTACCCCAATCGCTTAATGGCTGAGTGGGGTGGTACTTGCCCGCAGGGCCGAATTTAAGACAGGGAAGGTGGGGTTGTGACCCAGGGGCCTCCACAACAGCTAAAGAAATAACATTTCGATGGGTTAACAAGAATACAAATCTCAATTGGCCCGGGGCCTAAACAATCCTAAATCCGGCCCTGGTTCCGTGGCCGGTGGTTAGCATATAACATAGTATTTCACAGTGTGCGGCGCATCCTAATCATCAAGAAATTATGGCCAATTTGCCGGCCGCCGCCAGCCGACCGTGAAGATTCACGTTTGCCTCGTGATCGTGAAGGAATATGTATGTGCATATCATTTACATATCCTATTTCCTAGATTAGCGGGGTTGGCAGAGCATCAATGGTGCGCAAGATTATGTTCTGTACCCCAAAGGTAGGGCTGCCATCTCTAAAATGAGGCAACCAGGATAAGACGCGTGTTAGCCCCGGATTTTAAAGCCCAGAACCCGGACAGACCAATAAAAAAACAGTTAAAAATGTCACGGTCAAGAGTAAGGGGCTGGTATTGGGGTGCTCCAGCCCAGAGGACCAGTGCTTTGTAAAGTAACACCCGATATTTAGGCTTGAGGTACTTACTAGATCTATTGAACACACAAGCTTTTTCACACACACTTGTGTCTTTGCTGGGTTAATCCAATCAAATTTTGTTGGCTCCAATTTGATACTTGATCCAGTAATATCTCAATCTCGGTTCACCCGTCTTCTTCCATCCGAGGGATGTTTGTCGGGCCGGTGTAAAAAGTTTCAGTGCTGTCATCCACATAGCAACGAATGCTATTATTGCGGACAGTGTGGGCGACAAAGCTGATCTTTGTTGGAAGTCAGCATTTATGGTTATAGTGTTAGAATAGATTTATTTATTTTCAAAGACATTAAATTGACGAATTAATTGGCGACCCAAACAGGAGATTTTTAAACCCGGACTACAAATGAAACCCCGCCCGGACGCTCCCTGGACGCCCCGTAAACTAGGACAAATCCGGGGAAACCCGGACGGATGGCAGCCCTACCCAAAGGGTGTGTCTGTCTGTCTCTTTCTAAGCGGGCTGTATAGAACAGATAGAAAGGTCAAAATAGAATATCCATTACTACTAGTATATCGAAAAATGAGGAGTTCGATCGTGCAGGTGGTTAGCGTGTTCAACTGCGATCGTTGCATTTAAGCAACTTTCGTAGTGGTCGGTCATTGGATGGGTTACCAAAAGTTTACTATCTCGATCTCCTCCATGTTTCGGAAGGCACGTTCAGTTCAGTCGTTAGCACCCGCCAATCCGCACTGGGCCCGCGTGGTGGGTCATGGCCCAATCTTCCTCTTCCATCCATAGAGAAGGCTTGTGCCCCAGCATGGGGGACATTAATAGGCTGATGATGATGATGATGATATCGAAAACAGTTATATAAAAACAAAACAACAATACATAGGTACGGCAAGAAATCTCAAATCGATTTTCAATAATCTTTCAATGAAATATCCGAACTTTCAATAAAAGTCTTTCGAAGTTAGATCGTCAAAGGTTATTAAAAACTAGTGGCCCGCCCTCGCTTCGCTTCGGTGTAGAGCTGTAGTGTAAACTATAGTTATTGTTCTCAGGCTTGTGCTATAAAGAATGACTTTATTTATATAATTACACGTGTTATTGTGAGTCAACCATAAAAGATAGACATATGCTGTTGCGGGATATTTTTTAGACAATTTTATGTAGAATATTTTCGCCATACATGATTTCTATGTAACTTTAACCATTAAGGCTGCACCCGCGACGGAAGCTTAAAAATGGAGTAACTTCTCCCGTTTTCTCAACATTTCCCTTCACTACTCTGCTGCTATTGGTTGTAGCGTGATGAAAAGTATACTAGGACCTGCCCAGGAGTATGAAGAATAATTGTACCAAGTTTGGTTAAAATCCGTCGAGTAGTTTTTGTTTCTATAAGGAACATACACTTAGACAGACAGACAGACAGACAAAAATTTTACTGATTGCATTTTTGGCATCAGTATCGATCACTAATCACCCCGTGATAGTTATTTTGAAAATATATTTTATGTACAGAATTGACCTCCCTACAGATTTATTATAAGTATAGATTATGATGCATCTTGAAAAGGAATCGAAATGTCGGGTTTATGTAAAAAAGTATTAAATAAATCATTTCAAAGCCGTTGAAAATGGTTTTTATAAACAAAATCTATACTAATATTATAAAGCTGCAGAGTTTGTTTGTTTGTTTGAACGCGCTAATCTCTGGAACTACTGGTCCGATTTGAATGATTCTTTCAGTGTTGGGTAGTCCATTTATCGAGGAAGGCTATATATGTTTTTTTCAAAATTAGGGATCCGTAATAAAATTGCTATTTTGTAACACAAGGTGTAAAATCGAAAACCTATTTTTGCGTGTGCTGCAAAAACTATTGACAATAGAACAAAATGATGTGCTTCGGGTTTGTAGATCCCATTAAGACCTACAAAAAAGTCCCCGAGAACATATATCTAGCTATCATGGTTTAATCACAATAACCGATTTTGTGTTCAAAATAATTATTAAATCGTCTAAAGAAAAAAAAAACTACGTTAAATATGTATCGTAATATTAATCTTTATCGAAATTAAGCATTATGTTATCAAGAGTATTTATGTAGAAGTAAAATACTTTTTGTTTCATCTCAATCGGATATTTCGTTTAAAAGTTATCACGTGTGTAAGGATGTTAAGAGTTGGTACCTATATATTTTATCTCGGTATTTCCACGGAAACGAGAAAAACGCGGGTGAAACCGCGGGGCACGGCTAGTATTAAATAAACTCTTGAGTCTATATTTTTATTTTATGATGTAAGTATATATCTTAAGAAATTTAACTAGTAAAAAAAAGGTTAGTACATCCGCCCGGATAGCTGGGGGTGCGGGTTTGAGTTCCGTCTGTTGCATGGTCCGCGTGTGTTTTTTGTAAAATTATCTTATTTATTTTATTTTATTTTTAAACTTTATTGACCAAAATATATAACATTGGTGCAAAAGGCGGACTTAATGCTAAAAGCATTCTCTCCCAGTCAACCTTTGGGAAAAACGAAAAACACGAACGGCGGGCGGTAGAAAGCTAAATATGAATATATATACATATATACATATTAACATAGATTCATATATAAATACATATTGTAAAAAGAATATAATACACAAACATAACACAAATAAAATTTTAATATATACAGTATACATATATACACCGTGTTCCTGAGGTTATACACTAACTTTGCCATGTTATTCAGACTCTTTCTCACTGCACAACACAATTAAGTTGGTTCAACTTAAATTACCAATAACTTAAATACTATGCTATTGAAACTACTACTTTCCTTGTACTATATGTTTAACTAGAGCTATAGAAGTATTATTCAAAGTTAATGTATATCCTCAGGAACACGGTGTATATCCATACTTAATATTATAAATGGGAAAGTGTGTTTGTTTGTTTGTTTGTTTGTCTTCTCTTCACGCCTAAACCGCTGAACCGATTTGGTTGAAATTTGGTAAATGTATAGCTTGAACTTATGAGACTGCTATAGGCTACTTTTTTTTAATTTATGTATTCGAATTTAAATAATATATACACAAGATGATGATTAATAAAATGATACTTCATCTTAAGTTTTGCAACAGATGAGTGTGAACATTCCCTTTAAACATAAGTTTACTATCTTTAGTATATTTTTCATTTTTTGAGTCTGCGGCTGTCTTTTAATTTAATACGCATCTTATTACAATACAGTTCAATGCTTCGCAAACTACGCAAAGGATCATTTATTACAATAAACTAAGTACAAATTGTTATTATTATCTTTGTATATATAAAACTCAAAGTTGACTGACTGACATAGTGATCTATCAACGCACAGCCCAAACAGGACGACCTCCGTGGTCGAGTGGTTTGTACGCCGGGTTTCATGGTGTCGCCGACTCGAGAGGTCCCGGGTTCAAATCCCGGTGGGGACAGATGTTTGCTGAATACGAGCATTTGTACTCCAGTCATGGATGTTTAATATGTATTTCTATAAATAAAATATACTTATATATGTACAGTTTATGTATTCTATCCGTTACCCTAGTATCCCATAACACAAGCCTTATAGTGCTTACTTTGGGGCTAGGCTAATTGGTGTGTGTTTAAAAAAAAAAAAAAAAAAAAAAAAAAAAAAAAAAAAAAAAAAAAAAAAAAAAAAACACTGGACGGATCGGGCTGAAATTTGGCATGCAGGTAGATGTTATGAAGTAGGCATCCGCTAAGAAAGGATTTTGATCAATTCTACCCCCAAGGGGATAAAATAGGAACAAACTTTCATAGTTTGTATGAAACTTTGTCAATTTTAAACCGATCGGGCTGAGACTTTGCATGCAGGTATAAGAAGAATCTTTGAATGTCATTGTGTATAAGAACTGAGAACAAAAACTGTAGTCTAAATTTCAGCTCTAGACCGAAGCGAAGCGAGGGCGGGCCGCTAGTTATTACATAAAGAAGAGAAACGTGTTATTAATTGAAGGTTAAAATAAGTTTCAACGCACGTCATCAACAAGTTAATTAGGGGTGATGTAAAAAGGTTTTCCTTAAACACATTAATATCGGCAAAAAAACTTGCCTGTTCGGCAACAAAGAGGTTTATTCGTAATTTCAATAAAAAAAAAACGACGGGTTGCACTCCGGGAGTGCCGGCAGAAGTGAAAACTTGAATATTAACGTTGTGCATTTTTGATATTGTGGAATGGTTAGGGAATAATTTTGCACGAATTGCTTAATTATCAGTATAAAAGTAGTATAATGTATGTGGTAGAATACAATATTTATTTATTGCGCTATCGTACATAAACATGACAATTTATATTACATTAAAAAAGTTTATATCTCAGAAAAACTTACATGAATCACGTTTAAGCTCACTTAGCGACATCTGTTGTAAAAAAAATGCATTTCCTTCGCAATAAAGCTGCCACGTGGACGTCCTAGATAGAGACTTATTATTATAATACGGTAAAATAAAATATTACTATGTTTCATGCAATATATTGAAAGTCAACAACCTTTCCAATTTTATTGTGTGTCATGATGCGATCAGCCCACGTGTTTAACCTGACGCGAGTTTAACATTTTTTACGCATACAAAAAAAAGTACAACGCCGCTAGGGTTTGCGTCGAGCTACGTATCTCCAGACGGGAACACGCTTTTCTTAAGTCAGACAAGTAATCACAGCAAATATCATAATGAGACTGTATGCATGTTGATGTTTTTTTGACGACCTCCGTGGTCGAGTGGTTTGTACGCCGGGTTTCATGGTGTCACCGACTCGAGAGGTCCCGGGTTCGAATCTCGGTGGCAGATGTCTGTGCGATGAATACGAGCATTTGTACTCCAGTCATGGATGTTTAATATGTATTTCTATATAAATATACTTATATATGTACTGTATATGTATTCTATCCGTTACCCTAGTATCCCATAACACAAGCCTTACAGTGTTTACTTTGGGGCAAGGCTAATTGGTGTGAGTGTTGGCAAGTATTTAACTTAGTTCCTACATCTCAGTCAACATTGAACATACTGCGTTCAATGTTGAGTTGCGCCGGCGTAAATTAGCCGCGTTTAAATAATTCCGTAAACGCTTGTACTATGCGATTCAAATACGAATAGGAAAGCCAATGACCTCCATCTGTCAAATGTGGCTTGTGAAAAGTACTTTTAGCAAAAAAATCTGAGCTAATCTTAGAAAGAATACCAAACATTTGTAAATAAAACAAGGAATTTAATCATATGAAACGTATAAGAAATGAGTACTGGAAAAGGGAACTATAAGAACTTTAGTTTTATTATAAACAAGCGGCCCGCCCTCGCTTCGCTTCGGTGTAGAGCTAAAGTATAGACTACAATTTTTGTTCTCAGGCTTGTATTATACACAATAACATTCATCTATGATTCTTCTTATACCTGCATGCAAAGTCTCAGTCCGATCGGTTTAAAATTGACAAATTTTCATACAAACTTTCATTCCCTATTTTATCCCCCTGGGGGTAGAATTGATCAAAATCCTTTCTTAGCGGATGCCTACGTCATAACATCTACATGCATGCCAAATTTCAGCCCGATCCGTCCAGTGGTTTGGGCTGTGCGTTGATAGATCACTATGTCAGTCACCTTTAAGTTTTATATATATAGATACAGGTATTTGTGTGGCACGCCGGGCTGTAGTAGTAGCTGGCAGTTACCGACTCGCACTTAGGGGTGGAGGATGGTACACGTAGAAGTCTTGACGATGGTTGTGGACTGTAGCTTTCGATGAATAAAACTCCTAGTGTTCTGTATCGAAGAAAATCGGTGAGCACTGGTAATGGATGGTGAGGAGTCTTCAGGTCCAGAGTGAACCGCTTGTTTCTTCCTATTCGTTTAGGTAGGAGCGCCTGTAGCTGTCTGACATGTCGGAGCCTGTCCAGCCCGATTTTTATTTGTGCGGGCTCAGCTGGCCAGCGATAAATTACCTCACCCCCGCTATTCTTTATTATTCATCAAATTATATTTACCTCGGTCAAATTCAGTAATTTTTGAAAAAAGTACTTATACGTCTGCCATACGAATATACATTAATTTACCCCTTTATCTGCGGTCACTTCCTGAATATAACTTTGTAAGGTCTAGGGCTGCCATCCGTCCGGATTTCCCCGGATTTGTCCTAGTTTACGGGGCGTCCGGGGAGCGTCCGGGCGGGGTTTTATTTGTAGTGCGGGTTTAAAAATTTACGGCAACGCATGAGTGGCCCTAGGTGCTGCAAGTGTCCATGGGCAGCAGTGACCACTTATTATGAGGTAGACCACTAGCTCTTTTGCCTAGATCAACATAAAAAAGTTGATTTGTGACATTTTTAACTGTTTTTTTATTGGTCTGTCCGGGTTCTGGGCTTCAAAATCCGGGGTTATCACGCGTCTTATCCTGGTTGCCACATTTTAGAGATGGCAGCCCTAGTCAGGTCCCATCTTTAAGTACATTATATTATGCATTTTATAATCTAAATGAATATTTTAATAATAATGTTTTGTGAAAATGACAATTGCATGCCCGATTAGGGTAACTGTTTATTTTAATTGTGTGCACTAACAGTTTTGCAAGAAAGAATTATTCTATTCTATTCTATTCATTTATTTACGATGTACACTTTTCCGAGCTTAAATCTATAGGTAGATACATGGGGCATACGAATTAGCATATTTTTAGCGCATTAGCGCGGCCGAAATCATCATAATTTAGCTGTGGCGCGCAAAAAATGGTGTTCGCAATATTTATACTCGCCCCTCCATGACTTATAACTATTGGTTAGTTTAACCATGTGAAATTATACTTATAGATATATATATTTCGATAGTTAATAATTCCGACTGTCTTAGACGTGACACTGTGCACGTATTGTCTGTCACTGTCTTTATTTCTTGTTTAGTTCGGGCGTCTCGTACAATAATCGATATTTTATTTTATTGCCAGAAGCAGCAGTGATGATAATGAAGGCTACTCCGACGGTAGTGCGGAGATGAGCGGAATTAAAAAGTTAGTAAATACTAGCAAACCAGTGAACCAAATGTGCATCAAAAAAAAAATGTATTTAATTAATTGAGAACTTCGGAGATTTTGTGTGGTTTCGTTTGAAATTCATTGTTTCTCGAAAACCGGAAGTGCTACGTTACTCAAATCCGGTTTGTAGTCTTATCAGACTATTCTTAACTTATATCTTAAACATTCTCTTTATCTATCTCTTACGGTTTGGCCGCTCAAACAGCACCACAGACAGACGGACGGACGGACGGACGGACTTGTCTTATAGATAAGAGATTCTGATTAATGTTTTTTTTCACTTAATCATGGTAAATAAGTTTTATTAAAAAAAACTGTTTTTGCTCACTCTACCTAACTGGTTTGAATTGACAGCTATGACGTCACAATATGGCGCCCAGTCGGTCCTATTCTTAACTGAATCGCATTGTAAGGTGCTTTTTAGGTCGCGGCATCATCATCACGGATTGCTCCAACTCTTACATGAATAAAGCTATGGAAATCTTCATATTATTAATTTTGATAACCTCCGTGGCCGTGTGGTTTCAAGGTGTCGCCTACTCGTGGGGTTCGAATCCCGGTGGGGGCAAATGTTAGTATGATGAACACGAGCATTTGTACCCAAGTTAAAGATGTTTATATATAATTCAATATAAATATACGTATATATGTATCAAAAGAGCCAGATCTTGAGGATCCCGATGGCGCAAGTGGTTAGCGCGTTCGGCTACGATCGTTGAAGTTAAGCAACTTTCGCAGTGGTCGGTCATTGGATGGGTGACCAAAAATTTACTATCTCGAGCTCCTCCGTGCTTCGGAAGGCACGTTAATATGTTGGTTCCGGTTGCATCTGCGGTCGTTAGCACCCACCAATCCGCACTGGGCCCGCGTGGTGGGTCATGGCCCAAACTCCCTATTCCATCCATAGGGAAGGCCTGTGTCACAGCAGTGGGGACATTAATAGGCTGATGATGATGAATGTATCAAAAATTATGTATTCTATCCATTACCCTAGGATCCCAGAACAAGAGCAATAGAATGCTTACTTTATGGCTAGGCCAATTGGTGTGAATGTTAGTAATTTGATAATATTATTTATCAATTTCGTGTTAAGGATCCAGTAATTTACGCACAAGTTCAGTAAATTGTCAAGGTGAGCGGGCGTTAACTAGCACATTATAAAACTAGAATCGCAATTGGACAAAACACGTTGACACGGGTCAATGCGCAACCACATACTGATCGGATGTTAGACTTATGTCACCTTATGTAAGGAAGAGATTGCGATAAGTTATAAATTTACTTACGTAATGTAAGAATCCACATCTCAGAGGCACTTAAAGATCAATCAGGTTTATCTTCTATATCTATCTATCTATAAAACTCAAAGGTGACTGACTGACATAGTGATTTATCAACGCACAGCCCAAACCACTGGACGGATCGGGCTGAAATTTAGCATGCAGGTAGATGTTATGACGTAGGCATCCGCTAAGAAAGGATTTTGATCAATTCTACCCCCAAGGGGATAAAATAGGAAATGAAAGTTTGTATGAAACTTTGTCAATTTTAAACCGATCGGGCTGAGACTTTGCATGCAGGTATAAAAAGAATAGATGAATGTCGTTGTGTATAATACAAGCCTGAGAACAAAAACTGTAGTCCACACTTCAGCTCTAGACCGAAGAGAAGCGAGGGCGGGCCGCTGTCACCCTATATATAAACATCCCTAACTTGGGTACAAATGTATTCATCATACTAACATTTGCCCCCCCCCCCCCCCCCCCACGGCAACGGAGGTGGTGTAATTAGTAATATGAAGATTTCCATAGCATTATTTGATTCATGTTGAGTTGAAGCAATCCGTGATGATGATGCCGCGACCTAAAAAGCACCTTTCAATGCGATTCAATTAAGAATAGGAACGACTGGGCGCCATATTGTGACGTCATAACTGTCAATTGTAACCAGTTAGGTAGAGTGAGCAAAAAAGTTTTTCTTTAATAAAACTTATTTACCATGATTAAGTGAGAAAAAATATCAGATTTTCAATTTTTTTTTATTCGGTAATAGGTAAGCGCTTGACCATAATTCGCCTGATGGAAAGCAATATTATGGTCTACGATGGAGCGCGCTTACCTAATAAAAACCGGTTCACTCTTGCTTTGAAGACCGCTAGATTGTAGTGCTCGGGGAACAAGGGCTCAGGCAAGGAATTCCACAGAATATTTATTTATTAAGACTGAGTGAGAAAAAATGTTAATCAGAATAGCTACTAGCTTTTTTTATTCCGCTCATCTCTGCACTACCGACGGAGTAGTCATCATTATCATCACTGCTACCCCGCGGAGATCTGGAACCCTAGTTAGAGTTGTTCAAAGTAGCTATAAAGCAATAGCGTGCTGCAAACTATATGCTACTTTTAAAAAGCGCGCTATTATATACGCTATGTTAATAGCGCGCTATTTACTTGGAAGCTTGTGGCGGTCTGTTGCCACGTTAAATCTTGCAGCACGCTAGATGCTAGATATCGTTGAGTTTTATTATGTATTGCGTCACAATCTCGCAGGATCCCGGGTTCGATCCCTGGTCGGGTCAACTAATACAATTACTATTTTTATTTCTTTTATTTATTTTCACACGTCTAGATTATTGTTGTACCGCCATTTTTTCCGATTCCCTTGGCACAAAAGCTTTACCTAACTAATTTTAAATATTGTAAGTAATGTTTTACAATATTTATTTATTTTGATATCGTCTTTTATATATGCGGTTATTAATAGTTTATTTCGTGATCACAAACACAAACTCTTATAAAAAATAATGTTAGAAACCATGCAATCTATTTATCGCCCGCGATAATAGTTTTCCTGCTGCGACGCGACGTTGCGAAAATTAATAGTAACGAACCGCTGCTATCAACACGCACGCGATTACTGGCTGGCCTGCCTGGTAGCGTCGCGTCTAGCGCCACCTGCTGCCCGCTGCCGCACGCGGTCAATCAACTCAATATGTGCTATATAGCGTTAGCGTCTTGTAGCTTTATTAAATAGCACGCGATACGTGCTATGGACAAATAGCGCGCTATAATATGGCGCTAGACGCTATATTAACCACCTCTGACCCTAGTCATCGAAAAAGACGCAGCACCACCAAAAGGTAGTGTTATTGGAGTTTACTCCTTAAGAATCGATTTGCATATATTATAAGGGGCCCGGTATGAGAAAAATGTGAGGAGTAAAATCTATCGATGAATGACATTAATGACCTCGTTACGTTTTTGTGCGCAACCTCATCTGCGCACTTTTCACTTTTAGCCATGGCAACGGATAAAAAACATTAAGTTGTCACAAATGTCAATAAAATAAATAAACTAAAAATGATGACTAGTGTGTGATATTTTTGAAATTGTGTGTTTCCAGAAATACAAAATAAAATATAATATGATGAATGTCGCTGATGTTAGATGATAAAATGTGTGACATGGAACCTATGATAGTCGAAACCATGGGACGATTCCTGATGTATCTCTACTTTTAACCGACTTCTTCGGACTTGATTTTGTTTTGTGTCTGTTCAAAGACAATCGTTTTTAGAGTGTAAACTCCGGTCGTGCGTCGGAGCTAACACACACAATTTTTTTTTATTTTAGTTTTACTGTGGTCTACTGTAAGGCGGAGGTTGCTTCCTCAGACGGGCGCTCTAATTCAACTCTTACTGTCGCCGCACACAGGTCACCGACCACAAAACGCCGCCACCGGCACATTTCTTGTAGTTTTCATACATTTTATATGGACTCGCCACACACGGTACGCGCCGGTGGCCGCCACACGCTACAAATCGTCGTTGCTCGCTTCTTGTGGCCCGCACCGGCCACTTAATGCGCCGATACAAAACGTCGCCACACGTCACTCGCGCGATTTCCCACCCCTCTCTCCCTTACCTTAGTCGGCCGCTGTCGCGCGCTTCAGCCACTTTAGTAGCCGTTTCTAGCTTCTCGTGGCGACGTTTGTGGCTGTGGCGTGTGGCCCGTGTGCAGCGACACTTAGTAAACTTGTAACGATTTTATCACATCGACTTAATTTAATTTAAAGTAAGTACTTATTCGAGGAGCTCGATGGCGCAAGTGGTTAGCACGTTCGGCTGCGATCGTTGAAGTTAAGCAACTTTCGCAGTGGTCGGTCATTGGATGGGTGACCAAAAAAAAATTTACTATCGCGAGCTCCTCCGTGCTTCGGAAGGCACGTTAAGCCGTTGGTCCCGGCTGCATCTGCAGTCGTTAGCACCCACCAATCCGCACTGGGCCCGCGTGGTGGGTCATGGCCCAATCTCCCTATTCCATCCATAGGGAAGGCCTGTGCCCCAGCAGTGGGGACATTAATAGGCTGATGATGATGATGATGATGATGAAGTACTTATTCAAGTTCAACATTTCTTCAATATTCAGTCATCATAACAACGAAGCCATTGTTGACGGCTTAAAGTTACGTAAAAATAAACGTAACGTTTTATTATAAACTCACTTACTTACTGAAATTAAGATATCCGATGAACAATGGTTTTTTTTTTAAATCAAACAGTATTGTTATCATTCGGCATTGTCGGTCGGTCCATGGATATAGTTCAGGCACCCGGGCGATTACTCGCGTCTTTCTTGTGACGACAAAAGGCGCACACAAATCTCAATATATTAGTGAAATCACCATGTCAGACGAATATTTCTATGGTGTCACATTGTCAGCGTCAAATCAGTCCGAAACATGGGACCCGGAAGCGAAGAAGCTGCTTTCTCGCCAGGCGCTGCTAAGGCCCGATGCCAAGCCAGATGAACTTGATGTTTTTCAGGTGGAGACATTAGTGTAGATTCTAACGTGATTCCCTTAACTTAAAACTAAATTTAACATCTGTTAAGTAAATTTAGTTTTAAGTTTAGAGAATCACGCCAGAATAGGGGTGATGACGGGGTACAGTAAACGAAATTCTATTGAGTCCGTCAGTTAGATGATCAAAAAATAATGGACACGTATTTTTTCTTTGGGCAATCAACCCAAAAATGACAAAGTTATAGCGCGTCAAAGTTTGGGAGTAGGGGTCCGTGACGTCACTTTTCAGTGAATTTTCACTTATAAGTGTACTCAAACGTGACGTCATGCGACTTTTCAAATCAATATATCTCTGCAATGTTTACATTACGTGAAAAAAGAAAAAATATGTGTCCGATACTTTTCGATAATCTACCTGATAAACGAAGAAAAAAAATTAGTCATCATCCCTATTGGCACCAATGTCTCTTCAAGATTCTATCAAGATTCCTGTGGCTGTTTTGAAGGCAGGAGAGACGAGACACGCTTGTATCGCCGTTAAATTCCCAGATGCACCCGTCACGTTCACACTCATTCAGGGCTCGGGGCCCATGCATATCATCGGGCAGCATCTGCTGGGCGCGCTCGTGGAGGAGTTCGAAATCATGGAGATGGAAGAAGAGATGCTGGATGAGGAGGATGGGATTATTAATCGTATTTACAGCAGGTCGACTCCAGAGGTTCCGGGTTCGAATCCCGGTGGGGGCAGATGTTTGTGTGACTAATACGAGCATTTGTACTTCAGTCATGGATGTTTAATATAATTATGTTTCTATATACCGTTACCCTAGCATCCCAAAACACAAGCCTTACAGTGTTTACTTTGGGGCTAGGCTAATTGGTGTGAGTGTTGGAAATATTTATTTATTGATGTGGTTTCCGATAGAAAAAATAGAAACACTTAAGTATGTTTAGCAATGAATTAAAAAAAGAACCAAAGATTATCATAACAATATAGGTAGGTAATTATATGACTTATATGACGGCATGACTTCAAAGGCTACAAAAAAACTTAGCAGTTATTTTGTTTACCTAGCCAATTCTCAAATTCAAGTTATTTCCTTAAGTCGTTAAGATGTTCTTTTTTAATTTCCATTAACGACTTTTTTTCATAAAAAAATAACAAACATTCCAATTAGGTATTTTTTTATTTCTTATTTTTCCTGTTTGCATACATAGTAATATCCTGTAGTGTTTAAGTATAAGAATATCTTTATATATATAATTCTTCTGTGAGTGTGTATGTCACTGAACTTCTCTTAAACGACTGGACCGATTTTGATGAAATTTTTTGTGTGTGTTCAAGAGGATCTGAGAATGGTTTAGATTCACAATTTTGTCCGCTGGACAACCCCTATTTTTTTAGGGCGGTACGAAGTTCGCTGGGTCAGCTAGTATATATATAAAACTCAAAGGTGACTGACTGACATAGTGATCTATCAACGCACAGCCCAAACCACTGGACGGATCGGGCTGAAATTTGGCATGCAGGTAGAGGTTATGACGTAGGCATCCGCTAAGAAAGGATTTTGATCAATCAACACTATGTCAGTCAGTCACCTTTGAGTTTTATATATATAGCTAATTGTTTATCAAGTTATAATAGAACACCAAATATATAAATAAATGCATATCAATTTTATGTTCATGATAAAAAATAATTAAATGTAAATATTTATTTAATGTTATGCCTATTTAATCAGGACAAATAATGAAATAATATATATACATAATTATCACTTGTATTACTATTATGTGTTACTATTGTTTGTTAGAAATTAAGAAAATTTGCAATGTCCTTGTAGGGCTCATGTTGTGAATCTTTTATTTTTAAAGGAGATTGCTCAAATTCGCCTAAATGCACAAAAAATATTGACATACACGGTAATTCTTGGCGTAATTTATAATTTAATTTACAGTCATTAGATTTCAACGGACACCTTTGTATAATATATTTACTTCAAAAAGTACTTATAATATTACCGGTTTGGAAAACATACGAATCATTTTTACTGGCTATGGGTGTAGTAACATTCAGCCAAAGACTGATCGAAGTTGTTTATATAACATAAAAACAAATCTATTTTGTAAAGATCGATAAAATAAATCATTTTTTTTATTACACTGTGGTATTAATATCCACAACTATATTATCATTTTCACTAGATATAAATGTGCTCAGACAATTATTATAGATGGTAGGCGACATCATAAAGTCTATTGCCATGCATTTTTCGCCAAACACCTCCATAAACACATTATAATCTGTATATATGTTAGAATTTAAGGTATCTATCTATGGGCCTACGTTCCCTGACTATAAATTAATAAATAAATAAAATTATAAGGTGTAATACACTAAAAATCTAAAATATGGTTATCTTAAAAACATAACAGAAATAATGAAGCTACATAATATATGGCTATAGAACCTAAATCTCTTAGCTTTCTTTGGTTAACGAGAGTTTAAAAATTCTCTAATCTGTGGCTCATTCACAATCATCACACAGTTTCTGTCACAGAGTACCTTATTTTAACCGGAAATGACATCTGATTTTAAAAGTTACTCTTATGCATTAACTTTAAAAACAGGCAACTATCTGTTAATCTACATGCTCTATAAACCTGAATCTAATACATAATTTCGGTACATGGCTTGATTTCCCTAGTTTACTATATAACTTATTTGTTTTTTATTATTTTAATATGTTCAGTGTATATGGTTTATAGAAGTTCTCAGGGGTGTCCGTCAATAATATTCGTTTCTACAGAAATTTATAGATAATTTCGAATCTAAGAAACAAATTTTCATGATTATTGGTCTTTAGGCCAAACATGTATGGAAGCTGAGCAATCTCCTTTCTCCAATGTCCACTATGTTTCATTTTCGAACACGCACATAAAGTTCGGGATCACAAACAATTTTCGTGAACGAATGGAATGAATCATGTTTGTGAGTTCTTTTTGTCTCTTATTTTTTGGGTACCTGTTTTACTTGGAATATTATATATTACTCGTACTTTACAACAACATTTGCAAAGACATTACAAGAACCTGCTTTGACAGTGTTAGCCGACTATTAATTTGTAAAGTTGATGCAATACCTTGCATTTCAACCTAAATTTGTCGTTTAAGACTTTGAAGTATTGGAAATACAAAAATTAATAAAAATTTGGGGTATTTGTTTATTTGACGTTATAAAAAAACCCACGCTAAGCAGCCTTAATTAAAAATACTGTAGCAGTCATTTTGGGCTTAATTACAACAAAAAAACAAAAATGGGTGCGTGTACTTATGTAGGCGCGTGAGAAGTTATCCTTCTTTGGCATCGTTTAAAATTAGTTTTTAATTGCATGCAAATAATTAATTACAATAAATTAATAAAACATCTGGAAAAGGACACAGTCAATAAAGTTCAGTTTTAATTTGAAAAAATAAATAAATAATCAAAATATTCAATTAAAATCGCTACTGAATATAATTTATTAGAACATATGTGATTTGCACTTGTATGAAACTCAAACACGTATTCCGAATATACAAACTAGAAACATGTAGATAAATATTATAAATATGAATACCTATAACTGTTACTTTATTACAAAAAATAAAGATGTGGTTTTTGGTTCTACTACACCAATGGTCAAGAGATGGCGCTGTAGTCTCCTGAATCGCGCTTTGGCTCCGTTGTTCCAGATTAATAAATACTTTTGATGGGCCTTCACAATGCAGTCGTTAGCACCCAATAAATAGAGATTCTATTTCTATTTTGTTGGTAGCTTTTCTTAATGTGCGGTAAACACAAAAGTAACGCATGAAGTAGGTCGCTAAAGCGACCAACTTCATGCTGTTAAAATTTTGTGTTACAGTGATGCGCGCGCATCTTAAAATTTCACTCTCATCATTTTTTCATAACGCGCCTAAAGAAGTATAACTTCAAAAATCCAAAAGCGAAAATGAAAAGGTAACACTTTTCATTTCGTCAATTCGAGATTAAAATTTCGAACAATTAGCTGTCAAATTCGACTTTTAGTTCGTAAGTGTTGTGAATTTATTTAGAGTAGGCTTGGAGAATTTAATTGTCATACTATTTTCGGACGAACGAATTTTCGAAATAAATAAGAAATAGAGTGAGGAACGTGCGAAATTTCGATCGTCATTTAGTTTTTCGTTGAAATAGATAATAGGCCTCCTGGATTGAGACATAAGATACCCCGGAAAAATGACAGATTCCTGAGGGTTTAAGAAAAAACTAAACTTATCGCCGGCGAACCCGCTATTGCTTATACTTTTTTGAAGTGAAAACTTCTTTAGCGGCATTGTACACTTTTTTGTATGGGTAAAAAATGTTAAACTCGCGTCAGGTTAAACACGTGGGCTGATCGCATCATGACACAATAAAATTTGAAAGGTTGTTGACTTTCAATATATTTTATTTTATCGTATTATAATAATGTCTCTATCTAGGACGTCCACGTGCCAGCTTTATTGTGAAAATTGCATTGTTTTACAATAGATGTCGCTAAGTGCGCTTAAACGTGATTCATGTTAGTTGATTTTTCTGAGAGCTAAACTTTTTTAATGTAATATAAATTGTCATGTTTGTGTACGATAGCGCAATAAACAAATATTGTATTCTACCACATACATGATAGTACTTTTATACAGAAATTTAAAGCAATTCGTGTAAAATTATTCCCTAACCATTCCAAAATATCAAAAATGCACAACTTTAATATTCAAGTTTTCACTTCTGCCGGCACTCCCGGAGCGCAACTCGTCGTTTTTTTTAACTATTTATTTATTTAACATAACGCTACGATACGACTCATAGAAGCGCAGCACCAGCAAGCTGATGCACAGATGTGTATGGCGGAAATGTTCTTTAAAAGTTCTATCTATAAAAAAATGACCGCGACTGCATATATCTATTATAAAATTTAAAAGACTGGCGCACTTTAACCCTTTTCCTCAAATTAATTCAAAAAATTCAATATTCAAAATTCAATATCGTTTATTCAGTCTAGGCTGTTACAAGCACTTGTGAATGTCAAAAAGCTACGCCATCGGTTCGCAAATCTACGGCGGGAGACCTTGTACTGCGAAGAACCGGCAAGAAACTCAGCAAGGACTGTTTTTTTCTCCCAGTATTATATACAGAGTCGTCAATTTGAAAAATGACTTCAATATGAGATAACTCATGAAATCACTTTCCATTACAAATGTAAATGACAAAACAATTAAGACTATAAAATAAAAAATATAAAAAACAGATTTAAAAATAAAAAAAGTTCATGACAGGTGTAACCGCAGGACACCTCTATTCTAAGACATGACGATTTAAGCGTTGCAAGACAGGAATTCAAAGAAGTTGTTCGCAAAAAAACCTTAATGCTTGAACATTTTCCGTGACGCAGGTTGGGCACTTTGCGCAACGAATCTTTGATCTTCAATTCGTATGCGACTCTGTATCAAAATGATCTTTAAAAATAAAAGGTACTCATAATTATTTTCCTGTTGCTTAAAATAGCTCGTGACGATGCGAGCCCAACAATTGAGCGTCGTTCGAAAGATCACATTTGAGAATAATTAATTATAGGACAAGAAAAAGCTTTTGTTCGTTACTTCATACTAGCGGCCCGCCTTCGCTTCGCTTCGGTGTAGAGCTAAAGTGTAGACTACAGTTTTTGTTCTCAGGCTTGTATTATACAGATTGACATTCATCTATGATTCTTCTTATACCTGCATGCAAAGCCTCACCCCGATCGGTTTAAAATTGACAAAGTTTCAAACAAACTTTCATTCCCTATTTTATCCCCTTGGGGGTAGAATTGATCAAAATCCTTTCTTAGCGGATGCCTACGTTATAACATCTACCTGCATGCCAAATTTTAGCCCGATCCGTCCAGTGGTTTGGGCTGTGCGTTGATAGATCACTATGTCAGTCAGTCACCTTTGAGTTTTATATATATAGATTATTATTGATGATGTTGTCTTTTTTGTAAATTAATTTAATGTTTGATTTTGTATGGATGATATAGGCTGCTGTTGTCCGAAATAATAAATTTTTATTTTTTTATTTTTTACGTAGGCATCCGCTAAGAAAGGATTTTGATCAATTCTATCCCCAAGGGGATAAAATAGGGAATGAAATTTTGTATGAAACTTTGACAATTTTAAACCGATCGGGCTGAGACTTTGCATGCAGGTATAAGAAGAATCATAGATGAATGTCATTGTGTATAATACAAGCCTGAGAACAAAAACTGTAGTCTACACTTCAGCTCTACACCGAAGCGAAGCGAGGGCGGGCCGCTAGTAAATAAATAAGATCTTAGATCTAAGGAATCGATTTTGAAAAAATATTTATTATTTACTAGCTGTGCCCCGCGGTATAACCCGCGGTTTACTATGGATATTTTCCCGCAGTAAAACGTAGCCTATGTGTTAATCCAGGGTGTCAGCTAACTCCATAGAAAATCTTATTAAAATCGCTCCAGCCGTTTAGACGTGAAGAAGTAACAAATATACACACTCACAAACTTTCGCTTTTATTATATTAGTGCGATATATTATTCAGATCCGTTCAGCCGCTTTTGCGTGATTGAGTTACAAACATACAAACTTTCACTTTTACATTATTAGTGGAAAAGAAGAATTAGGTATAAAATGTAATTAGAAATAATAACTTAGTGGCAGGGCTTGTTTACCGGTTAATTTTCAACCCTAAATCAGTGTCAAGTACATTAGGAGCGTTTTATTTAGGTTTGGCTCTACCTTAACCTTAAAAAACCGGTTTTCCTAAAGAGCGAAATCAAATAGGTTTTGAATCAATTTAGCGGTTTTAAAGGGTTTCATTTCGCTCTTTCTGGCGGTATCGATAATAAATGAATAACTTGACTCACTAGACGCTAGCAAACGTGTCAAGAAATGCATCAATCTCTGAGCATTAACAAGTTGTGACTTGATTAGTTCAAACAAAACAAACTTCAAGCGATGCCGACGCGTGCACGTGTCGCTCTGGATTAAACCGGTTTATTAAGGTTTTAGGTACCGCTTTCATTTCGGACGCGCTCCGAACGAAACCTTTACTAAAAATCGGTATTAACCTTTGTTTACCGGTATTTTCGAAACCGGTTTCAAGCCCTGCTTAGTGGTCCTCATGCTACATGATGAACAAGGCACGAAATTAAGTAGAATCTTCAAAATTTAACACAGAGATGGATTACAATATTTGATGACCTCCGTGGCTGAGTGGTTTGTATGCCGGGTTCATGGTGTCACCGACTCGAGAGGTCCCGGGTTCGAATCCCGGTAGGGGCAGATGTTTATGTGATGAATACGCGCATTTGTACGCCAGTCATGGATGTTTAATATGTATTTCTATATAAATATACTTATATATGTATTCTATCCATTACCCTAGCATCCCAAATCACAAGCCTTACACAGTGCTTACTTTGGGGCTGGGCTAATTGGTGTGAGTGTTGGAATTATTTATATATAGATTTTTTTAAGCATAACTGTAATAGTAACTGCTTGATGTTTTATTCTAAAGAAATAATAACTAGAAAAATATTTGTATAATTATATAAACCTAGAAAAACATCAGAAAATTCGACAAAGATGTCATCCTTGTACTGAATTTTTAATGATTTCATAATTATGCCAAAACAATTTTTTTCGAGGAGGAGGAGCTCGATGGCGCAAGTGGTTAGCGCGTTCGGCTGCGATCGTAGAAAATAAGCAACTTTAGCTGTGGTCGGTCATTGGATGGGTGACCAAAAATTACTATCTCGAGCTTCTCCGTGCTTCGGAAGGCACGTTAAGCCGTTGGTCCCGGCTGCATCTGCAGTCGTTAGCACCCACCAATCCGCACTGGGCCCGCGTAGTGGGTCATGGCAAAATCTCCCTATTCCATCCATAGGGAAGGCCTGTGCCCCAGCAGTGGGGACATTAATAGGCTGATGATGATGATTTTTTTTCGATATTATTCCGACAAAATTAAAATCAGTGCATCTAACCCCTAACGGGTTTAACTTAATATGTAGAAAATTCTAAAAAAATATTTAAAAACATAATTAATGCCTACCAACACCAGCCGGTTTTATCAAATTATGTATTAGACAAGGACGAGACAAAATAGTTTAAAATTAAGTAGTATTTTCCAAACTTCCGTATTTTGTTAGCTCAGTCTCCCATGACGGCTGCTATGATAGCATTGCTGTCGGACATATTATTTTACGTGCGTTTGTCGAATGTCAATTTTATGCCAATTCATCAGTCACACAAACATTATCATCATTAAATTGACTACAAAAGCGTTTCGTGCTAATTTGACACTTGTGACACCGGAATAGGATAGAACATTGATAAATTTAATGATACATCCAATATTGATTTAAATGACTCGCCGAAAACTTTGGACATTTTATATCTATACTATATAATATTATAAAGCTGCAGAGTTTGTTTGTTTGTTTGAACGCGCTAATCTCTGGAACTACTGGTCCGATTTGAATGATTCTTTCAGTGTTGGGTAGTCCATTTATCGAGGAAGGCTATAGGCTATATATGTTTTTTTCAAAATTAGGGATCCGTAATAAAATTGCTATTTTGTAACACAAGGTGTAAAATCGAAAACCTATTTTTGCGTGCGCTACAAAAACTATTGACAATAGAACAAAATGATGTACTACGGCTTTGTAGATCCCATTAAGACCTACAAAAAAGTCCCCGAGAACATATATCTAGCTATCATGGTTTAATCACAATAACCGATTTTGTATTCAAAATAATTATTAAATCGTCTGAAGAAAAAAAACTACGTTAAATATGTATCGTAATATTAATCTTTATCGAAATTAAGCATTATGTTATCAAGAGTATTTATGTAGAAGTAAAATACTTTTTGTTTCATCTCAATCGGATATCTCGTTTAAAAGTTATCACGTGTGTAATATGTTAAGAGTTGGTACCTATTTATTTTATCTCGGTATTTCCACGGAAACGAGAAAAACGCGGGTGAAACCGCGGGGCACGGCTAGTATCCAATATACAGAGATTGTTATTGTTCAACTAGGTGTGGAGTTTCGTTAATGTTTACCTAACAGCATAATTAATTAGCATGGATAGCAGAACTTACAGAAGGGCATATAAACATAATAATATAGTTTACTAGCTGACCCAGCGAACTTCGTACCGCCATAAAAATAGGGGCAGGTGGTAAAAGAGAAAATTTAGGGTTGTATGTATTTTTTAATACCACATTATAAAAAAAATGGATGCGTGTAACTTATGTACGCGCGTGAGAAGTTATACTTCTTAAGCATCATTAAAAATATTTTTTAATTGCATGCAAATAATTAATAATTACAATAAAATAATAAAAGGACTGGAAAAGGATAGTTAACACAGTCAATTAAGTTCAGTTTTAATTTGAAAAATTAAATAAGTATTCAAAATATTCAATTAAAATCACTACTGAATTTAAGTTATTAGTCCATATGTAATTAGCACTTGTAAGTAACTAAAACACGTTGTGTCTATATAGAAACTAGAAACATGTGGATAAATATTATAAATATGAAAACAGTGATCAGAGGCGACGAGCGTGCCAACATTGTTTTTGACAACGCGATCATCTTATGGAGCTCCGTGGATCGTTCAAAGTACCTTTCGAACAGATGTCTAATAATGGTGGATTATTAACCACTAAGTGGTTAATAATCCACCATTATTAAACACTAACATTCATTACGCGCCCGCGGCCAACTTCATGCTGTTACTTTTGGGTTACAGTGATGCCCGCGCATCTAAAAATTTCACTCTCATCATTTTTTCATAACGCGCCTAAAGAAGCATAACTTCAAAAAAAATTGTACAAAAAAAATTTTAGGGGTGTGTAACGTAGTGATCTACCAATTTCCTGGGATAACATTCGTCCTAACCCATATGAGAACACTACGTTAAAATACCTAATAGTTTGAATTTTACCGCGAAGGCGCATTGTAGGTTTCAGAACACTACGTTACAGGTGGACAACCATTATCACTTAAGGATATGAAAAATAGATAGTAGCCGATTCTCAGACCCACGGAATATGCATATAAAATTTCATAAAAATCGGTCAGGCCGTTTCGGAGGAGTATGGTAAGTAACATTGTGACACGAGAATCTTTATATATATAATTCTTCTGTGAGTGTGTATGTCACTGAACTTCTCTTAAACGACTGGACCGATTTTGATGAAATTTTTTGTGTGTGTTCAAGGGGATCTGAGAATGGTTTAGATTCACAAAGACGTGTAGACAGGACAACGTCTGTCGGGTCCGCTAGTTTTATATATAAGATTAATTTACTTGCATTTTTTAATTTGGCAAAATTCAGCATTTTTTTTTTTTTTTTTTTTTAAACTTTATTGACCAAAATATAAATATATAACATTGGTTCAAAAGGCGGACTTAATGCTAAAAGCATTCTCTCCCAGTCAACCTTTGGGAAAAATGAAAAACACGAACGGCGGTATAAAGCTAAATACGAATGCATATACAAATTAACATAGATACATATATAAATACATACTATAAAAATAATATAATACATACAAACAAAACACACTAATATTTAAATATATACAGTATACACATATATACACAAGATGATGATTACTAAAATGACATTTCATATTAAGTTTTGCAACAGATGAGCGTGAACATTCCTCTTAAATATACGTTTACTAGGAGATCTTCTGATGGAGTCGGGAAGGCCATTCCACAGTCGTATAGCTTGAATAGTAAAGGAGTTGGACATATAGCCTGAGTGAGAAAGAGGAATATAGAGAGCTAATGAATCAGCAGAGCGGAGAGGACGATCGTGACTATCACAGAGATACTGAAACTTGCATTTCAAGTACTCTGGAGAATGAGGGTTGGAAATAATGGAAAAAAGAGTGCAGAGTAATCTTAACTGCCTACTCTGGCGAATAGGAAGCCATTTTAGTTGGGAAGCATTATTATCAGCCTGTTAATGCTGCTGGGGCACAGGTCTTCCCTATGGTTCCGGGGTCGGAGACACTGCCGTTTACAGACGCTCTGACGTCCCGTGAAGTTTCCGCCCGTCATGGGTTGGTACCATTGGAGTTGCTGTAGCAAGCACTCGGATATAGCGAGGAAAAATGGTTTAACATCACTCATCATCATCATCATCATCATCATCAGCCTATTAATGTCCCCACTGCTGGGGCACAGGTCTTCCCTATGGATGGAATAGGGAGATTGGGCCATGACGCACCACGCGGGCCCAGTGCGGATTGGTGGGTGCTAACGACTGCAAATGCAGCCGGGACCAACGGCTTAACGTGCCTTCCGAAGCACGGAGGAGCTCGAGATAGTAAATTTTTGGTCACCCATCCATTGACCGACCACTGCGAAAGTTGCTTAACTTCAACGATCGCAGCCAAACGCGCTAGCCACCTGCGCCATCGAGCTCCTCAACATAACATAACATCACTGCCGTAGAAGATTTGACTCTCTTGAGGAGCTCGATGGCGCAAGTGGTTGGCGCGTTCGGCTGCGATCGTTGAAGTTAAGCAACTTTCGCAGTGGTCGGTTCTTGGATGGGTGACCAAAAATTACTATCTCGAGCTCCTCCGTGCTTCGGAAAGCACGTTAAGCCGTTGGTCCCGGCTGCATCTGCAGTCGTTAGCATCCACCAATCCGCACAGGGCCCGCGTGGTGGGTCATGGCCCAATCTCCCTATTCCATCCATAGGGAAGGCCTGTGCCCCAGCAGTGGGGACATTAATAGGCTGATGATGATGAGGGTCCCTACGCAGTGGAAAAGAAGTTGTGGTAGGGCTGTCTTAATTCTGCCGCACATGGAGGCACCCAAAATTGTTGCATCTAGGCCAAAAGGCCAAGTTATCTGGTTATTGAAGTGCAGTCTTGTTACTACGGGGCAGGTTTTCCCTATGGATGGACTAGAGACTGTCAATCAATATTTGAATGATAAAACGGTCTGGTTGTAATTTTACCTGTAGATAATTTTTCAAAAGTTATATTAAAACTAAGGCTCCCAGCCTTAGAAAGAGTTTTGAAGAGAACCTTGCACTTACTCCCTTTCATTTACTTGTTCATTTTGTTTTGAAAATTGTTTCTTGCTATTTTGGGACTTATCTTTGCACTTATTGTTAGTAAATTCGTTGATTGTCTATTGTTACATATTTGAGATTATGTGATGGAAGTTGACCTCAACACATGTTTGCAAGTTTGATGTCAACTTTCAATTGGACGACACTGTATGAAATAAAACAGGGAGAAAAAAGCAGCCCTTGCTGAGTTTCTTGCCGGTTCTTCTCAGTACAAGGTCTCCCGCCGTAGATTTGCGAACCGATGGCGTAGCCTTTCGACATTCACAAGTGCTTGTAACAGCCTAGACTGAATAAACGATATTGAATTGAATTGAAAAAAATAGAGATACTGGATCCGGTGACCCACCACGCGCCCCAATGCGGTGACTGCAGATGCAGCCGGGACTAACGGCCTAACGTGACTGCCGAAGCTCGGAGGAGCTCGAGATAACAAGTTGTTGGTCACCCATCCAAGGACTGACCATTGCGAAAGTTGCTTAACTTCCACGATTGCAGGTCGAATGCGCTCTCAAAATTTAGAATATCTTCCATATCTAAAGAAAATATAACTAGAAAAAATTTCACGAGTCGAAATTCCTCTAGCCATTCTTTGCCATTTCTTGCTGCCTTGCAGCGTAAGAATGGCTAGAGGAATTTCGACGCGGTCCGTGAGGGCCGCGGTAGCATAATTGGTCAGTGCATTCGCCCGGATTGCGAAGGGTGCGGGTTCGAGTCCCGTCTGCTGCCTGGTCCGCGTAAATTTTTTTCTAGTTATATTTTCTTTAGATTTAAACATCAAGCAGTTACATGCTTTAAAATAATAAAAATTGTATCACACTAATATTATAAATGCGAAAGTTTGTGAGTGTGTGAGTATGTGAGTGTGTATGTTTGTTACTTCTTCACGTCTAAACGGCTGGAGCGATTTTAATAAAATTTGGTATGGAGTTAGCTGACACCTTAGATTAGCCACTTTTATCCCTAAAAAATGTTAGGGTCCAGAGGGATTTTCAAGAAACTAAGTTAACGCAGAGGAAGTCGCGGGCGACCTCTAGTCAGTGTTGCCAGGTCCGATTTTTAAAGATCGGGAGGCGTTATAGAAAAAAACAGTAGATGTATGGAAACAGCTACAAGAAAAACAGTAGATGCAGATGCGACCCCCCCCCCCCCCTCAGAATTGGTAAATCAAATCAAGATAAAGACCAGTAACGAATGTGTTTCTGTGGCTTCTGCCGCCCCTCAAAGCTATTTTTTCTTTAGACAATTACATTTATTTTATAATTATTAAGGTTATCTACATTATTAATGACGAAGAGTGCAACTTAACATGCAATTTAAAAAAGGAAATCGTATTCTAAAAAACACAGGAGATTCATGTAGTAAAACAGTAGAACAGGAGAAATTTCAGAAAAACAGGAGATCTCCTGTAAAATCTGGAGACCTGGCAACACTGCCTCTAGTCTTCCATAATTTGGTAAAGCGTGTATTTAATTAGCAACAATGTCTTTGTGAAAATCAGTAGGTTTCACGAAAGTAATTTTACACTAATGAATCAGGTCAAGGGCGGGCCTTTCAAGTCGTGACCGGCTCCGTGATGCTGTGATGAATAAACGATAATTCAATTTAATTGGTGTTTATTTAACCCCATCTGCAATTTTTATAATTCTCGGTATGGCCAATGATAATTTTACACAGTGCTTTGTCTACCTATCGTTTTATTAACAAACTAGTGGCCCGCCCTCGCTTCGCTTTGGTGTAGAGCTGTAGTGTAAACTATAGTTTTTGTTCTCAGGCTTGTGCTATAAAGAATGACTTTATTTATATAATTACACGTGTTATTGTGAGTCAACCATAAAAGATAGACATATGCTGTTGCGGGATATTTTTTAGACAATTTTATGTAGAATATTTCCGTCATACATGATTTCTATGTAACTTTAACCATTAAGGCTGCACCCGCGACGGAAGCTTAAAAAATGGAGTAACTTCTCCCGTTTTCCCAACATTTCCCATCACTACTCTGCTGCTATTGATTGTGGCGTGATAAAAAGTATACTATAACCTGCCCAGGAGTATGAAGAATAGTTGTGTCAAGTTTCGTTAAAATCCGTTGAGTAGTTTTTGTTTCTATAAGGAACATACACACAGACAGACAGACAGACAAAAATTTTACTGATTGCATTTTTGGCATCAATATCGATCACTAATCACCCCCTGATAGTTATTTTAAAAATATATTTCATGTACAGAATTGACATCTCTACAGATTTATTATAAGTATAGACAAAGGAGATTGCTCAAATTGGCCCAAATGTACAAAAAATATTAACATATACGGTAATCTAAAGAAAAGTTTACTAGAAAAAAAAATCCAAGCGGACCAGGCAGCGGACGGGACTCGAACCCGCACCCTTCGCAATCCGGGCGAATGCACTGACCATTATGCTACCACGGCCCTATTGGCCGTGTCGAAATTTTCCTAGCCTTAAGCTGCACGGCAACGCCATCTCTTCGCATTGTAGGTAACCCACAATGTCAAATGAATACTTTTTCAAGTATTAAACAAGTTTTGTTATTAAACTTTTCCTTAGATTTAAACATCTAGCAGTTAAATGCTTAAAAATAAATAAAAACATAAATATACGGTAATTATTGGCTTAATTTATACTTAATTTTACAATCATTAGATTTTAACGGACACCTTTGTATAATATATTCATTTTAATAAGGACTTTTAATTTTACCGGTTTAGAAAACATACGAATCATTTTTACTGGCTATGGGTGTAGTAACATTCAGCCAAAGACTGATCGAAGTTGTTTATATAACATAAAAACAAATCTATTTTGTAAAGATCGATAAAATAAATCATTTTTTTTATTACACTGTGGTATTAATATCTACAACTATATTATCATTTTCACTACATGCAAATGTGCTAAGACAATTATTATAGATGGTAGGCGACATCATAAAGTCTATTGCCATACATTTTTCGCCAAACACCTCCATAAACACATTATTAAGTATGATATACTAAAAATCTAAAATATGTTTATAATATAAATATAACAAAAATAATGAAGCAACTGAAGATATGGCTGTATAACCTAAATCTCTTAGCTTTCTTTGGTTAACAAGAGTTTAAAAATTCTCTCTAATCTGTGGCTCATTCACAATCATCACACAGTTTCTGTCACAGAGTACCTTATTATAACCGGAAATGCATAAATTATACCTGATTTTAAAAGTTACTCTTGTGCATTTACTTTAAAAACAGGCAACTATCTGTTAATCTACATGCTCTATATACCTGAATCTAATGCATAATTTCGGTACTTGGCTTGATTTCCCTAGTTTACTATGGTAACTTATGTACCTATTTGGAAATATAACCTCAAAATCATTCAGTGTATATGGTTTATAGAAGTTCTCAGGGGTGTCCGTCAATAATATTCCTTTCTACAGTAATTTATATATACAGGGTGTGACAAAAGTCCGAAATAAAACTTTAGGGTTTGGTTGTGTTCCTTGTATAGAATTACCTACGAAAGTTTGACGCCTTTCAGACCACTTTTATTTTCTAATTAAATTAATAAAAATATCGTTTTACACCTGCCTATGACAACCCTATAAATGCGTATAATTACTACTAACTAAACAGACCCCCCTCTCTCCCCCGGGCGCCCCTGCGCCCCGCTCAGATACCTACAAATTTTTATTTCGGAATACATACCTACAAATTTTATTTCGGAATTCTGTAACACCCTGTAATTTCGAATCTAGGAAACAATTTTTTATGATTTATTGGTCTTTAGGCGAAACATGTATGGAAGCTGAGCCATCTCCTTTCTACATATAAAAATTATATATTTGAAGCTATGAAAACGGCAGACATTCTGCGATAACATCTTCAGACACGGTTTTGATGCTTCTATGACAATCTACCTCGAGGTTCCGCAGAAAAAGAACTTCGATATATTTCATCATCATCATCATCAGCCTATTAATGTCCCCATTGCTGGGGCACAGGCCTTCCCTATGGGTGTTATAGGGAGATTGGGCCGTGACCCACATGCGGGCCCAGTGCGGGTTGGTGGCTGCTAACGACTGCAGATGCAGCCGGGACCAACTGCTTAACGTGCCTTCCGAAGCACGGAGGAGCTCGAGATAGTAAATTTTCGGTCACCCATCCAATGACCGACCACTGCGAAAGTTGCTTAAATTCAACGATCGCAGCGGAACGCGCTAAACACTTGCGCCATCGAGCTCCTCTTCTCCGATATCTTTAACAACATGTTATTGTAACAGGAAAATTTCGTAACTTCCAAAAAACTACTGTTTGTCGTCATTTACGCAATTATGGACAGTGAAAAAGTCAATAGGACAGTTAAACACGAATTATAGCTTTGGAAAACCGTAGTTGTTTTAAACATTTTGAAATTACTATGGCATTAAGTTAATGCCATATTCTGAAAAACGCATCTCATCATTACAATTGTAAAAACTTTATTATGTCTGTATTCATTATGTTTTTAGCATTAACGTATGACAACAAGTTTTTCAGAGATAGACTAAAAAAGGGGTGATGACGGGGTACAGTAAACGAAATTCTATTTAGTCCGTCAGTTAGATGATCAAAAAATAATGGACACGTATTTTTTCTTTGAGCAATCAACCAAAAAATGACAAAGTTATAGCGCGTCAAAGTTTGGGAGTAGGGGCTCTTGACGTCACTTTTGAGTGAATTTTCACTTATAAGTGTACTCAAACGTGACGTCATGCGCCTTTCAAATCAATATATCTCTGCAATGTTTATATTATGTGAAAAAAGAAAAAATATGTGTCCAATACTTTTTGATAATGTACCTGATAAATGAAGAAAAAAAAATAGTCATCATCCCTATTATGTTTCGCCATTGTCCTTTCATTGAAAATAAAAAAAAAACAATTTAAAAAACAATAAAATATCTACGGAACCCTACACTGGGCGTGGCATGACACGCACTTGGCCGGTTGGTATTGGATAGGGTTATATCGCAGTGGTCGGTCATTGAATGGGTGACCAAAAATTTACTATCTCGAGCTCCTCCGTGCGTCGGAAGGCACGTTAAGCCGTTGGTCCCGGCTGCATTTTGCAGTCGTTAGCACCCACCAATCCCCTATTCCATCAATAGGGAAGGCCTGTGCCCCAGCAGTGGGGACATTAATAGGCTGCTGATGATGATGATGATTTCTTGGTGCGCGGATAGTCAAGACGATAGACGGTTGCCAAGACCACACCCATACTCCTGGCGAGCATTTGGGGGGACTGCGATCCTCAGAATATACGCCGGGTGACCGATGCAAGAGTATTGTCTTTCTTTTTATGTTATAGGGGGCATACGAGCAGACGGCTCACCTGATGGTAAGTGATCACCGTCGCCCATGGACACTTGCAACACCAGGAGTATCACAAATGCGATGCCGGCCTTTAAGGAAGGAGTACGCTCTTTTTTTGAAGGTTTTTTGGGTCGTATCGGTCCGGAAACACTGCTGGCGACAACATATTCCACAGTTTTGTCGTACGTGGTAAAAAAAATGGGTGCGTGAGAAGTTATCCTTCTTTGGCATTGTTTAAAATTAGTTTTTAATTGCATGCAAATAATTAATTACAATAAATTAATAAAAAGTCTGGAAAAGGACACAGTAAATAAAGTTCAGTTTTAATTTGAAAAAATAAATAAATAATCAAAATATTCAATTAAAATCGCTACTGAATATAATTTATTAGAACATATGTGATTTGCACTTGTATGAAACTCAAACACGTATTCCGAATATACAAACTAGAAACATGTGGATAAATATTATAAATATGAATACCTATAACTGTTACTTTATTACAAAAAATAAAGATGTGGTTTTTGGTTCTACTACACCAATGGTCAAGAGATGGCGCTGTAGTCTCCTGAATCGCGCTTTGGTTCCGTTGTTCCAGATTAATAAATACTTTTGATAGGCCTTCACAATGCAGTCGTCAGCACCCACTAAATAGAGATTCTATTTCTATTTTGTTGGTAGATTTTCTTAATGTGCGGTAAACGCAAAAGTAACAGCATGAAGTTGGTCGCTTTAGCACCCGCCAATCCGCACTGGGCCCGCGTGGTGGGTCATGGCCCAATCTCCCTATTCCATCCATAGGGAAGGCCTGTGCCCCAGCAGTGGGGACATTAATAGGCTGATGATGATGATGTGTGATTGTTGACAATTGTTTAATGAATTCTAAATTAATTAATGTATTAAAAAAAGTAATGACATAAATTTTGAATATTCTAGATGTGCCCTTTCGATATGACGTCAATGACGAAGAACAGACGCTTACCTTAGTATATTAATTAAGGTTTGCCCTCAATTAATTGTAATTATTAATGCATAAAGATACAAGGAAACGAGATGAACTTGAAAGACAACAGACAATAACACCCATCACTGGCTAATTATTGTATTCTCAGAGAATAGTATAGTACCTACTTACAAAAGGTAATGACTAGCAATCTGCCCCGGATTCGCACGGGTAAACATCATTTTAACGCGTCAAAATAAAATCTTGACGACCTCCGTGGCCGAGTGGTTTGTACGCCGGGTTTCATGGTGTCGCCGACTCGAGAGGTCCCGGGTTCGAATCCCGGTGGGTACAGATTCTTGTGTGATGAATACGAGCATTTGTACTCCAGTCATGGATGTTTAATATGTATTTCTATATAAATATACTTATACTAGCTGACCCAGCGAACTTCGTACCGCCCTAAAAAAATAGGGGTTGTCCAGCGGACAAAATTGTGAATCTAAACCATTCTCAGATCCCCTTGAACACACACAAAAAATTTCATCAAAATCGGTCCAGTCGTTTAAGAGAAGTTCAGTGACATACACACTCACAGAAGAATTATATATATAAAGATATGTACTGATTGTATTCTATCCGTTACCCTAGTATCCCATAACACAAGCCTTACAGTGCTTACTTTGGGGCTAGGCTAACTGGTTTCAGTGTTCAAAATATTTATTTATTTATTTATGTATTATGTGTTACTAATTTCTAATTTATTCTTTAACCACTTGTACAAGGGAGTAAACATTAACTATAAACTTCTGCTCACTTGCAGGTTTCACGCAGAAATACACACTTTTAACATTACAAATATTATTATTTTATTTATTTTTTAAGCATTTAACTGCTAGATGTTTAAATCTGTTCGGGTAAAATGCGGGTTCGAGTCCCGTCCGCTGCCTGGTACGCGTGGCTTTTTTTCTAGTAAACTTTTCTTTAGATTTAAACATCTAGCAGTTAAATGCTTAAAAAATAAATAAAATTATAACTATAATTGCTATTTCTTCTTTCAAATGTTTAATACTTGAAAAAGTATTCATTTGACATTGTGGGTTACCTACAATGCGAAGAGATGGCGCTGCCTTGCAGCTTAAGGCTAGGAAAATTTCGACGCGGCTAATAGGGCCGTGGTAGCATAATGGTTAGTGCATTCGCCCGGATAGCGAAGGATGCGGGTTCGAGTCCCGTCAGCTGCCTGGTACGCGTGGATTTTTTTCTAGTAAACTTTTCTTTAGATTACAAATATTATTTCTTTCTTCTTAGGTTTTCACGCACATCACTCATTATATAAAACTAGGTTTTAACGGGTCTAATTTCGCGTCTTTTGAGCCCTCATACGTCCCCGTTGCCTTAAACCTCGGGGTATCACGGGCGAATCGCACTTTCAGCAAAGATGGGGACCTACTGGAGCAACCGAAAAAAATATTTGTAATAAAACTAGTTTTAACGGGTCAATGCACGAACTTTATTTATTTATTGACGTTTCGCAGCCTTTTCAGGTCTGCATCGTCAGAAAAATTATTCAGCCTTTTCAGGTCTGATAGTAATTCTATTTAATTCAATATCAAAATACGAGGTAAACCTGCATTATTTTTTAGGAAAGCTCACGGAGGTTAGATGTTTTTTTTTTTGATAATTAATGTGATGGAAAATCAAAATTCTTATATATTACATTATAACAAAAACATATTTCTGATGTCGTAGTTATTAATTTGATCTAATTTATTGAACAATATTGAGAGATTGAGGCGTTTAAAGTTGTGCCTATTATGGTTTTTTCCGTAAACTAGCTGCAGTAGAACGATCAGTACAAAAAAAGAAAAATAGTATTTGCAAATATTCTACATTAACTTACAATAGGAAGAACAAATCTACTGTTTACTTCTATTTGGAAATAGTCAAAATCTTTTCTAACAGGGTAAAGGAGGCACTCGAAAATTACGATTTTTTGATAAAAATGTGAAAGGGCTCTTAATATTTAGATTCATTTTCAATGCTCTTTCAAGTCGTGTAGAGCACAAGATCTGTGATTTTTTTACCCTATATGAGATGAATTCCTAAAAATCTATAAATTCTATTAACTGACCCAGTGAACTTCTAGCGTGGGCACTGGTACACATATTGTAAAAATAAAAAACTCATTTTGTCAAATTAAAAAATTGTGTGTGTCAGCTCCGACGCACGACTGGAGTTTACTCCTTAAGTTCGATAGTCTAACCAGACGCTAAAACAGTTTATTTAAGTTAAAAATGATTGATACTTTATAAAAGGATAAATTAACAAATTAATGAAAATAATGTAAATATATATTTATTCATTTCATATACATTTATTATAACTAATCGACGAGATATTTTACATTAAACTTTTTACAATAGTCAATTTCAGATGTGCATAAATATATCAATAGGAATGTTGATAAATTATGTAATTATTATTATCAGACTATTATCATTTTTTTAAATATTAATTAAATCAACAGTGTCTGCATTATTAATTACAGTGACAAGTGCTTTATGGTAACTAAAATAAGACACATGGACGATCGTAGATAAGTGGTTCACGAATCTTGAAAATACCGCATCAATGGTTGTACCATACCTCGTTGTCCCCATTGCTCTATCAGAAACAATATCTAAATTCAGTTCAGATTTTTAAAAAAAATATTAATGTCAATCCGTCATCTTTGTTTGTCAAAGTTGCGCGACATAGGATGCGCACCAAAAACGTAACGAGGTCATTCATCGATAGATTTTACTCCTCACATTTTTCTCATACCGGGCCCCTTATATATTCAAATCGATTCTTAAGGAGTAAACTCCAAAAACAGTGACAAATAAGAAATTAACGATTTCCTAATGACAATACCACAAAAATAATGTGATGGCGTGCAGAAATCAATAAAGGCAGGTACTTAAGTCTGTCAGTAAGCGTACAAATAATTACCAACCTAATTTTATGTAGACTCGACTAACCACAACAAATAAAGACGGTAATGACACGGTAATAGATATTATTACCGTAGTAATGATTTAAATATCGGCGGATGGCGTCTCACTCGCTTCTTCGAAACTAGTGTTGCCGATCGATAGTCGACTATCGATGATTAATCGATAATCAATCATAATCATAATCAAAATCATTTATTCAGTATAGGCTGTTACAAGCACATATGAATGTCTAGAAGCTACGCCATCGGTTCGTAAATCTACGGCGGGAGACCTTGTACTCAGAAGAACCGGCAAGAAACTCAGCAAGGGCTGCTTTTTTCTCCCTGTATTGATATATACAGAGTCGTCAAGTTGAAAAATGACTTTAGACATACTTCTGAAGTCACCTTCCATTACATTATTTAGGGTATAGATATATAGTTACAACAAATTTTATATTTAGTATATATAGGAAGCGGCATTAGATAGGTACCATACTACTGTTACAAAACTGACTCATACCCATCAAATAAGAAATTACAAGAAACACTATGTCCATGCATTACGATCATTTAGATAATCAATAACTTTATAATAGCCCTTATTCATAAGAGTATTCTTAATCTGAGATTTAAATTTGGTTAGTGGAAGCTCAATCAGATCTTGGGGAACTTTGTTAAACAATGCAATACTACATCCCAGAAATGAACCTCTTGATTTTTGGAGTCTGAAACATGGAACGGCAAGCCTGTTCTTAAATCTCGTGTTAAAGTTATGGGTTTGACTTTTTTTTGCAAATGCGTCATAGTTTCTTCTTACATATATTATATTTTCATAGATGTATTGCGATGCTATCGGATGAGTTAAATTCTATCGATAGAATTGTAGTTCGTTAATAACAATCGATAGTTTAACAATTTGCAATAGTCTTTTTTACAATTTTCAGGTGTTATAGTCAATCACAAACTTTAGTCTAAAACAATCGGTAGTATCAATAGTTTGTTATTAACGAACTACAATAGTATCGATAGTATCTATATTATTGCACTCATTCGATAGTATTGCCTTGTTCTGAGCTAATGATAGTTTCGATACTATCGGTTGTATCATCATCATCATCATCAGCCTATTAATGTCCCCACTGTTGGGGCACAGGCCTTCCCTATAAATGGAATAGGGAGATTGGGCCATGACCCACCACGCGGGCCCAGTGCGGATTGGTGGGTGCTAACGACTGCAAATGCAGCCGGGACCAACGGCTTAACGTGCCTTCCGAAGCACGGAGGAGCTCGAGATAGTAAATTTTTGGTCACCCATCCAATGACCGACCACTGCGAAAGTTGCTTAACTTCAACGATCGCAGCCGAACGCGCTAGCCACCTGCGCCATCGAGTTCCTCATCGGTTGTATCGATTCTATCAATTCTATCGATAGGGCACATGATTTTCGATGTAAACTGTCGATAGTTTTAATATCGATTGTTCGGCAACACTATTCGAAACGTAAAACCGACAACAAATGTCATCAGTCAGTGTACCATTTGCCTTGTGAAACGTCAAGTAATGACAGTGACAGCTGTCATCACTTGGGAGTGGTCTATGCTAAGGGTAGTATTTAAGGGGCTATGCTTCGTTGGAAGGGCTCGCTCCAAATAAAGAATTGATTGTTTAAATAAACAAAAGCGCAAATCCTGTTTTCTGGCACTTAAGTAAAAGCTATCAGAGGTAAATACACTGAGGAGTGTAGAAACAAAAGCAGAAAAAAACCAGCCAAGTCCGAGTCGGATTCGCGCACCGAAGGTTCCGTACAAACCTGTAGATATATTTTAATAATTATTAAAAAATATTTTTTATTATATGATGTAACTAAATATTTACGGTTTTCGCAATTTTTCCATTATCTGTACTATAAGACGTTACTTCGTACCAAATTTCAAGATTCTAAGTTCACGAGTACCCTGTAGGTTTTGAGTCCCGTGCGAGTTTCGAAAATTTGCGGAAATTTGCGGCATAAACGGCTGTATCTTTTGATTGCTTTGAAAATAAAAATGAAAATGGTTTTTTATTTCCCAAAGAGTCAGTTTACAGTACAAGTTGAGACAACCCAGAAAGTAATCTATCTATCTATACTATAATAAATCTGTAGAGATGTCAATTCTGTACATGAAATATATTTTTAAAATAACTATCAGGGGGTGATTAGTGATCGATACTGATGCCAAAAATGCAATCAGTCTGTCTGTCTGTCTGTCTGTGTGTATGTTCCTTTGTAGAAACAAAAACTACTCAACGGATTTTAACGAAACTTGGTACAATTATTCTTCATACTCCTGGGCAGGTTATAGTATACTTTTCATCACGCTACGATACTTCATCAGCAGAGTAGTGAAGGGAAATGTTGGAAAAACGGGAGAAGTTACTCCATTTTTTAAGCTTCCGTCGCGTGTGCAGCCTTAATGGTTAAAGTTACATAGAAATCATGTATGACGGAAATATTCTCCATAAAATTGTCTAAAAAATATCTCGCAACAGCATATGTCTATCTTTTATGGTTGACTCACAATAACACGTGTAATTATATAAATAAAGTCATTCTTTATAGCACAAGCCTGAGAACAAAAACTATAGTCTACACTACAGCTCTACACCGAAGCGAAGCGAGGTTTGTTTAGATGCCTCGTTCTTAGCCTAGTGCAGTTAACAAATTTTGGGCACATAGCAACTAATTTCTTAAAGTATCAGGTGTATTTGTATAAGTGTGTGTGTGTGTGTGAGATGGAGAATAAATGCGTGAATGTGTGTACAGTTGTATATATATTTAATTAACAGTACGACCATTATGTTATTCTTTTTATGTGTATACAATTCATCAGGACCAAGTTTGCTGCAAATAGTTTCATATCTAGAGCATGTCACAGCTGTAATAAAATATTTCAGGGGATCGGATATGTTTTGCCTTACTTACAATCGATTTAGAAATGAATGCTTTAAGGTTGTTTACCCTAACACTCAGTAATTATTTTCTTACCATAAATTATCTTGAAAAATGATCAAAATGATCATTATTGTATTCACATAACTATATTGTACGTGATTTTAAGTAAACTATGTAATTGTATAAATAATTCAGTCTGTGGAATCTTAACTGGTTTATTGTAAAGTAATAAGTGTTACTTAATTAAATATGGGTGATGACGGGGTACAGTAAACGAAATTCTATTTAGTCCGTCAGTTAGATGATCAAAAAATAATGGACTCGTATTTTTTCTTTGGGCAATCAACCACAAAATGACAAAGTTATAGCGCGTCAAAGTTTGGGAGTAGGGGCTCGTGACGTCACTTTTAAGTGAAAATTGTACCAAAACGTGACGTCATGCGAATTCTCAAATCAATATATCTCTGCAATGTTTATATTATGTGAAAAAAGAAAAAAATACGTGTCCAATACTTTTTGATAATCTACCTGATAAACGAAGAAAAAAAGGTCATCATCCCTATTGTGTAAAACTGTATGTTTCCCAAATGAAAAGAAAGAAATTAATTAGAAATAATAATTGTGCTATCCTATAATCTACAGGCCCTTCCTTCCTTGGTATTTTTTTTATATATTACTTATAATAAATCTGTAGAGAGGTCAATTCTGTACATGAAATATATTTTCAAAATAACTATCAGGGGGTGATTAGTGATCGATACTGTTAAAATTAATAAATAATAATTAATTAATAATAATTAATAATTAATTAGTTAATTAGTAAAATTTTTGTCTGTCTGTCTGTCTGTGTACATCTGACATAGTGATCTATCAACGCACAGCCCAAACCACTGGACGGATCGGGCTGAAATTTGACATGCAGGTAGATGTTATGACGTAGGCATCCGCTAAGAAAGGATTTTGATCAATTCTACCCCCAAGGGGATAAAATAGGGAATGAAAGTTTGTATGAAACTTTGTCAATTTTAAACCGATCGGGCTGAGACTGCATGCAGGTATAAGAAGAATCATAAATGAATGTCATTGTGTATAATACAAGCCTGAGAACAAAAACTGTAGTCTACACTTCAGCGAAGCGAGGGCGGACCGCTAGTACCTAATAATAATAAGAGGTATACGAGCAGACTGCTCATCTGATGGTAGGTGATCACCGTCGCTCATTTACAACGTCCCCTTTAAAGGTATAATCTTATATATAAAATTCTCGTGTCACAATGTTAGTTACCATACTAATCCGAAAGGGCCTGGCCGATTTTTATGAAGTTTTATATACATATTCCGTAGGTCTGAGAATCGGCTACTATCTATTTTTCATAGCCTTCACTGTTATGATTGTTCACCTGTAACGTAGTGTTCTGAAACCTACAATGCGCCTTCGCGCCAAAATTCAAACTATTGGGTATTGTAACGTAGTGCTCTCATATGGGTTAGGAGGAATGTTATCCCAGGAAATTGATAGAACACTACGTTACACACACCTAAATTTTTTTTTGGACAATATTTACTTTTTTATAATGTGGTACCTACATATTAAAAAATCAGTATTTTTATAAAAAATATATTTATTTGTTTCTCAGGTTTTCACGCACACCAATCATTAAATAAAACAAATATCAACGGTATAGATCCACTGATTTGTATCATGCAGTGCATCTATACCTTAGAACCTTGTTTTATTCAAAAATATACAGTAGAATAAGTTTATTATGACTCCGCCTATATTGACCAACCGCCTATTATGACGTATTTACACAACGAAGTTTGGTTTTCATATAAAATTCATTGTAACCATGTCGGATATAATGACTTGCTTACAGTGACATGTCGCTTAATATGACCCATTTTTAATCAATTTTGTGCGTTTCTAGTGACCGACATGGTTCTTTACACCTACGGTAATGTAAGTTGATTCAAATTGAACATCAAGCATTGTTTTTAGTGATAAATCCTATGTAAAAAAATGTCATCTCAACGTCGTAAAGCATTTACGACTGAGGAAAAAGGTGCAATAATATGCTGATTAAAAAATGGAGAATCAAACTCATCTCACAATTAAATAAAACTAGTTTTTACGGGTTAATGCACGAAACTTTATTTATTTATTGACGTTTCGCAGCCTTTTCAGGTCTGCATCGTCAGAATAATGATGAATGAATGTCATTATTCTGACGATGCAGACCTGAAAAGGCTGCGAAACGTCAATAAATAAATAAAGTTTCGTGCATTAACCGATGAGTGATGTGCGTGAAAACCTAAGAAACAAATATCATCTCACAATCTTTTTTTACAAAAATGCTTTGTATGACATCCGCTTAGTATGACGTGTTTTGTCGATTCCCTTCGCAGTCATAATAAACGGATTGTACTGTATTTATTTAATGCAAAACGCATATGCAATCGCAAGTGTGAAGGGAGCTCGACGCCGGCGTTGCGTCTGCGCAACAATTAAGCGTCTGCTGGTATGACGTAACGACATGTCAGTTGGCCAACGCGCCGTCTCTGCTCGCTTACCTACTTTAATGACGTCACGATATTACGACACGCAATGTTTACCATGGGAACCGGCGGCTATCACAATGTCGGTATAAGTGCTGCCTAAATTATGAGTTACTTGATCTTTTACAAGTTATAAAACACGACTGAAGTGAAACTTCTTTAGCTCCATAGATATGTATACTATCATATCTAATATATAAAACTAGCAAACCAGTGAACCAAATGTTCACCAAAACCTGATTAAAAAAAAAATGTATTTAATTAATTGAGAACTTCGGAGATTTTGTGTGGATTCGTTTGAAATTCGTGATTTCTCAAAAACCGGAAGTGCTACGTTACTCAAATCCGGTTTGTAGTCTTATCAGACTATTCTTAACTTATAACTTAACCATTCTCTTTATCTATCTCTTACGGTTTGGCCGCTGAAACAGCACCACGGACGGACGGACTTGTCTAATAGATAAGAGATTGTCTAATAGATAAGAGATTCTCGTGTCGCGGTGTTTGTGGTTAAACTCCTCCGAAACTGCTTTCCCGATTCTCATGAAATTTTGTGTGCATATTGGGTAGGTCTGAGAATCGGACAACATCTATTTTTCATCCCCCTAAATGTTAAGGGTAATCCACCCCTATTGACGTGACAACGTCTTAAATTAGGTTGCGGCTGGGAGTCACTTATGAAAAAGTGTAACGCTCGGTAACGTTACGATGAGTCTCTCGTGTTAAGTTTAAGTTTACATGTACAATGTTTTAGTAAACAAAATATATTTCTATAGTTAAAATTTGTGCAATTCTTATTTTCATTCAATTCCTTGTTCCTATTGTGCAATTTAATTATATTCATATCAATAAATATTCTACCGAGAAAAAGACGTTGTCACGTAAAATCTTCGCCCGTAAAACCGACTTTACAGGCAACCATTTTTTTTTTTTTTCAATTTTACATATTTCTTTTTTACTTTTATTTTTTTTTATGATACATTAAATAAAAATACATACAACCCTAAATTTTCACCCTTCTACCACCAACCCTTATTTTTTTATGGCGGTACGAAGTTCGCTGGGTCAGCTAGTAGGTATATAAAATTCTCGTGTCACAATGTTAGTTACCATACTCCTCCGAAACGGCCTGACCGATTTTTATGAAATTTTGCATATTCCGTGGGTCTGAGAATCGGCTACTATCTATTTTTCATACCCCTAAGTGTTAAGGGTTGTCCACCCCTAACATATTTTTTTTATTTTTTGGGACATTTTTTTTTATTGTTTGGCATTTAAAAATACATAGGTCCACCATAAATTTTCACCTTTCTACCATCAAACCCCATTTTTATGGCGGTACGAAGTTTGCTGGGTCAGCTAGTATCTCTTATCTATTAGACAAGTCCGTCCGTCCGTCTGTCTGTGGTGCTGTTTCAGCGGCCAAACCGTAAGAGATAGATAAAGAGAATGTTTAAGTTATAAGTTAAGAATAGTCTGATAAGACTACAAACCGGATTTGAGTAACGTAGCACTTCCGGTTTTCGAGAAATCACGAATTTCAAACGAAACCACACAAAATCTCCGTCTGCTGCCTGGTCCGCGTGGAATTTTTTCTAGTTATATTTTCTTTAGGTTAAAACATCAAGCAATACATGCTTCAAAATAACAGAAATAATATCATATAATTTTTCAAACTTATTATGTTCCTTTCCATACTTAATAAGTTTATACATTTGTAAAAAAAATCTCGCTGAACAAGTGCGTGACATTTGAATAGCTGGGTGGACGAACTGGCTGGTAGATGAACGACACAAACATCAATGGACGTAAATTTTTTATACTTATTTTTAACTAGCTGTGCCCCGTGGTGTTAACCGCGGTTTAATAAGAATATTTTCCCGCAGTAAAATCCAGGGTGTCAGCTAAGTCTATTACCAAAGGAGATTGCTCAAATTGGCCTAAATGCACAAAAAATATTGACATACACGGTAATTCTTGGCGTAATTTATAATTTAATTTACAGTCATTAGATTTCAACGGACACCTTTGTATAATACGAGTATATTTACTTTAAAAAGGACTTTTAATTTTACCGGTTTGGAAAACATACGAATCATTTTAATGGCTATGGGTGTAGTAACATTCAGCCAAAGACTAATTGAAGTTGTATATATAACATAAAAACAAATCTATTGTGTAAAGATCGATAATTTTTTTTATTACACTGTGGTATTAATATCCACAACTATATTATCTTTTTCACTAGATGCAAATGTGCTCAGACAATTATTACAGATGGTAGGCGACATCATAAAGTTTATTGCCATACATTTTTCGCCAAACACCTCCATAAACACATTATAATTTGTATATATGTTAGACTTTAAGGTATCTATCTATGGGCCTACGTTCCCTAACTATAAATTAATAAATAAATAAAATTATAAGGTGTGATACACTAAAAATCTAAAATATGGTTATCTTAAAAACATAACAAAAATAATGAAGCTACTGAATTACTGAATGGTTAACGAGAGTTCAAAAGTTCTCTCTAATCTGTGGCTCATTCACAATCATCACACAGTTTCTGTCACAGAGTATCTTATTTTAACCGGAAATGACACCTGATTTTAAAAGTTACTCTAATGCATTAACTTTAAAAACAGGCAACTATCTGTTAATCTACATGCTCTATATACCTGAATCTAATACATAATTTCGGTACTTGTCTTGATTTCCCTAGTTTACTATGTAACTTATTTGTTTTTTATTATTTTATTATGTTCAGTGTATATGGTTTATAGAAGTTCTCAGCGGTGTCCGTCAATAATATTCATGTCTACAGTAATTTATATATAATTTCGAATCTAGGAAACAATTTTTCATGATTATTGGTCTTTAGGTCAAACATGTATGGAAGCTGAGCAATCTCCTTTTATTAAAATCGCTCCAACCGTTTAGTCGTGTAGAAGTAACAAACATACACACTCACAAACTCACAAACATTCGCCTTTATAATATTAGGTTCGTATTACAGAATGACAACTAAGTGTTGATTTACTCTATGAAAGGGATGTCGCTATGTGCTATATATAGCGACATCCCTTTCTAACTATGCTCAAGACTAGATCAATCACCGAGAATCTTTATATAATACGGGCCTTAGTGTGATATGATCAGACCCGTCTTTCCCAGTGAGCACTTTGGGCTAGTGCCCAGGGCCCCGCGATCGATAGGTGGGCACTTCAGATTACAAATACAAAGTCCCTAGTTCTTGTTAGATCACCAAACGGGGGTCATAGGGGCCCCATTATCCTAATATGCCCCAGGGCCTCCAATAGGTCAAAGACGGCACTGGATGTGATAACATAAATAAATATTTACAAATTGGAGAAAAATATTTAAAAAAAAATGATTATTTTTTATTGTATTCACGTCAAATGTTTATACATTAATAATAATAAATTTATTTTTATTCTCACCACACAAATATTTTGGTACAGACATATTGATTTGTTTCTATCACGTTTTCAGAAGACTATTTTAAATTACATTTGTACCTTTATATTTTACCGGATAAGAGCAGCGAGTAAATTTGTTATTTTATTTGTTATATTTTTATTGTAGAAAAATTCCTAATATTTAATAAAAAAAAACAGGCTGTGTGAAGTAATTTACTCGGTTTTCTAACCCAAAAAAAAACAGGTTGGTAATACGAAACGCGTATGAAAAATACCTAAGTATTGAACACACACTATGGGAAAATAATTTCAATGCGAATTCTTTCTCGGTATTAAGCAAATGAGCGATACAGTCATTTTCTCAGGCTGTCAAAGGGTTACGGAAACAATACTAATTTGTTAGGTGACAATGAAACGCCACGTTGTTTGTAAATGAGCCGTGAAAAATCACTTCATTTTCGAGCTTGACGACCTCCGTGGCCGAGTGGTTTGTACGCCGGGTTTCATGGTGTCGCCGACTCGAGAGGTCCCGGGTTCGAATTCCGGTGGGGGCAGATGTTTGTGTGATGAATACGAGCATTTGTACTCCAATCATGGATGTTAATATGTACTTCTATATAAATATACTTATATATGTACAGTATATGTATTCTATCCGTTACCCTAGCATCCCATAATACAAGCCTTATAGGCTTACTTTGGGGCTAGGCTAATAGGTGTGAGTGTTGGAAATATTTATTTTTATTTATTTATAAGCCTATCAGTACCTACTACTTTCTTTCTTAGAAGCTCACTGTATTTATGACAACAATATACATATATAAAACTCAAAGGTGACTGACTGACATAGTGATCTATCAACGCACAGCTCAAACCACGTGACGGATCGGGCTGAAATTTGGCATGCAGGTAGATGTTATGACGTAGGCATCCGCTAAGAAAGGATTTTGATCAATTCTACCCCGAAGCGTAGCGAGGGCGGGTTTTGTTATAAATATGTATGAAGATACTCGTATGATGGTGATCAAATATGTATTTGTATGAAAGTTAAGCAGCTTTCTCAATAGTCGACCATTGGATGGGTGACCGAAAACTTATTATCTCGATTGCCTCCGTGCTTCGGAAGGCACGTTTAGCCATTATCAATAAGATTAAAAATATATCACCATCATCATCATCAGCCTATTAATGTCCCCACTGCTGGGGCACAGGCATTCCCTATGGATGGAATAGGGAGATTGGGCCATGACCCCCCGCGCGGGCCCAGTGCGGATTGGTGGGTGATAACGACTGCAGAAGCAGGCGGGTCCAACAGCTTAACGTGCCTTCCGAAGCACGGAGGAGCTCGAGATAGTAAATTTTTGGTCACCCATCCAATGACCGACCACTGCGAAAGTTGCTTAACTTCATCATTGCGCCATCGAGCTCCTCCAAAAAAGAGGCTGCTTTGCTCTTTTTTGGAGGTTTTGCTCTGGCTTGCTTCATATAAAAATATATATGAAGTTTTTATTCATAACTAGAGGCCCGCCCTCGCTTCGCTTCGGTCTAGAGCTGAAGTGTAGACTACAGTTTTTGTTCTCAGGCTTGTATTATACACAATGGCATTCATCTATGATTCTTCTTATACCTGCATGCAAAGTCTCAGCCCGATCGGTTTAAAATTGACAAAGTTTCATACAAACTTTCATTCCCTATTTTATCCCCTTGGGGGTAGAATTGATCAAAATCCTTTCTTAGCGGATGCCTACGTCATAACATCTACCTGCATGCCAAATTTCAGCCCGATCCGTCCAGTGGTTTGGGCTGTGCGTTGATAGATCACTAGTCAGTCACCTTTGAGTTTTATATATATAGATGATCTCCTTTGGTAAAGCTCTTGGGAATGTTACTATGAGAGTGTAGTTTATACCGCAATATATGTTTACTTTGACTATTGTATAAATAATTTAAATGAATGTGCAATCAATTACTTAGTCAAGAGTACAAACGACATACGAATCTTAATCAAACAAAAGACTTTTTCGTTGCACGCGCAGCGAATGCATAAGAAGCTATATTTTGTTCTTCAATTGTGATGGTGTGGTGACATAGTTAAGTTATGCAAGCATGCTTTGCAATTCGATCGCATTTCACTTAACACCACAAAAGTAAGAGTGCTGACGATTCAGCGCGGATTGTGGTGTGCAAAACGACGACAATGCTACTATTTTAACGTTTGCGTCAAAATCTATATAAATAAAACTCAAAGGTGACTGACTGACATAGTGATCTATCAACGCACAGCACAAACCACTGGACTGATCGGGCTGAAATTTGGCATGCAGGTAGATGTTATGACGTAGGCATCCGCTAAGAAAGGATTTTGATCAATTCTACCTCCAACGGGATAAAATAGGGAATGAAAGTTTGTATGAAACTTTGTCAATTTTAAACCGATCGGGCTGAGACTTTGCATGCAGGTATAAGAAGAATCATAGATGAATGTCATTGTGTATAATACAAGCCTGAGAACAAAAACTGTAGGCTACACTTCAGCTCTACACCGAAGCGAAGCGAGGGCGGGCCGCTAGTATTAAATATATCCATAGAAATTAATGATAATAAAGAAAAAAATACGAGGAATATATTTAACAAAATATTTTAATTTTGAAACCCTTAAAGGCAAAGCCGCGCGTGACCGCAAAATATTTTAATTGATATGTGTTAAGAAAACGTAGGTAGTTCTAAATCACTGTATTGGTTAAACTTTGACAGCTCATGACAGTCCCGAGAAAAAAAATCAAAAGGTTTATCTCCCATACATTGTTTTTTTCAATATTTTTTTATATGTGAATGGCGCATTTATATGAAAAGTTGCATATAACATTTATTGTTCTGTTTCATTAGTACTATCTTAAAGTATTTTTTAAAACCGTATACAATTTCCAATGTCCACTTTTTTCAAAATCGTTCATCATATCAAGTATTTTACGCCAATACCACATCTCAAAAGCGTCAATACGTTTAATGTCATCGGCTTTTAATGTCCAGGTCTTTGAACCTTAGAAAAAAATGGAAACCACGAGTGTGCATACTAAAATTACTTACAACAGTAATAATAAATTATTTCATAAAGAAAATATCAGCCTAATGCTGGTAGTGAGAACCGACCATTCATATAAATAGACCTTTAATTAGCCGTTATTGAATGACAATGTTGATAAAATTAAAGTCTACTGATAATTTTAAGGTGGAAGCACCTTTCCGAATAGTATTTCCGCGTAAATAAAAGCGTGGAACTCGGCGTTATTGGTCGTTTTATTAGATACAACAATATCGGACTAATACACATTTGGTTTATGAAAAGATGAACTTAGATTTAATTTATAACAAAAACCAATTTTACAAGAGAGGGCAAAGAGGAAGTGACAGTAACCTTTTGTTTTTTGTAGTTCTCCCTTTTCAGGGAAGGCGAAATAATCAATGTCCATACAGCCTAAGTAACCTTTTTTAATAGACTATAAAATAACAAAGGAATAAGACATACATCCTTACTAAGGGGTGGACACACAATATCTAATATCTTTTAAGCCAGGTCTCCACTTAAGTGAGAGTGCTGACGATTCCGCGCGGTTTGTGGTGTGCTCAACGATGAAATGTTTCAAATATCAATATTTTTTACACTCTTTATAGATATTAACGGGATTGTTACCATGTACCTTGTTTTTTACGAGTCTCCGATATTTCGGCACTGTTGCAACCGCCATGATCACGGAGTAACTGAAGTGATTGCGGGTAGATTTTATCGGTCTACCCTCTGACGTCGTCTTTTATTGCGTTCGATGCCCCTACCACTGGTCACATTCTCACTATTCACTCGCATTTGTTCCCGAACAGTGCCGAAATATCGGAGACTCATAAAAAACTAGGTACATGGTAACAATCCCGTTAATATCTATAATGTTAGTGACCATGAAAGTTTAAAACAATGTTTCTTACACTCATTCACACCAAAGTAAGCCATAGCAAATTTTCACTAACGAACGGGCAATACATTATTCTTTGATATCATTTATCAACATCATCAGCCTATGAATATCCCCACTGCTAGGGTACAGGCCTTTCCCATGAAATAGGGAGTTTGGGCCATAACTAGTGTTACCAGGTCCGATTTGTTTTAAATCGGTACATGCGGTCAAAAAAATCGAGACTTAGGGTTGCAGATCGGGACAGTAAACAAAAAACGAGGGTTTTCTTAAGTCTGGGTTTAATTTATTGCGTTTTTAACTACAAGTGCAAGTACGAATTAACTTTTATTTTTTTGATTTATCGGGGGACACTTAGCGTCCTTAGATCCCTGAAAATCGGGACTTCCCGTGCAAATTGGGACACCTGGCAACGCTCAAGGGCGGATCAAGGGGGGGGGGTTCATGAACCCCATGACCCCCCCCCCCCACCCCCCTAGGCTGGGTACAGATGGACCAAACCCAGGGGGATTTTATTTAAGTACTTTCCATATTTAATATACCACGACTATATGACCCCCCCCCTGGCGCCAAAGCTGGCTATGTGACCCCCCCTGGCGCCAAAGCTGGCTATGTGACCCCACCTGGCGCCAAAGCTGGATCCGCCCTTGGCAACGCTAGCCATAACCCACCCAGTGCGGATTGGTGGGTGCTAACGACTACATATGCAGCCGGAACCAACGGCTTAACTTGCTTTCCTGAGCACGGAGGAGCTTGGGATAAGATTTTGGCCACCCATCCTATGACCTACCATTGCGAAAGCTGCTTAACTTCCACGATCGCAGGCCGAACGCGCTAACTACCTGCGCCATCGAACTCCTCAATTGTTTAATATTTTTTCTGTTAAACATTGAAAACTATGAGTGGTCACCCTGAAAACAACAATCATATTTTATGAACACAGAATATAATATTTGATTATTTTGCGGATTTTGACACGAAGCAATATTTTGTTTACTTTTATTACAAGGTATTTGTGTTATGCAACGTTTCGTTTTTTTTTAAATTATAAAGCTACTAGCAAACCAGTGAACCAAATGTTCACCAAAACCTGGTTTAAAAAAAAATGTATTTAGTTAATTGAGAACTTCGGAGATTTTGTGTGGTTTCGTTTGAAATTCGTGATTTCTCCAAAACCGTTACTCAAATCCGGTTTGTAGTCTTATCAGACTATTCTTAACTTATAACTTAAATATTCTCTTTATCTATCTCTTACGGTTTGGCCGCTGAAACAGCACCACAGACAGACGGACGGACGGACTTGTCTAATACATAAGAGATTCTGGTGGTGTGCGTGGGTGAATAGTTTAATAATTTGAGGCATGCCATTAGATCATGGCATGGAGAAGGTGACTGATCGAAAGTTAAAGCTAAATTGCTAAATCTCGATTCAACTAAAACTGGATTCATCCCATAGTAAAATAAGAATATTTGCTAGTTTTGTTACGGTTCGATAAATTCTTAGGCCCACTTGCAGCTAAATTGCTAAATCTCGATTCAACTAAAACTGGATTCATGCCATAGTAAAATGGTATTTCAAATAAGAACATTTGCTAGTTTTGTAACGGTTCGACAAATTCTTAGGCCCACTTGCAGCTAAATTGCTAAATCTCGATTCAAATAAAACTGGATTCATCCCATAGTAAAATGGTATTTAAAATAAGAACATTTGCTAGTTTTGTAACGGTTCGATAAATTCTTAGGCCCACTTGCAGCTAAATTGCTAAATCTCGATTCAACTAAAACTGGATTCATCCTATAGTAAAATGGTATTTCAAATAAGAACATTTGCTAGTTTTGCCACGGTTCGATAAATTCTTAGGCCAACAGGCAGCTAAATTGCTAAATCTCGATTCAACTAAAACTGGATTCATCCCATAGTAAAATAAGAACATTTGCTAGTTTTGTCACAATTCGGTAAATTCTTAGATCCATTTGCAGCTAAATTGCTAAATCTCGATTCAACTAAAACTGGATTCATGCCATAGTAAAATGGTATTTCAAATAAGAACATTTGCTAGCTTTGCCACGGTTCGACAAATTCTTAGGCCCAGTTGCAACTAAACTGCTAAATCTCGATTCAGCTAAATTGCAAAATGTCAAAACGTCAATGTCAATTTGTAATTTTTCTATGGTATGAATCCAGTTTTGGTTGAAACGAGATTTAGCAATTTTGCTGCAAGTTGGTCTTAGAACAGTACAAATGTCACAACTCTCTTACTATCATCCGAAGATTGAATGTTTAGATTATGCCCATACGTAATTAAGCAGCAGCTATTATAATAAATAAATAAAATAAAATAAAATAAAAAATATTTATTTCAAAACATGGTCTCATATAATGTTAGTAACAATTATTCTTAACCGTCTTAACTTAATTATAGCCGTATGCCGGAGGAAACATTAAAAATTCCGATTATTCTATGGATTTCATTTATTCCGGGGAACCCTCAAAAGTCACTGCAAAAACTGAAGAACCTGTGATGAAAAAAGTTTGTATGGGGGTTCATCCAACAGTGCATGGGATTGATTTAAATTTTGCACACCTACTTTGTATAGAGGAGCTCGATGGCGCAAGTGGTTAGCGTGTTCGGATGCGATCGTTGAAGTTAAGCAACTTTCGCAGTGGTCGGTCATTGGATGGGTGATCAAAAATTTATTATTTCGAACTCCTCCGTGCTTCGGAAGGCACGTTAAGCCGTTGGTCCCGGCTGCATTTGCAGTCGTTAGCACCCACCAATCCGCACTGGGCCCGCGTGGTGGGTCATGGCCCAATCTCCCTATTCCATCTGTAGGGAAGGCCTGTGCCCTAGCAGTGGGGACATTAATAGGCTGATGATGATTATGATGACTTTGTATAAAATAAAAATACTAGGTATCTGTGTTTTTATTTTTCAAAACTACCCTCATACAACAAAGTTTATTCATGTTCTGCTATCGGATGCTGATTCATTCATGTTTTCATAGTATAATGCAATTCAACTAAGAATAGGACCGACTGGACGCCATATTTTGACGTCATAGCTGTCAATTCAAACCAAGTAGGTAGAGTGAGCAAAAAAATGTTGCTATTGACTAAAACTTATTTATTTAGATTAAGTGAGACAAAACATCAGATTATTTAATAAAATTAATTTACTAAGGATGAGAAAGAACACAACCGATTTTTAATAGTATTTCTTTATTAAGACTGTGTGAAAAAAAACATTATCAGAATCTAGCTCTTCAATTTCGCTCATCTCTGCATTACCGCCGGAGCTGTTATGAATAATCATGCAGGTCACATACGAACATGCATCCTTTATGTAAAAGAAAGTTTTAAATCGAGTTTTTGAACGCAACATAAAGTGACATTTGGTTGACGATTTAGGTTAACAAACATTCATAGCCATAGCTCAATAAATGAAAAAAAAACAAGTAATATTAATTATCAACATTTGTTATAGTTTGTTTAAAAATGTTTGGTTTTAATTCTAGAATCAGCTGAGTGCTAAAAAAGTGTTCCGAGATTTTTTTGCAAACCGTACTTTTCAAGCGACATTTGACAGATGGAGGTCATTGACTTTCCTATTCTTATTTGAATCGTATTATCTATACTTATAATAAATCTGTAGAGATGTCAATTCTGTACATGAAATATATTTTCAAAATAACTATCAGGGGGTGATTAGTGATCGATATTGATGCCAAAAATGCAATCAGTAAAATTTTTGTCTGTCTGTCTGTGTGTATGTTCCTTATAGAAGCGAAAACTACTCGACGGATTTTAACCAAACTTGATACAATTATTCTTCATACTCCTGGGCAGGTTATAGTATACTTTTCATCACGCTACAGTCAATAGGAGCAGAGTAGTGAAGGGAAATGTTGGGAAAACGGGAGAAGTTACTCCATTTTTAAGCTTCCGTCGCGTGTGCAGCCTTAATGGTTAAAGTTACATAGAAATCATGTATGGCGAAAATATTCTACATAAAATTGTCTAAAAAATATCCCGCAACAGCATATGTCTATCTTTTATGGTTGACTCACAATAACACGTGTAATTATATAAATAAAGTCATTGTTTATTGCACAAGCCTGAGAACAAAAACTATAGTTTACACTACAGCTCTACACCGAAGCGAAGCGAGGGCGGACCACTAGTATTTAATAAAATAGGGTACGCTAGTACTTAAATAAAGTTTAAAAATAATGGGGATCTCCCCGATCCAGTATGGACCAGAAACGTGTTTTTCCCCCGATTTGTTTAGCTCAATACGGAATGTTTTCTTTGCCATTTTCCGCGCCGTTATGTTTCCGTTAACAATCTGATATGGTTTAGCTAGATGGTTCTTAAACTATATATTATATAAACCTCAAAGGTGACTGACTGACATAGTGATCTATCAACGCACAGCCCAAACCACTGGACGGATCGGGCTGAAATTTGGCATGCATGTAGATGTTATGACGTAGTCATCCGCTAAGAAAGGATTTTGATCAATTCTATCCCGAAGCGAAGCGAGGGCGGGCCACTAGTTAACTATATTTTTTAGAAGATCTGTTCAAGGTTTTCAATATCATTAATTCATTTCTAATTTGAGAACAGGGTTCAACTTTGGTAGATATATTCGTATGTAATGCCGCCACTTCACTTGGCTATTCGAGTTTGCTGTTTGTGTAATTGACATCAGTCTGTCCTTTTTATTCCTTATGGAGGTTTACAGATCGTTTTAAAATTTACAAATACCAAGTACGCCATAACTATAAATGATATAACTATAAATGTAAGTACTATAAAATTTATTGTAACTATATAATTATATTCTAAATGATGTAATGGAAGGTGACTTCAGACGTATCTCTGAAGTCATTTTTCAACTTGACGACTCTGTATTTAACAATACAGGGAGAAAAAAATAGCCCTTGCTGAGTTTCTTGCCGGTTCTTCTCAGTACAAGGTCTCTTGCCGTAGTTTTGCGAACCGATGGCGTAGCTTCTTGACCTTCACAAGTGCTTGTAACAGCCTAGACTGAATAAATGACTTTTCATTTCATTTCATTACGAATAGCCAAGTTAAGTGACGGCATTAGAGATTGTCAAAATCACAGTGTACATCCTTGTGGTCATGGATAGCCCATTGTCCCTATTTTATTATCAACTAGTGGCCCGCCCTCGCTTCGCTTCGGTGTAGAGCTGTAGTATAGACTATAGCTTTTGTTCTCAGACTTGTATTATAAACAATGACTTTATTTATATAATTGTGAGTCAACCATAAAAGATAGACATATGCTGTTGCGGGATATTTTTTAGACAATTTTATGTAGAATATTTCCGTCATATATGATTTCTATGTAACTTTAACCATTAAGGCTGCACACGCGACGGAAGCTTAAAAAATGGAGTAACTTCTCCCGTTTTTCCAACATTTCCCTTCATTACTCTGCTGCTATTGATTGTAGCGTGATGAAAAGTATACTATAACCTGCCCAGGAGTATGAAGAATAATTGTACCAAGTTTCGTTAAAATCCGTCGAGTAGTTTTTGTTTCTATAAGGAACATACATACAGACAGACAGACAGACAGACAAAAATTTTACTGATTGCATTTTTGGCATCAGTATCGATCACTAATCACCCCCTGATAGTTATTTTGAAAATATATTTCATGCACAGAATTGACCTCTCTACAGATTTATTATAAGCATAGATGGGGAAGGCCTTAGCGCCAGCAGTGGGGACATAAATAGCGATAATGATTTACAATCATTCTGTTTGTGAGTTTGTCATCGCTATCAACACATTCTCACTCACGTGCCAGTTCTTAAAATTCAAGTTTTGTCTTAAAAAAATAATCCAGTTTTATCCACGATTTTTTCTATACCTACTATTTTTGTTGAAATGCGTAGAGTATAAGGCCTAAGATGATATGTGACATCAAATGAGATTGTTGCTATTTTGAAATACCATTTTCTTATTTTTGTATTGAATTAATTGAAAGATTAATTGTCCCACTGTAGATAAATGTGGAGTCCAGTCGCAACAACATTATTGATTTTAATTTAATATTGACGATGACGGGGTACAGTAAACGAAATTCTATTTAGTCCGTCAGTTAGATGATCAAAAAATAATGGACACGTATTTTTACTTTGGGCAATTTCACTGTCACTTTTTAGTGAATTTTCACTTAAAATTGTACCAAAACGTGACGTCATGCGACTTTCCAAATCAATATATCTCTGCAATGTTTATATTATGTGAAAAAAGAAAAAATACGTGTCCAATACTTTTTGTTAATCTACCTGATAAACGAAGAAAAAAAAATTAGTCATCATCCCTATTATCAAAGACAAATAATTTCGCTATTAGGTGTACACTCATACAATATTTAATCTCCTATGCAGATCTTCGTATGAACTTTGGAATCTGCCAAAAGAACCGGTCATATGTATACAATGATACAGTGTAGCAGAAACAAGACTTTGAGTAGGTAAGGAAAGGTCGCGAATTCGATTCTCAGAAACCAGACGCCCTTGACGTGATTTTGATTGTGGTTTACCTATAATGCGAAGAGATGGCGCTGCCTTGCAGCTTAAGAATGGCTAGAAGAATTTCGACGCGGTCTGTGAGGGCCGCGGTAGCATAATTGGTCAGTGCATTCGCCCGGATTGCGAAGGGTGCGGTTTCGAGTCCCGTCTGCTGCCTGGTCCGCGTGGATTTTTTTCTAGTTATATTTTCTTTAGATTTACACATCAAGCAGTTACATGCTTTAAAAATAATAAAATTTATTATTTATTTTTTGATTAAATTTTTCTACTTCAGTAATGAAATAACGTTGATTACCTATTAACGATGTATAAAGTTTTTTAATAACATAATATAGTTATGTTATTACTAGAAATTAGGAATTATCTACATTTATATTAATACTAAGCCCTTTATATACAGAGGAGCTCGACGGCGTAGGTGGTTAGCGCGTTCGGCTGCGATCGTTGAAGTTAAGCAACTTTCGAAGTGGTCGGTCAATGGATGGGTGACCAAAAATTTTCTATCTCAAGCTCCTCCGTGCTTCGGAAGGCACGTTAAGCCGTTGGTCCCGGCTGCATCTGCAGTCGTTAGCACCCGCCAATCTTCACCGAGCCCGCGTGGTGGGTCATGGCCCAATCGCCCTTTTCCATCCATAGGGAAGGCCTGTGCCCCAGCAGTGGGGACATTATTAGGCTGATGATAAGCCCTTTATATTTGCTATGCTCTTACAAGCCGTCACCTCGTCAATACGTCTTCAAGTTAGGGGCTGGCCATTATTGACGTGACGATTTTTATACATTTTTTTTGATACATGGTGAGGTTTTAGACTAAACCCTCCTCCCGGACCCTATATTACGTGTATTTTTAGAAGCTACAAAGAATCTTGTTTATGACTGACATAAACTAACATAAATTATTGATTGCTGACATAAATTATTATTTGTCGATGTAACAGCAATTTCATTTTTTCTGTCTGGATTAAACTTATATACCTATGTGTAGTCTGTGTATGTATATGTCATATATTTATCTTTATATATATAATTCTTCTGTGAGTGTGTATGTCACTGAACTTCACTTAAACGACTGGACCGATTTTGATGTAATTTTTTGTGTGTGTTCAAGGGGATCTGAGAATGGTTTAGATTCACAATTTTGTCCGCTGGACAACCCCTATTTTTTTAGGGCGGTACGAAGTTCGCTGGGTAAGCTAGTATTATATGTATATATCTTATAGTAATATTATGTGTATATATTATATTTAATATATATAGTTATATACATTTTTATATCCTTTGTTTCTTTTATAAAATCACCGACTCCAGTTTCATTCAATCCTCTCCATCCAAAGGTTGTCTGGAAGAAATCGTTTTTAGCGATAAGACCGCCCATTGAATCACTGTTTAAACATAGTGTATTTACCCCATTTATGTACTGTACTGTGGTGTTTTCAATAAAGAATTGTGTATTGTATTGTAAAAACATAATTAAAAAGCGATAAAGCTTTTTTGGTACTAATGCATCAATATTATTTATTGTACAGTTAATCTGGAGGAGCTCGATGGCGCAGGTGGCTAGCGCGTTTGGCTGCGATCGTTGAAGTTAAGCAACTTTCGCAGTGGTCGGTCAATGGATGGGTGACCAAAAATTTACTATCTCGAGCTCCTCCGTGCTTCGGAAGGCACGTTAAGCCGTTGGTCCCGGCTGCATTTGCAGTCGTTAGCACCCACCAATCCGCACTGGGCCCGCGTGGTGGGTCATGGCCCAATCTCCCTATTCCATCCATAGGGAAGACCTGTGCCCCAGCAGTGGGGACATTAATAGGCTGATGATGATGATCCTCGGAACCCGGAAATACAGGTTATATATTACTACCCCCCCTCTCCCCCTTGTGATATTTCGTGTTTTTTTTATGAACCCCTCCCCCCCTTGTGATCGAATGCACACTTCTCTTTGATATCGCAATATTTTGTCAATGATTTTGTTTATTCTTTATGCTTGCTTACGAGATTGTTTTATGAAATACTAGTGGCCCGCCCTCGCTTCGCTTCGGTGTAGAGCTGTAGTGTAAACTATAGTTTTTGTTTTCAGGCTTGTGTTATAAACAATGACTTTATTTATATAATTACACGTGTTATTGTTAGTCAACCATAAAAGATAGACATAATTATGCTGTTGCGGGATATTTTTTTAGACAATTTTATGGAGAATATTTCCGTCATACATGATTTCTATGTAACTTTAAGCATTAAGGCTGCACACGCGACTGAAGCTTAAAAAATGGAGTAACTTCTCCCGTTTTCTCAACATTTCCCTTCACTACTCTGCTTCTATTGATTGTAGCGTGATGGAAAGTATACTTTAACCTGCCCAGGAGTATGAAGAATAATTGTACCAAGTTTCGTTAAAATACGTCGAGTAGTTTTTGTTTCTATAAGGAACATACACACAGACAGACAGACAGACAGACAAAAATTTTACTGATTGCATTTTTGGCATCAGTATCGATCACTAATCATCCCCTGATAGTTATTTTAAAAAATATATTTCATGTACCGAATTGACATATCTACAGATTTATTATAAGTATAGATATTAGATTTTTCCTTTTGGTTGTCAACCTTGACACCTTGTTTTTCTTTAATAATAAAAAACAACATATTATAAACCTAGATTTAGCCACGGAAACCCATCTTTCGTGCCTCACGTGATAAATGGACATCCCCTAAGTAGGTGTTCTTCTGTCTCTCGCCTTTGTAATTTGTCATGCAATAAATGATTGAAATAATCATAGACATATTTAAAAAAATAGGCTAAGTAATTATATTGAGATACACATCTATACTAATATTATAAAGCTGCAGAGTTTGTTTGTTTGTTAGAACGCGCTAATCTCTGGAACTACTGGTCCGATTTGAATGATTCTTTCAGTGTTGGGTAGTCCATTTATCGAGGAAGGCTATAGGCTAAATTTTTATTTTTCAAAATTAGGGATCCGTAATAAAAATGCTATTTTGTAACACAAGGTGTTAAATCGAAAACCTATTTTTGCGTGCGCTGCAAAAACTATTGACAATAGAACAAAATGATGTACTACGGGTTTGTAGATCCCATTAAGACCTACAAAAAAGGCGAGAACCTAAAACCTAAACGAGAACATATATCTAGCTATCATGGTTTAATCACAATAACCGATTTTGTGTTCAAAATAATTAATAAATCGTCTGAAGAAAAAAAACTACGTTAAATATGTATCGTAATATTAATCTTTATCGAAATTAAGCATTATGTTATCAAGAGTATTTATGTTGAAGTAAATTACTTTTTGTTTCATCGCAATCGGATATTTCGTTTAAAAGTTATCACGTGTGTATATTTTATCTCGGTATTTCCACGGAAACGAGAAAAACGCGGGTGAAACCGCGGGGCACGGCTAGTGTGTAATAAAAAGCTCAGACCTTTTTTGATGTGATAAGTTAGCATGCATAATTTACACAAACTGCGACTTTTATCAGTTAGAGTGTGTGAGTGTGTATGTTTGTTACTTCTTCACGTCTAAACGGCTGGAGCGATTTTAATAAAATTTGGTATGCAGTTAGCTGACACCCTGGATTAACACATAGGCTACGTTTTACTGCGGGTAAATATACCTAATAAACCGCGGGTAACATCGCGGGGCACAGGTATTCTGTAATAATACGATTAATATTCTAAATCTATATTTATAAAATACCTATTTTAATATAAATATTTTTGAGAAAAGTTGAAGAGTATGTTTAAATAAAATAGGTATTCTACGCTACGCACGTACGTACGCTTTCAACAAAAAACTTTTTTAATTAAACAATGGTGTCGATTCTGGCACCATTCTCTAAATCTCAACTTAATTTTGATAACAGTGGTGTCGATTCTGGCATGATTCTCTAAACTTAAAGCTAAATTTAACATCAGAGTCTTCTTTTCATTTTGTATAGATAATGACAAGGATACACTATTGTCAAATTTAGGTTTAGGTTTAGAGAATCATGCCAGAATCGATACCATTGTATTCTTGTCATTCTCTATACAGAATATAAGGAGAGACTGATGTTAAATTTAGTTTTAAGTTTAGAGAATCACGCCAGAATCGACACCAATAGATCATACTTTTTTATTGAAGGTATAGGTACCATAAGTACAGACTTTGTCCGTAAAATGTCAGTTGAACAAAATTAAATCCTGTTCACTTGGCTAGGTTAAAAATACGTGACAGCCCCACATGCAGTGTTGCCAGGTCTCCAGATTTTACAGGAGATTTCCTGTTTTTCTGAATTTTCTCCTGTTCTACTGTTTTTCTACATGAATCTCCTGTTTTTCTTAAAATACGATTTTCTTTTTTAAATTGCATGTTGAGTTGCATTTTCGGCCATTAATAATGTTGGTAAACTTATTAATTTTAAAATAAATGTTTTTGTCTAAGAAAAACTAGCTTTAAGGGGCGGTAGAAGCCACAGAAACGTATTCGTTACTGGTCTTTATATTGATTTGATTTACCAATTCTGGGGGGGGGGGGGTGCAAATCTATAACACCTCCCGATTTTTAAAAATCGGACCTGGCAACACTGCCCACATGTGATTGTGGAACCGAGGATGGTACAGTGGATCATCTTTTCTTTAACTGCCCCAAATTAAACATCTCTCTCTATGACATTTTACCTCCCACTATACCACGTCCTATAAGCATGAAAGTCCTACTATGTTTATGTGATTACCCAACCCTCAAGCTCTTGGCCAAATTTATTTCCCATAACAAACTAAGATTATAACAAAGCTCATCGCTTTACTTGTTTTATGTTTGTGTTGCCCTGATTGTGACGTTTTTCTTTACAGGTAAAAGTGCTTATAAAATAGGTAACCAAAATTCTGATTTTTAACTGTCACTCCCTTACGTGTAATGGCTAATCACTTGACATTGGCGGAGCTGTGCTAAGTCACAACGCAAGCCATCATAAAAGAAGAAGAAGATAAATTTGAGTCTCCTCGACTACTTATACCTAGGCAGGTATTTTTTTGAGTTTATAAACTGCTAGATTTTTTAAACTAAAGATTTTTTTTATTAAATTCTCGCGACTAGGTAATTATTTAAATGACAACTGACGCGGAAGCTTTGAAAATATCAAAACACTAAATCTGATAAAATGTGTATACACAGGTACATTTACCTAATGTCTTAAGTACTAATTATTATTAACAAATAAAAAAAGACTTCGTCAATTTTAATTAGTTCAATACTTATTACAACCAACACCTGAATATACTTCAGTACTCCCGGTGACCAAGGTCGTGTTATTCAGAATAAACAACAGCCATAATATTGAAAATCTATATACTTATAATAAATCTGTAGAGATGTCAATTCTGTACATGAAATATATTTTTAAAATAACTATCAGGGGGTGATTAGTGATCGATACTGATGCCAAAAATGCAATCAGTAAAATTTTTGTCTGTCTGTCTGTCTGTGTGTATGTTCCTTATAGAAACAAAAACTACTCAACGGATTTTAACGAAACTTGGTACAATTATTCTTCATACTCCTGGGCAGGTTATAGTATACTTTTCATCACGCTACAATCAATAGGAGCAGAGTAGTGAAGGGAAATGTTGGGAAAACGGGAGAAGTTACTCCATTTTTAAGGTTCCGTCGCGGGTGCAGCCTTAATGGTTAAAGTTGCATAGAAATCATGTATGACGGAAATATTCTACATAAAATTGTCTTAAAAATATCCCGCAACAGCATATGTCTATCTTTTATGGTTGACTCACAATAACACGTGTAATTATATAAATAAAGTCATTCTTTATAGCACAAGCCTGAGAACAAAAACTATAGTTTACACTACAGCTCTACACCGAAGCGAAGCGAGGGCGGGTCACTAGTACTTAATATAATTCAAATAACGGATGGACGGATCATATTATAAACGCGAAAGTTTGTAAGCTTCTATAGTAGTTTGTAACTAAATCACGCAAAACTTGTAAACAGACATACGATATTTTTTATCCCATAAAAGTTTCTGAGGGATGTAAAAAAAAAATATTTATAATGCGGACGAATTCGCGGGCGGTCGCTTCTAGATAGATAGATAGATAAAACTTTCGCACCAACTTGCACACATACGAAATTGTAGACCAATTTTACAATTATATAAATCCTTTAAAACATGGAACAAATTATATTTATACAACTGTACTATAATATTTTCGTATGCAGCAGCGATGCGAATGGGCGAAAACTCAGCGTAACATTTACTCAGAGAATAAATCGCTGATTTTCAGTTCTGACCCCTATAGGTCACGTCACGCAATTAAATGTCAGATTAAAATTCACAATACAATAAACGAAATTCTTCTATCTTTTATAAATCGAATAAACTCAAAAAAAAACTAAAACAAAACATAAAAAACTTACACCAACAATCCCGTGTGAAGGTGGACACCTCTTTGTCACTTCACTATAAACAGATAACTTGGCACGATCAAAAGAAACGAAACTTATTACCACAAAACGAAAATAGTTTGAACGTCACAACACGTAACTTTTGTATACACTTTTAATGGGATTTAGAACGTCCTTCCTCCGTGAAAGGCGGCCTGTTACTGTCTCGTGGAGCGAAGCATATTGCTGTCACTTTACGTTGGGTCTGCTGCGCCGGCGCAGGGGGTCAACTCTCTATACACGAAAACTTAAGTAATTTTTAAAAGATCCATTAAAACTAGCTCACATGAATAGGGGTGATGACGGGGTACAGTAAACGAAATTCTATTTAGTCCGTCAGTTAGATGATCCAAAAATAATGGACACATATTTTTTCTTTGGGCAATCAACCAAAAAATGACAAAGTTATAGCGCGTCAAAGTTTGGGAGTAGGGGCTCGTGACGTCACTTTTGAGTGAATTTTCACTTAAAAGTGTACTCAAACGTGACGTCATGCGACTTTTCAAATCAATATATCTCTGCAATGTTTATATTATGTGAAAAAATGAAAAAATACGTGTCCAATACTTTTTGATAATCTACCTGATAAACGAAGAAAAAAAAATTAGTCATCATCCCTATTGAGTTGCAAATATACACACATCAAAAGTGTCTAGGGATCAAGCATTTTTATGCGGATTTCTTGAGATTGAGATGTGGCTTTGTAATAAATTTATGATTTTATAAATTTATATGGATCCTTTTTGGTGCATTTCATAATTTGAATCAGGAACTGTGAATCAAATTCGAGTAAAAGATGAAAATCAGCTGTCAATATTTTCCCTATAAAAACATACAACGCATTGAAGACATTATTAGTGCTACTGTTTCCCTACTACTGATTAAAACCAACGTTATTATGGAGCGGCGACGTCATTTAAGCAGGGAAGAAATGCTCAGAGCCGTGGGAATGATAGAAGCTGGTTCCCGGCAACGTACTGTGGCTTTAGCTCTGAATACAAGTCAGAGTGTTATCAGTCGACTTTGGACACGATACCGAAGCACTGGTACCGTGGCTGAGCGCCATGGAGGACGGTATCGCTGCACCACACGGAGACAAGACCGATACATTCAAATCTTAACTCGAAGAGCTCCAACAATAACCGCCATGATGTTAGCCGTGAGGCTTCATCACTCTTCAGGGAACTTAATTAGCGACCAAACAGTCAGAAACCGCTTGCATGAAGTGAACCTTCATTCCCGAAGACCGCTACGGGTACCACCTATAGCAATGCACAATCGTAGGATTCGATATCAATGGGCTCTTGAACACAGAAATTGGGCAGAAGAACAATGGCGTTTCGTGTGCTTTTCTGATGAGTCTCGTTTTGGTATGAGACCGGATACAAGACGTATACGACACTGGAGAACCCCTGGACGCCAACAGCGATTAAAATCCTGCCAGGAAGTCCATCCTTATAGTGGTGGAACCATCATGGTATGGGCGGGTATTTGGATCGGCGGAAGAACTGAGTTGATTTGGATCAGAGGCAACCTCAACGCTCAAATTTATGCTGAGACGATTGTATCAGACGTCATCGTTCCTCTACAAGTGCAAATCGGTCCCTTATTTCAGTTAATGCATGATAATGCACGACCGCACACCGCAAGAGTTGTAAGACAGACTCTCGCCGCAGCTAACATCAATGTCCTGCCCTGGCCTGCTCAGTCGCCAGACTTGAACCCGATTGAGCATGCATGGGATATGCTACAGAGAAGAGCTCTGCCGAATATGGAGGGTATCCAGTCGCAAGAAGACCTTTTTTTGTTGTTGCAACGAACATGGGCGGCCATTCCACAGCGTGATTTGGATGAACTCATTTTGAGTATGCCAAACCGATGTTCTTGTGTTGTTAGTGTTCGCGGTAGAAATACGGATTATTAATTGTTTAAGTTACCCAATAAAATTTTAGAGAAAACTGTTATTTCAGTCTTTTTTTCGAACTTTTGTGTTAGTGGTTCAAATGTCAAAAATCCCTTTATTAGGAAAATGGCAAATTTCTTTATTAATGCAAAGGTGACTTGGTTTATTGTTACTGTGACAAACGAAAACACTTTATTTGATGAATCCTTAAAGAAAATTTTAATTAATATCAATCAGGAGAAAAGTTATTGCAAAAATATATGTTGATCCCTAGACACTTTTGATGTGTGTAGTTTGTTGCGTATTCATCCTATGACGTCTCATCCTACTCATTATTTTTTCCTTACTGAACCCAGAAAAATATTTCATTTTAAATTCCTTATTATTCACATAAGTATTCCTAGCTTCAACAATTGCTAAATGGTGTAATATAAGGTTTCTGATTACTGGTTGAACAAAAATTTGTTTCATAAAATCACATAAATTGAGTTGCAAATATTGGTTGTTCCGTATTCATCCTATGACGTCTCATCCCACTCATAATTTTTTCCTTACTGAACCCACAAAAATATAACATTTTAAATTCCTTATTATTCACATAAGTATTCCTAGCTTCACCAATTGCTAAATCGCATAATATAAGGTTTCTGAGTAAGGGTTGAACAAAAATTTGTTTCTAAAATTATTGTGAAGCTCAGTTAACTTTGTTTTTATATTGTTTCAAGAAATAAAACGGTTTAAGCGCAGGTACCTGTGCTTCACAACTTACATTTACCTTGACGGCTAAATATAACACCAAAGAAAGGTCTTAAGAAGATACAACTAGAAAAAAATCCACGCGGACCAGGCAGCAGACGGGACTCGAACCCGCACCCTTCGCAATCCGGGCGAATGCACTGACCAATTATGCTACCGCGGCCCTCACGGACCGCGTCGAAATTCTTCTAGCCATTCTTAAGCTGCAAGGCAGCGCCATCTCTTCGCATTATAGGTAACCCACAATGTCAAATGAATACTTTTACAAGTATTAAACATTTTGAAAGAAGAAATAGCAATTATAGTTATATTTTTTATTATTTTAAAGCATGTAACTGCTTGATGTTAAAATCTTAAGAAGATACAACTAGAAAAAATCCGGATTGCGAAGGGTGCGGGTTCGAGTCCCGTCTGCTGCCTGGTCCGCGTGGATTTTTTTTCTAGTTGTATATTCTTAAGATTTTAACACCAAGCAGTTACATGCTTTAAAATAATAAAAATTATAACCAAAGAAAGGTATTATGGTATCAACTGGATACGTTGCAGTTCTATTCTATTTTTGTAAAGGCTGGCTGTTGTCTGCCTGGACAATTCTGCCATTGTCAGGGTTGAGCACTACAGATGATCAGTTTGTTTTTGCAGTTATAAGCATCTTCCATTATTGGCCGGTTGGATGACCTAATAGCAGTGGCGGCGCTAGGCGTCGGCGACGTCGGCCACCGCCGACGGCCTCGCGCCTGAGGAGGCCTCGCAAAAAATTTTTATAAGTTACCTATTTATTTTCGTTTCTCCTGGCTTAGGTAGCCGACCCCGAACAATTCGGGGAAAAAGCTAAGCGTAGATGATAATGACTTTTATTATTTTCGCGTGATGGAAGCGAATAGTGCTTTACGGGTATTCAGAATCGTCTGTCTGGCAACACTATTTTTGTAATTAAATTTCTATTTTTTTATGTCATCATTTGATTATCAAAAATAAAACTCGTTTACTCATACGTTATTTTATAGTTTGGCTCACTTAATTTAACGGTTTTTTACTGCGAAGCAAAATAGGCCTCGCGAACTTGATGTCGCCGACGTGTGTTCGTCCATATGTGTTCTAGCGCCGCCACTGCCTAAAAGGGTTAAATAAAAAGGTTATAGATGTCACATGACAAACACAACGATTATAGATATAAGCATTAGTAAGCCTGGATGTTTAAAATTTACAGTTTATTTTTTTAGATGTGTATATAGTTGGCAAGGACTTGGATGAAGAGAGAGTCTACCATGGTTAGTAAGTGGTTTACATTCACAGGGCGGGGGATATTTTTAGGCAGAATATAATAAAGTGCTGAAAAGAGTGACTTTCTCGGCCCGGTGCATAATGAAAAATGTTTTTTTGTAATGCTGTGCCACGTTTTAAAATGGTCTGATGACGTGGTTTCATAACATGTAGTCTTATCTCTATTTTGTATAATTTGTTCCCTTCCAAAATGGATAACAAAAATAATGTTTTTTTTCCCCCTCTTCTTATTGTGTGTCCGAAGGCAAAGATCTAAGCCTACACAGCCTCTTAGATTAAGTTTTTTGTTTTAATATTAATAACTCCTCTCATTTGTATATTAAGTGATTGTCTTGTGTCTCCGTCCTTTGATGTCCAAATTAGGTCCCTCCAGAATATCAGCGTTGCAGCAGCAATCCATTTTTGCCATTGCAACATTATGCTGAGGTGGGGCCTAGTTGACGATAGACATTTTCTTTTATGTTTTACGTGTATTTATTGTAACTGTTAATGTAGGTATTTCGTCAATAAATGTTTTTCTTTCTTTCTTCAAAGGGAGATGGTATTTTTAGGGCAGTTGAAAAATATGTGATCGACGTTTTCTTCGTCAAGACCACATTTACTTTGCAGTTGTAACTCTAATTCCAACAGAATACTTCCTGTGTTTTTTCACTCTGTAATATCTCGAAAATTATAGTAAGGTCCTCTTAACTCTTATTGGATAGCTTTAAAAAAAATGGGTGCGTGTACTTATGTAGGCGCGTGAGAAGTTATCCTTCTTTGGCATCGTTTAAAATTAGTTTTTAATTGCATGCAAATAATTAATTACAATAAATTAATAAAAAATCTGGAAAAGGACACAGTCAATAAAGTTCAGTTTTAATTTGAAAAAATAAATAAATAATCAAAATATTCAATTAAAATCGCTACTGAATATAATTTATTGTGGATGATGGACATGTGGATAAATATTATAAATATGAATACCTATAACTGTCACTTTATTACAAAAAATAAAGATGTGGTTTTTGGTTCTACTACACCAATGGTCAAGAGATGGCGCTGTAGTCTCCTGAATCGCGCTTTGGTTCCGTTGTTCCAGATTAATAAATACTTTTGATAGGCCTTCACAATGCAGTCGTTAGCACCCACTAAATAGAGATTCTATTTCTATTTTGTTGGTAGATTTTCTTAATGTGCGGTAAACACAAAAGTAACAGCATGAAGTTGGTCGCTAAAGCGACCAACTTCATGCTGTTAATTTTTGTGTTACAGTGATGCGCGCGCATCTTAAAATTTCACTCTCATCATTTTTTCATAACGCGCCTAAAGAAGTATAACTTCAAAAACACTCTCTTCAAGTGGAATTAAAGAGATTCAAACGCATTTTTTTTAGTAATTTTATTCCTTGCGTTTAACCTCATACACAGATTGTATATCAGTTGAATAAGTACAGTAGGAGGAGAGAGAGGAGAGGAGCTCGATGGCGCAAGTGGTTAGCGCGTTCGGCTGCGATCGTTGAAGTTAAGCAACTTTCGCAGTGGTCGGTCATTGGATGGGTGACCAAAAAATTTACTATCTCGAGCCCCTCCGTGCTTCGGAAGGCACGTTAAGCCGTTAGTCCCGGTTGTATCTGCAGTCGTTAACACCCATAAAATCCGCATTGGGCTCGCGTGGTGGGTCATGGCCCAATCTCCCTATTCCATCCATAGGGGAGGCCTGTGCTCCAGCAGTGAGGACATTAATAGGCTGATGATGATGATGAACTACAGTAGATTTCAATCACTTTTCTTAATCCATTTCCGTGTGAAATCTATTCGTAGTTCAATTTTATTTTCCACTAGTGGCCCGCCCTCGCTTCGCTTCGGTGTAGAGCTGTAGTGTAAACTATAGTTTTTGTTCTCAGGCTTGTGCTATAAAGAATGAGTTTATTTATATAATTACACGTGTTATTGTGAGTCAACCATAAAAGATAGACATATGCTGTTGCGGGATATTTTTTAGACAATTTTATGTAGAATATTTCCGTCATACATGATTTCTATGTAACTTTAACCATTAAGGCTGCACACGCGACGGAAGCTTAAAAAATGGAGTAACTTCTCCCGTTTTTCCAACATTTCCCTTCACTACTCTGCTGCTATTGATTGTAGCGTGATGAAAAGTATACTATAACCTGCCCAGGAGTATGAAGAATAATTGTACCAAGTTTCGTTAAAATCCGTTGAGTAGTTTTTGTTTCTATAAGGAACATACACACAGACATACAGACAGACAGACAAAAATTTTACTAATTGCATTTTTGGCATCAGTATCGATCACTAATCACCCCCTGATAGTTATTTTAAAAATATATTTCATGTACACAATTGACATTTCTACAGATTTATTATAAGTATAGATTATTCCGTATAAAATTACTGAGTGTATGAATGACCTTTCAACGACTACGAATTCGAACCATGTTTGAGAATAGACACCCAAGTTCGATGCGTATTCCAATTAATATAAGGTGATTATTTTGTGTCGATTCAAAGTAAAACGATGACTTTATCAACAGGTAATAAAGTAAACACGTTGTGTGTGTGTGTGTATGTGTGAGTATGTGTGTGTATGTATGTGTGTTTTGTTGTGTTGAACAAGATCTCGTCAATTTTTCTTTACGTCATGATCATATTGATCATGTTATGGCGTTCTCATAAAGGTTCTTTTTCTACCCGACTGCGCAATGCAAGAGCGCGAAGCGCGACGCGCAGACAGGGTATAGTGTTTAACAGTCTATATATGTACGTTTGTTCCTTTGTGGCACACTAGAGACCAAACGCCTGAACCGATTTTGATAATTCATACATCAATCGATTCATCTCATTCATGGGAGTGCTACTAAAGATATGATAGTAATCAAAATTCAATATGGGCAAAATTAGGTGCCATATTGTGACGAAGTAAAAAAAAAAGTTGACAAAATATGTCGAGTGGGGTAATAAGGAACAAAGCTACTTTAACAGTCGGGACCCATTATTGAAAAATATTATGTATTCTTGAATATCTAATGGGTCCCGGCTGTTAAAGTAGCTTTGTCCCTTATTAACAGAATTATAGACTACTGGACTTGTTTTAGTCTTTTCAGTTTTTATTTGAAGTACTAACAATTAAGCAGTCAAGTTTTTTGATTTTTTAAATTACCTTTTTTTATATAGTCAGGTGGGCAAATAACTCTACCCCACTTAATGTTAAGTGGTAATGAAGTCCAAACGCGAAGATAGCTGGAACAGCAGTTATAAACTGCTACACCAACCATCTTTACCTTCCCCGCCTGCAAAAATGCTTCGTCACATCTCTGTTAAAGGACTCCAGTAACCCTAGCACGAACCAATATCGAATTCGTATCGTTTGCGAGTCCGAAATGTCATTGTCTGTAGGAAGGCCAAAGGGGAAGAAGATCTTCCTCCGAGCTGGGTGATGGTAGCTCGGGGGCCGCGGCCCAACTGATGTTGGTCGGGCATCGTATATATACGATATTATATTCATACTAGCGGACCCGACAGACGTTGTCCTGTCTACACGTCTTTGTGAATCTAAACCATTCTCAGATCCCCTTGAACACACACAAAAAATATCATCAAAATCGGTCCAGTCGTTTAAGAGAAGTTCAGTGACATACACACTCACAGAAGAATTATATATATAAAGATTCATATATATATGAAGAGTTAGCCTCCGAATTTCATTTGCGCGATGTAGGCTTCCATACTATTATGATCGCAGTGCAGGTAACGCCATCTCTTGAGGATGCTGAGTAATCATTTCCTCCATCCGTTGTATATATGTGGGGCATATAGATGTCGCCGCCACATTGTCAAATGTGTACTGATTTTTAGTTCTCGTTACGTACTTTGTGCCGCTGCTGTTCAAGTTTCCATACAAAATTTGACATTGACATTTCGGTTTGCAAACTATTCGAATTCGATAGTAGTTCGTGCTAGGGGTACAGATTGTAAGGGGGCAAAAATTCCACTTACGAATAGTCACTTGACTTGCTTGGCTGACCAAAAATTTCTGTTTCCTGCAGAATGAGTTCACTAGCAAGTAATAAAAACACAGCTATTAATAAAAACTAGCAATGTTCACCAAAACCTGATTTCTCGAAAACCGGAAGTGCTACGTTACTCAAATCCGGTTTGTAGTCTTGTCAGACTATTCTTAACTTATAACTTAAATATTCTCTTTATCTATCTCTTACGGTTTGGCCGCTGAAACAGCACCACAGACAGACGGACGGACGGACGGACTTGTCTAATAGATAAGAGATAATAAAATATTAGTGTTTTTCATTTGATTTCATTGAAGAGCTCGATGGCTCAAATGGTTAGCGCGTTCGGCTGCGATGGAGGTTAGGCAACTTTCGCAATGGTCGGTCAATGGATGGGTGACCAAAAATTACTATCACGAGTTCCTCCGTGCTTCGGAAGGCACTTTAAGCCGTTGGTCCCGGCTGCATCTGCGGTCGTTAGCATCCTCCAATCCGCACTGGGCCCGTGTGGTGGGTCATGGCCCAATGTCCCTATTCCATCCATAGGGAAGGTGTGTCCCAGCAGTGGGGACATTAATAGGCTGATGATGATGTTTTTCATTTAGAAAATTTAGTTCTGATTAATTATAAACATTTACTATTTGTGATCTGAGACCACTTTCTTCTTAATTTCCAATCCTTTGATTTGCCTACATTACTAAGTAATAATTTTATACCATTTTGGATAGCTAAAACACGTGTAAATTATTGTTATAACTAGCAAACCAGTGAATCAAATGTTCACCAAAACCTGAATGTATTTAATTAATTGAGAACTTCGGATATTTTGTGTGGTTTCGTTTGAAATTCGTGATTTCTCGAAAACCGGAAGTGCTACGTTACTCACATCCGGTTTGTAGTCTTATCAGACTATTCTTAACTTATAACTTAAATATTCTCTTTATCTATCTCCTACGGTTTGGCCGCTGAAACAGCACCACAGACGGACGGACGGACTTGTCTAATAGATAAGAGATTTGCAGGTTAACTTACATACAACTTTTTTTAATAAACCTATTGGAACATACGAACCACTGGATTCGTGTGCAAAAACCGCAAAATCCAAAAAAGTGTCGTTCCGCGATCTGATACTGTGAGTATTGTGTGTCGGGAACAGGTGCGAGTGAATAGTGAGTAGTGTTGCCGATCGATAGTCGACTATCGATGATTAATCGATAGCCAACCAATCGTATGACAATCGATAGCACAGAAAAAGCCAATACTATCGGATGAGTTAAATACTATCGATAGTATTGTAATTCGTTAATAACAAACTATCGATAAACTATCGATAGTATCGATACTGTCGATTTTATTTGCAACCATACTATCGATAGTTTAACAATTTGCGATAGTATTGTTTACAATTTTCAGGTATTATAGTCAATCACAAACTTAGTCTAGAACAATCGCTAGTATCGATACTATCGATAGTATTGTTACAGATAAAATCAACACTATCGATAGTATCGATACTATCAATAGTTTGTTATTAACGAACTACAATAGTATCGATAGTATCGATAGTATTGCACTCATTCGATAGTATTGCCTTGTTCTGAGCTATCGATAATATCGATACTATCGGTTGTATCGATTCTATCGATAGGCCTATCGATAGGGTACATGATTTTCGATGTAAACTGTCGATAGTATTAATATCGATAGTTCGGCAACACTAATAGTGAGAATGTGACCAGTGGTAGGGGTATCGAACGCAGTAAAAGACGACGTCAGAGGGTAGACCGATATGTCTGCCAATAACATCTACCCTCAATCACTTCAGTTACTCCGTGATCATGGCGCTTGCAACAGTGCCGAAATATCGGAGACTCATAAAAAAACAAGGTACATGGTAACAATCCCGTTAATATCTATAATGTTAGTGACCATGAAAGTTTAAAACAATAAACCTATTGGAAATTTGCGAAAACAAACTGAAAAGAATCTACATTGAAACTTAAATTAAAAACATTGATATAAAATAACTAAATTGTTACCAAACGTTACATAATAGATAATCAGAATACTGTAATCCGACAAAGTATATGTGTTATATGTATGTGTATGTATATATATATATTTATTTATAGTGTTTGTGTGTATATTTATATAAGTATGGTCGTATGTATAGTAAAGTGTTAGTATATTTGCTCATTGTTTGATTTTAATGTCTCTTCTTTGATTCTGCCGTTTTTTATAGCTCTGTATGTTCTTTCCGGTTGACTGGTAGAGAATGCCATATTGGCATTAAGTCCGCCATTTGCAGTGTAAAGGCAATAAAGATTAAATAAATAAATAAATAAAATAACATATTGCTAACTTACTTATAATGTTTACTCAACATTTGGCAAGTGTCAATTTTTGATATAAGTTTAAGTCATTATTTGTTTTGACTCGAGCAATCAGTTTTTTAGAGAGCATGCAATAAACACTGCTACCCGGAACCTGCGCAGTTTCTAGAGCTGCCTCTTATATGGTAGTTTTCCAATTACAGAGCATAATGCGACTCAGTGCCGCACAATGCCGAATTATGCTGATGCTTAATTGGAACGTGAATTAGTTTTCAAATGCACCAGCAGAGTGCGCTAAGTTCAGTGTTGAGAAAAAAAAATGGATGCGTGTAACTTATGTACGCGCGTGAGAAGTTATACTTCTTTAGCATCATTAAAAATATTTTTTAATTACATGCAAATAATTAATAATTGCAATAAAATAATAAAAGGACTGGAAAAGGATAGTTAACACAGCCAATTAAGTTCAGTTTTAATTTGAAAAATTAAATAAATATTCAAAATATTCAATTAAAATCACTACTGAATTTAAGTTATTAGTCCATATGTAATTAGCACTTGTAAGTAACTAAAACACGTTGTGTCTATATAGAAACTAGAAACATGTGGATAAATATTATAAATATGAAAACAGTGATCAGAGGCGACGAGCGTGCCAACATTGTTTTTGACAACGCGATCATCTTATGGAGCTCCGTGGATCGTTCAAAGTACCTTTCGAACAGATGTCTAATAATGGTGGATTATTAACCACTTAGTGGTTAATAATCCACCATTATTAGACACTAACATTCATAACGCGCCCGCGGTCAACATCATGGTGTTACTATTGTGTTACAGTGATGCGCGCGCATCTCGAAATTTCACTCACATGATTTTTTCTAAACGCGCCCGCGGCCAACTTCATGCTGTTACTTTTGGGTGACAGTGATGCGCGCGCATCTAAAAATTTCACTCTCATCATTTTTTCATAACGCGCCTAAAGAAGTATAACTTCAAAAAGTCAATGTTTGTACCTTCATCCATACTTATATTTATCTTTTTAACACAGTTTGTATTAACTTTGATTATTTAAAAAAACTACAATGAAACGAAAGCTTTAAATAAAATTTCTACAATAAATAATATTACTAACGATATATTATATAAATAAAACATTTCGATCAATGTCAACTTAACACAGATTATTTTATAATCTAGCTAGGGCTCAGTGCGACTATGTCAGAAAACTCTTTATGCCTAAGTTTTTTTTACTATTATCTACTTTATAAGAAAAAAAAAGCTATGTTATTAGTAAGTTTAAATATTGTACACTAGAAAAAAATCCACGCGGACCAGGCAGCCGACGGGACTTGAACCCGCATCCTTCGCTATCCGGGCGAATGCACTGACCATTATGCTACCACGGCCCTATTAGCCGCGTCGAAATTTTCCTAGCCTTCAGCTGCAAGGCAGCGCCATCTCTTCGCATTGTAGGTAACCCAGGTAGGTTTTTTTCTAGTAAACTATTCTTTAGATTTAAACATCTAGCAGTTAAATGCTTAAAAAATAAATAAAATCATAACTATAATTGCTATTTCTTCTTTCAAATGTTTAATACTTGAAAAAGTATTCATTTGACATTAAGGGTTACCTACAATGCGAAGAGATGGCGCTGCCTTGCAGCTTAAGGCTAGGAAAATTTCGACGCGGCTAATAGGGCCGTGGTAGCATAATGGTCAGTGCATTCGCCCGGATAGCGAAGGATGCGGGTTCGAGTCCCGTCCGCTGCCTGGTCCGCGTGGATTTTTTTCTAGTAAACTTTTCTTTAGATTTAAACATCTAGCAGTTAAATGCTTAAAAAATAAATAAAATCATATTGTACACTATTTTGGCAAAATAAAAGATTATTATTATTACTACTTAAAGAAAATACACTTGTCAATTTTCTGTCACTGAATTGGTACGATTGCACGCATCACATGAAAACATTACTTTTGGGAGTGCTCGATTGTGCGAAGCGTTGCTGTAGTTGAAAAATTCAACGTTAAGCATTATGCCGCATAATGCGCTCTAGTGCTGTAATTGGAAAACTACCACTGTCATTAGGTATTACAAGTCTTATAAGCTAAGCTTCTAAAAATCGCCGGAATGAACAAGCATATGTGAAACAGTAAAACTAATCTTTAAAATAAGTGTATGTAAATAGTTAATGCATATTAGAATAGAGAAGCTCAATGGCGTAAGTGGTTAGCGCGTTCGGCTGCGATCGTTGAAGTCAGGGCTTGTTTACCGGTTAAATTTCAAACCTAAATCAGTGTCAAGTACATTAGGAGCGTTTTATTTAGGTTTGGCTGTACCTTAACCTTAAAAAATCGGTTTTCCTAAAAAGCGAAAGTAAAGCAACTTTCGCAGTGGTCGGTCATTGGATGGGTGACCATAAATTTACTATCTCGAGCTCCTCCATGCTTCGGAAGGCACGTTAAGTCGTTGGTCCCGGCTGCATCTGCAGTCGTTAGCACCCACCAATCCACACTGGGCCCGCGTGGTGGGTCATAGCCCAATCTCCCTATTCCATCCATAGGAAAGGCCTGTGCCCCAGCAGTGGGGACATTAATAGGCTGATGATGATGATGAATAAGCCAGCATCTGGCAACCCTAGTGTTAATGGAAACGCTGCTAGTATCACTGTGTGTTTTTATAAAACTAAGTTCTTCGCTTGGTTTGATATATAATTCACTTATTGTATATATAATTCACTTATTGTACTATATGTGTTTAACCAATAATTTAAATAGTACCGCTAATAATTAAAAAAAATATCGTTTTTGAAAAATATGAATTTCGATATTGGTTATTTTGTATCGATGTATCGATATATCGTATCAAAATATATGGGCAAAAAATATCGATATATCGATACATCGATATATTTTCAACAAGCCTATCCAGTCGTGCCCATGCGCAGAGCTATCCCTGACACGTTTTATTCAGCGCTAGGCATTGTCCTAATACAAAGCGATAACGCGAATGAGCGATGCGATCATCGTACGAGTCGACGATCAAACATATTGATCTAGAATAGGTGTCCTAATAGGCGATCGCGCGATGCATTCGCGCGACTAAAATGTTTAAAAATCTATTCGCGCGAACTTAGTTCGCACGAACGCGCAATCAAACCTATTAGTGATGAACTAGCAAAACAGTGAACCAAATGTTCACCAAAACTTGATTAAAAAAAATGTATTTAATTAATTGAGAACTTCGGAGATTTTGTGTGGTTTCGTTTGAAATTCGTGATTTCTCGAAAACCGGAAGTGCTACGTTACTCAAATCCGGTTTGTAGTCTTATCAGACTATGCTTAACTTATAACTTAAATATTCTCTTTATCTATCTCTTACGGTTTGGCCGCTGAAACAGCACCACAGACAGACGGACGGACGGACTTGTCTAATATAGGGCTGCCATCCGTCCGGGTTTCCCCGGATTTGTCCTAGTTTACGGGGCGTCCGGGGAGCGTCCGGGCGGAGTTTCATTTGTCGTCCGGGTTTAATAATTTCCTGTTTTGGGTTGCCAATTAATCCGTCAATTTAAATGTCTTTGAAAATGAATAAATCTATTCTAACACTGTAACCATAAATGCAGACTTCCAACAAAGATCAGCTTTCCTTGGTGCTGCAAGTGTCCATGGGCAGCAGTGACCACTTATTATGAGGGTAGACCCCTAGCTCTTTTGCCTATATCAACAAAAAAAAGTTGGTTTGTGACATTTTTAACTGTTTTTTTATTGGTCTGTCCGGGTTCTGGGCTCCAAAATCCGGGGTTATGACGCCTCTGATCCTGGTTGCCACATTTTAGAGATGGCAACCCTAGTCTAATAGATAAGAGATAGGTGTCCTAACTGAAGTTCGCGCGATGATCGCGTCGCGTCGATAGGAAGCGGGGAGAGGGGCAGGGCTAACCCGTTCCGTATTCGCGTTCTATTAGGACACCCAGTTCGCGATCACGCGATTGTCGTATCGTTTAAACGCGCGATGATCGCGTTATCGCGTTGTATTAGGACAATGCCTTAGAGTTAAATGCCTCGCGCTCTTATTTTTCTTTTGCATTGGTAATAACAATATTAAAAAAAATGAGCGTGAGGTATTTGAAAACCTTCGGCGGTCAGAAATAACAAATAGCGTTAGCGTTTTCCAAAGCATTTCCGTTAGGCGAATGGCCCCCTGTACGTTACCTCCTAAGACTAGTCGACATAAGAGGGCCAAAATTCAAAAAAAAACAAAATTCAATATCGTTTATTCAGTCAAGGCTGTTACAAGCATTTGTGAATGTCGAAAAGCTACGCCATCGGTTCGCAAATCTACGGCGGGAGACCTTGTACTGAGAAGAACCGGCAAGAAACTCAGCAAGGGCTGTTTTTTTCTCCCTGTATTATATACAGAGTCGTCAATTTGAAAAATGACTTCAATATGAGATAACTCATGAAGTCACTTTCCATTACAAATGTAAATGATAAAACAATTATGACTATAAAATAAAAAATATAAAAAAACAGTTATAATTTTTATTATTTTTAAAGCATGTAACTGCTTGATGTTTAAATCTAAAGAAAATATAACTAGAAAAAATTCTACGCGGACCAGGCAGCAGACGGGACTCGAACCCGCACCCTTCGCAATCCGGGCGAATGCACTGACCAATTATGCTACCGCGGCCCTCACGGACCGCGTCGAAATTCTTTCTAGCTATTCTTAAGCTGCAAGGCAGCGCCATCTCTTCGCATTATAGGTAAACCCACAATGTCAAATGAATACTTTTACAAGTATTAAACATTTGAAAGAAGAAATAGCAATTATAGTTATAATTTTTATTATTTTTAAAGCATGTAACTGCTTGATGTTTAAATCTAAAGAAAATATAACTAGAAAAAATTCCACGCGGACCAGGCAGCAGACGGGACTCGAACCCGCACCCTTCGCAATCCGGGCGAATGCACTGACCAATTATGCTACCGCGGCCCTCACGGACCGCGTCGAAATTCTTTCTAGCTATTCTTAAGCTGCAAGGCAGCGCCATCTCTTCGCATTATAGGTAAACCCACAATGTCAAATGAATACTTTTACAAGTATTAAACATTTGAAAGAAGAAATAGCAATTATAGTTATAATTTTTATTATTTTTAAAGCATGTAACTGCTTGATGTTTAAATCTAAAGAAAATATAACTAGAAAAAATTCCACGCGGACCAGGCAGCAGACGGGACTCGAACCCGCACCCTTCGCAATCCGGGCGAATGCACTGACCAATTATGCTACCGCGGCCCTCACGGACCGCGTCGAAATTCTTTCTAGCTATTCTTAAGCTGCAAGGCAGCGCCATCTCTTCGCATTATAGGTAAACCCACAATGTCAAATGAATACTTTTACAAGTATTAAACATTTGAAAGAAGAAATAGCAATTATAGTTATAATTTTTATTATTTTTAAAGCATGTAACTGCTTGATGTTTAAATCTAAAGAAAATATAACTAGAAAAAATTCCACGCGGACCAGGCAGCAGACGGGACTCGAACCCGCACCCTTCGCAATCCGGGCGAATGCACTGACCAATTATGCTACCGCGGCCCTCACGGACCGCGTCGAAATTCTTTCTAGCTATTCTTAAGCTGCAAGGCAGCGCCATCTCTTCGCATTATAGGTAAACCCACAATGTCAAATGAATACTTTTACAAGTATTAAACATTTGAAAGAAGAAATAGCAATTATAGTTATAATTTTTATTATTTTTAAAGCATGTAACTGCTTGATGTTTAAATCTAAAGAAAATATAACTAGAAAAAATTCCACGCGGACCAGGCAGCAGACGGGACTCGAACCCGCACCCTTTGCAATCCGGGCGAATGCACTGACCAATTATGCTACCGCGGCCCTCACGGACCGCGTCGAAATTGGAATTTTTTCTAGTTATATTTTCTTTAGATTTAAACATCAAGCAGTTACATGCTTTAAAAATAATAAAAATTATAACTATAATTGCTATTTCTTCTTTCAAATGTTTAATACTTGTAAAAGTATTCATTTGACATTGTGGGTTTACCTATAATGCGAAGAGATGGCGCTGCCTTGCAGCTTAAGAATAGCTAGAAAGAATTTCGACGCGGTCCGTGAGGGCCGTGGTAGCATAATTGGTCAGTGCATTCGCCCGGATTGCGAAGGGTGCGGGTTCGAGTCCCGTCTGCTGCCTGGTCCGCGTGGAATTTTTTCTAGTTATATTTTCTTTAGATTTAAACATCAAGCAGTTACATGCTTTAAAAATAATAAAAATTATAACTATAATTGCTATTTCTTCTTTCAAATGTTTAATACTTGTAAAAGTATTCATTTGACATTGTGGGTTTACCTATAATGCGAAGAGATGGCGCTGCCTTGCAGCTTAAGAATAGCTAGAAAGAATTTCGACGCGGTCCGTGAGGGCCGCGGTAGCATAATTGGTCAGTGCATTCGCCCGGATTGCGAAGGGTGCGGGTTCGAGTCCCGTCTGCTGCCTGGTCCGCGTGGAATTTTTTCTAGTTATATTTTCTTTAGATTTAAACATCAAGCAGTTACATGCTTTAAAAATAATAAAAATTATAACTATAATTGCTATTTCTTCTTTCAAATGTTTAATACTTGTAAAAGTATTCATTTGACATTGTGGGTTTACCTATAATGCGAAGAGATGGCGCTGCCTTGCAGCTTAAGAATAGCTAGAAAGAATTTCGACGCGGTCCGTGAGGGCCGCGGTAGCATAATTGGTCAGTGCATTCGCCCGGATTGCGAAGGGTGCGGGTTCGAGTCCCGTCTGCTGCCTGGTCCGCGTGGAATTTTTTCTAGTTATATTTTCTTTAGATAAAAAAACAGATTTAAAAATGAAAAAAGTTTAGGAATGCCGTGTCCTACTGTTTAGGCATAAAAACAAATGTACCATTAAAGTTAAATACAACGATTAATAGTTCCCAATGTAGCAAGAGCAGACTCATCTCCGCAAAGAGTTGTAAACAGTATTGATATGAATACTTGGTCGCAACTACCAGTCGTGCATGTCCCCTTAGATTAAAACAAAAAGGGTAGATACGGCACTAGCATCACAAATGTGATCCGCATAAATTGTGGTCCACGACCTAATCCTAATCGCTTTAGTCACAACTTGACATGCAAACGACGTACATGTGAACGCCAAAAAGAAATATTGCTAATATTTTGTGTTTATATGATAAATTGTGTTTTTAAAAAGTGCACAAATTGCTCAAGAACTAAAAATAAAACTCACGGCATCACTTTTCATTCGTAAGTACTATAAAATATATATTTTCATAAATTTTGCTGTTTGTTTTGAATATTATTCGGTAGTGACATCGAGTACTGGTCGCGTGATTGGTCGGTAGTGCAGTGACGCGGATCTCGCCATCTCGTTTGCGCTGCCGTTGAAACTTAACGTGCTGTTTTGTTCGGGTCGGTAATGCAGTGACGCGGATCTCGCCGTCCCGTTCGCGTGGGATCAGTATTTGTTTGATGCAAGTATGAGCGTACCGTATCTACCCTTTTTGTTTTAATCTAAGGGTAGCCCCGTCGACGGTTACGGCCATGTGCGCGACGTCGGCCACTGGTCGTGGTCGTGGCACGAATCTCTAGTGCTGACCGTTATTGCGCAGAAGTAAAAATTCCTTAGATCAGGCCCTGGATGTATAGATACGCAATACGCCGACTCGAGAGGTCCCGGGTTCGAATCCCAGTGGGGCAGATGTTTGTGTGATGAATACGAGCATTTGTACTCCAGTCATGGACGTTTAATATGTATTTCTATATAAATATACTTATTTAAGTACAGTATATGTATTCCATCCGTTACCCTAGTATCCCATAACACAAGCCTTATAGTGCTTAGCTTGGGGCTAGGCTAATTGGTGAGTGTTGGAAATATTTATTTATTATTTATCTGGCTGAAAACCAGCGTCATGGCATTCTGTTTCCTGGCATGTGCTGAAGCCTGAACCAGAGACCTTTTTGCCACTGCAACACCATTTTATTTTGTAATTTATGTTTTTTTTTGGTATGTGAATGTACAGCTGGCAAAATAAAATTTCTTTCGTTGTTACTTACTTTCTTTTTCTTTTTCATATTCGAATGAATTATAAATTTAAAGAAAATATAACTAGAAAAAATTCCACGCGGACCAGGCAGCAGACGGGACTCGAACCCGCACCCTTCGCAATCCGGGCGAATGCACTGACCAATTATGCTACCGCGGCCCTCACGGACCGCGTCGAAATTCTTTCTAGCTATTCTTAAGCTGCAAGGCAGCGCCATCTCTTCGCATTATAGGTAAACCCACAATGTCAAATGAATACTTTTACAAGTATTAAACATTTGAAAGAAGAAATAGCAATTATAGTTATAATTTTTATTATTTTTAAAGCATGTAACTGCTTGATGTTTAAATCTAAAGAAAATATAACTAGAAAAAATTCCACGCGGACCAGGCAGCAGACGGGACTCGAACCCGCACCCTTCGCAATCCGGGCGAATGCACTGACCAATTATGCTACCGCGGCCCTCACGGACCGCGTCGAAATTCTTTCTAGCTATTCTTAAGCTGCAAGGCAGCGCCATCTCTTCGCATTATAGGTAAACCCACAATGTCAAATGAATACTTTTACAAGTATTAAACATTTGAAAGAAGAAATAGCAATTATAGTTATAATTTTTATTATTTTTAAAGCATGTAACTGCTTGATGTTTAAATCTAAAGAAAATATAACTAGAAAAAATTCCACGCGGACCAGGCAGCAGACGGGACTCGAACCCGCACCCTTCGCAATCCGGGCGAATGCACTGACCAATTATGCTACCGCGGCCCTCACGACCGCGTCGAAATTCTTTCTAGCTATTCTTAAGCTGCAAGGCAAAATAATAAAAATTATAACTATAATTGCTATTTCTTCTTTCAAATGTTTAATACTTGTAAAAGTATTCATTTGACATTGTGGGTTTACCTATAATGCGAAGAGATGGCGCTGCCTTGCAGCTTAAGAATAGCTAGAAAGAATTTCGACGCGGTCCGTGAGGGCCGCGGTAGCATAATTGGTCAGTGCATTCGCCCGGATTGCGAAGGGTGCGGGTTCGAGTCCCGTCTGCTGCCTGGTCCGCGTGGAATTTTTTCTAGTTATATTTTCTTTAGATTTAAACATCAAGCAGTTACATGCTTTAAAAATAATAAAAATTAGAATTATAAATTTATTTGAATGCCATTCATAATCACCCGTCTAGTGCGCGGGGTGCCTTACGGTCTTGCTCTTGTTACTACTAAAGCTTATGCAAATTACCAGTTGACGCGTCGATGCGAAACCAGTTATTTAAAACGCAATTAACGAGTCACTGGGTTGTATATCGTACAATGATTAATGCAAATAAAACCTTACAATAGGGATGATGACTAATTTTTTTTTCTTCGTTTATCAGGTAGATTATCAAAAAGTATTGGACACGTATTTTTTCTTTTTTCACATAATATAAACATTGCAGAGATATATTGATTTGAAAAGTCGCATGACGTCACGTTTGAGTACACTTATAAGTGAAAATTCACTCAAAAGTGACGTCACGAGCCCCTACTCCCAAACTTTGACGCGCTACAACTTTGTCATTTTTTGGTTGATTGCCCAAAGAAAAAATACGTGTCCATTATTTTTTGATCATCTAACTGACGGACTAAATAGAATTTCGTTTACTGTACCCCGTCATCACCCCTATTGTCTGACATTATATTAAAATGAATTTTTAGGTGAAAATTAGGGCATTGTATAAGCTGCGTATGAGTAGCGGGCTCCGTGAATTCCAAAAATTATAGAATTCTAGCGGCCCGCCCTCGCTTCGCTTCGGTGTAGAGCTGAAGTGTAGACTACAGTTTTTGTTCCCAGGATTGCATTATACACAATGACATTCATCTATGATTCTTCTTATACCTGCATGCAAAGTTTCAGCCCGATTGGTTTAAATTTGACAAAGTTTCATACAAAGTTTGATTCCCTATTTTATCCCCTTGGGGGGTAGAATTGATCAAAATCCTTTCTTAGCGGATGCCTACGTCATAACATCTACCTGGATGCCAAATTTCAGCCCGATCCGTCCAGTGGTTTGGGCTGTGCGTTGATAGATCACTATGTCAGTCAGTCACCTTTGAGTTTTATATATATATACTAACAAACCAGTGAACCAAATGTTCACCAAAACCTGATTTCTCGAAAACCGGAAGTGCTACGTTACTCAAATCCGGTTTGTAGTCTTATCAAACTATTCTTAACTTATAACTTAAATATTCTCTTTACCTATCTCTTACGGTTTGGCCGCTGAAACAGCACCACAGACGGACGGACGGACTTGTCTAATAGATAAGAGATACTGATAGATAGAATATAAAATTTTCCGACTGTCAGATGTTTCGAAAATCATCTATAAAAGACTTTCCGATTATATTCTGTAATTTTCTATACTTAATCATAATTTCATAAAGTGTATAATGACGACCTCCATGGCCGAGTGGTTTGTACGCCGGGTTTCATGGTGTCTCCGACTCGAGAGGTCCCGGGTTCGAATCCCAGTGCGAAAAAAGCGTTGGTTATCCGACCAAATTTTAAAAAAGTACATTTTTACGTCGCATTATAATAATTCGCATGCTGTATTAACCGGCTCACGAAAGATGGCACGCCGACGCGGCGCTGTAGTCGCGCGTTCTATGGCTGTGATGCTGTGAAATATTTAGTTCCAAGGAATTCCGCGTACCCATTTTTCGATACAGTAGTGGACTAGAAGGATCGAAGTATGTAGTTTCCTGGCAAAGACATAGATGGCGGGATTTGCACTTTTTAAGTAAAAAATATACTTGCACTTTTTTAAGTGAAAAGCTTATAACGCTTATACTTAAAAGCGTGGTTACAAGCTTAATATTTTAAGCGTGCTTAATTAAGCGCTTATCGTTTAAACGCCCACCGTTAAGTATAAGTTGGCAATAATAAAGTCACTTTATTATTGACATTCCAATCAATACTTACCATACCTACGTACCTACTGTTTACTAGTAAAACGTATATTTGCGTAGTAAATACTACAAGTGTAACAGCACTCCTGAACGACATTAGCAACACGCAACTGAACAAACAACTTGACAAAAGTTAACAATGTTATTACCCTTTGCTCATGTTAGTAATTAATTCGCCGTGTTCCGTCTGACAAGGGTTACCAGATGAAAAAATCAAAAGTCCGGAGAAAAGGCTTGATTTCCATTAAAAAATCCTGAGATTTTTACATTTTGAGAATTTTCTCTCAAGCCTACAACAATTTAAAAAAGCCGTAACATTATCGTTTATATACATGCTGCAATTCAATATAATTTGAAGAGCTTAGCATGTGGGGCATTTTATAAATCCATAATTAAAGAAAAAACCTTATTTAAATATGTATCATCACATTTTAAGTATGATAAAACTGAACAAGTACCTACTTGGATAAATAAGTACTGATTTTAACTAAACAATTATTATCAAAGGAAGATTATTTTTAGTTTGTGTAAGTTTTTATTAAACAGATCTTTAAAACGTTAGCTGTATTTTATTGAAAATTCAAAAAATCCTGAGATTTCAAGAAATTTCCGAATCCGGCCGCAATCCTGAGAAGAGTCCAAAAATCCTGAAATCTCAGGACAAATCCTGAGATATGGTAACCCTACGTCTGACTGAGGTAACGGATGGGCTGATTGGAATATTTGAAATAACTTGGTTATTTCTTGGTCTGAGCTTGGTTATTGGTAATACTACTTTGTTTTAATGGCTACACGATAAGATGTTTTATAGTGTAAAAGAATATTTGAGTGATTGTAACTAGTGACATTTTAATGATACATAATCATAGTAGGTTCTTCTCTTTACCTAATGGTGCTTTATAATTGACATTGTAATCTTGACATTATTGATATGACTTTAGAATTTATTTCTTTTTTTTTTTGTATGTATTTAATTTTGAATGATGTTTTATAAAATGAAGCGGACACATTTTGTAATTTCACTGACTTATTATTTACTAGTGGCCCGCCCTCGCTTCGCTTCGGTGTAGAGCTGTAGTGTAAACTATAGTTTTTGTTCTCAGGCTTGTGCTATAAAGAATGACTTTATTTATATAATTACACGTGTTATTGTGAGTCAACCATAAAAGATAGACATATGCTGTTGCGGGATATTTTTTAGACAATTTTATGTAGAATATTTTCGCCATACATGATTTCTATGTAACTTTAACCATTAAGGCTGCACACGCGACGGAAGCTTAAAAATGGAGTAACTTCTCCCGTTTTCTCAACATTTCCCTTCACTACTCTGCTGCTATTGGTTGTAGCGTGATCAAAAGTATACTATAACCTGCCCAGGAGTATGAAGAATAATTGTACCAAGTTTGGTTAAAATCCGTCGAGTAGTTTTTGTTTCTATAAGGAACATACACACAGACAGACAGACAGACAGACAAAAATTTTACTGATTGCATTTTTGGCATCAGTATCGATCACTAATCACCCCCTGATAGTTATTTTGAAAATATATTTCATGTACAGAATTGACCTCTCTACAGATTTATTATAAGTATAGATTTGATGAATTTAAATTTATTGTTATTGATATTGAAAAATGATTTCACAATGTTGATTAATATGTATTACATTTAATTATGTAATGTAAAATATTTGCATGCTATTTAAGATGGCTGAATGGGCCGAACTTCAAAATTTGTAAGATCCCCAGTGTATCCTATTCAAATGCAAATAAATAAATTCTAATTCTTATTCTTCTGTAATGGGTTACTAAGGTAACGGACAGAATACATATATAAATACATTTATATAGAAATACATATTAAACATCCATGACTGGAGTACAAATGCTTGCATTCATCACACAAACGTCTGCCCCCACCTGGATTCGAACCCGGGACCTCTGAGTAGGCGACACCTTGAAACCCGGCGTACATACCACTCGGCCACGGAGGTCGTCAAAATACTTGCATGAAAAGTATACAATTACTAGCTGACCCAGCGTACTTCGTACCGCCATAAAAATAGAGGGTGATAGTAGAAGCGTGAAAATTTAGGGTTGTATGTACTGATTTAAAAAAAAAATGTATTTAATTAATTGAGAACTTCGGAGATTTTGTGTGGTTTCGTTTGAAATTCGTGATTTCTCGAAAACCGCAAGTGCTACGTTACTCAAATCCGGTTTGTAGTCTTATCAGACTATTCTTAACTTATAACTTAAATATTCTCTTTATCTATCTCTTAGGTTTGGCCGCTGAAACAGCACCACAGACAGACGGACGGACTTGTCTAATAGATAAGAGATAAGAAAATGTCCAAAAAATAAAATAATAATGTAAGGGGTAGACCACCCTTATCACTTAGGGGTATGAAAAATAGACAGTAGCCGATTCTCAGACCTACTGAATATGCATATAAAATTTCATAAAAATCGGTCAGGCCGTTTCGGAGGAGTATGGTAACTAACATTGTGACACGAGAATTTTATATATAAGATTAGCTGACCCAGCGGACTTCGTACCGTCATAAAAAAAATAGGGGTTGGTGGTAGAAGAGTGAAAATTTAGGGTTGTATGTATTTTTGTATGATGTATCATAAAAAAATCTAAAAATTGCAAAAAAAAAAATTTAGATGTGGATTACCCTTAACATTTAGGGGGATGAAAAATAGATGTTGTCCGATTCTCAGACCTACTGAATATGCATATAAAATTTCACGAAAATCGGTCGAGCCGTTTCGGAGGAGTTTAACCACAAACACCGCGACACAAGAATTTTATATATTAGAAATAAATAATAAATATTTCCAACACTCACACCAATTAGCCTAGCCCCAAAGTAAGCACTGTAAGGCTTGTGTTATGGGATGCTAGGGTAACGGATAGAATACATATACTGTACATATTTATATATATTTATATAGAAATACATATTAAACATCCATGACTGGAGTACAAATGCTCGTATTCATCACACAAACATCTGCCCCCACCGGGATTCGAACCCGGGACCTCTCGAGTCGGCGACACCATGAAACCCGGCGTACAAACCACTCGGCCACGGAGGTCGTCAAAATATAAAAGATAATTTGCGCTCACGCGCTACGCGACATGGCGCAGTGCAGTGGGTGAACCGCCTTAGGTCTATAAGAATAACAAAAAGATTAAAATATACTATAGTTTATGATTTTATTTATTTTTTAAGCATTTAACTGCTAGATGTTTAAATCTAAAGAAAAGTTTACTAGAAAAAAAATCCACGCGGACCAGGCAGCGGACGGGACTCGAACCCGCATCCTTCGCTATCCGGGCGAATGCACTGACCATTATGCTACCACGGCCCTATTAGCCGCGTCGAAATTTTCCTAGCCGTAAGCTGCAAGGCAGCGACAATGCGAAGAGACGGCGCTGCCTTGCAGCTTAAGGCTAGGAAACTAGCTAAACCCCGCGGCGTTACCCGTAGCACATTTGGGGAAATTTTGCCGCAGTAAAACGTAGCCTATGTATTAATCCAAGGTGTAAGGTAAGTTCATATCAAATTTTATTAAAATCGCTCCAGCCGTTTAGACGTGAAGAAGTAACAAACATACACACTCACAAACTTTCGCCTTTATATTATTAGTATAGTGTGATGTCTTTGGAGAATAACAATTTATTATTATGAAAGTACCTAGCTAGGTCGTGACACAACTGTGTGCGGTTGGTGACGAAACCAAAGGAAATCGGTCAAGTGTGAGTCGGAGTTGAACACGATGGGTTTCCTACCATTGTATATAGTTAACTAGAGGTCGCCCGCGACTTCGTTTGCGTTAACTTAGTTTCTGGAAAATCCCTCTAACATTTTTTCGGGATAAAAGTAGCCTATGTGTGAATCTAGGGTGTCAGCTAGCTCCATACCAAATTTTATTAAAATCGCTTCAGCCGTTTAGACGTGAAGAAGTAACAAACATACACACTCACAAACTTTCGCCTTTATAATATTATAGTGTTACTAGCTGACCCAGCGAACTTCGTACCGCCCTAAAAAATAGGGGTTGTCCAGCGGACAAAATTGTGAATCTAAACCATTCTCAGATCCCCTTGAACACACACAAAAAATTTCATCAAAATCGGTCCAGTCGTTTAAGAGAAGTTCAGTGACATACACACTCACAGAAGAATTATATATATAAAGATAACATTACAATTAAAGCAATTGTTAAAGTCGGCCAAAAAATCCCGCAGAATTCAAATGTCCCTTTCTTCAAATTATTTATGTATTTTAGGTACACAATTTTTTGGCATAGCGGCATTTCTCGGAATATGCGACGCAGTTTACAGAGCACATTTGAAGAATGTTAGTTTTTAAAGCAATAGGGTATTTGACAAGTTTTAGAAAACAATCTCACGTTATTTACTAATGTTTATAGAGTCCATAAAAAGTGGATATTCATCATTCTGTTGTGTATTTCGTTAAAAAAACCAAATTGAAAATTCTATTTTCTAGTTGCCGCGAAAAACGTATCTCTGGACAATATGGCGTCTCACTGGTGTGTGACATCACACGACTGTCATTAAAACGTCAAACCATACAATGTAATGTTACTTTAACCGGAAGTTTACTTGCGTGTAACTTCATTTTAAGCTCCACCAATCCCAAGCGTTTTGGGTCACGTGACAATAGACAAGAAAACTGTTATCTTTATCGTGGGTTTTTAGTAAAATGATGAATATTTTTTCTGTAAAAATAATATATACTCCTGTCAATATTCATTCTTAATACAGGTGCTAACAATTGGCACTTTATTTTTAATACTGTCAAATACCCTATTGTGTGAAGTCATACCTAACTTATGTACCTTAGTAAAACAATTACCTATACTTATAATAAATCTGTAGAGAGGTCAATTCTGTACTTGAAATATATTTTCAAAATAACTATCAGGGGGTGATTAGTGATCGATACAGATGCCAAAAATGCAATCAGTAAAATTTTTGTCTGTCTGTCTATCTGTGTGTATGTTCCTTATAGAAACAAAAACTACTCGACGGATTTTAACGAAACTTGGTACAATTATTCTTCATACTCCTGGGCAGGTTATAGTATACTTTTCATCACGCTACAATTAATAGAAGCAGAGTAGTGAAGGGAAATGTTGGGAAAACGGGAGAAGTTACTCCATTTTTTAAGCTTCCGTCGCGTGCGCAGCCTTAATGGTTAAAGTTACATAGAAATCATGTACGACAGAAATATTCTACATAAAATTGTCTAAAAAATATCCTGCAACAGCATATGTCTATGTTTTATGGTTTACTCACAATAATACGTGTAACTCCTGATAGCTTAGCAGTTCGGAGCATTCTGATTATATTTGTTTACTCTTACGTTTATAATACTCTCACTCGTCCCTAATTTAAAAAAGTTAACAGTATTACCTATTCAATAAAAAAAAGAATCATAAAAAAAGAATTAAATAAATAAATTCAATGTGTACAATACACGCCTGAGAACAAAAACTATAGTCTACACTACAGCTCTACACCGAAGCGAAGCGAGGGCGGGTCACTAGTTAAATATAAAAAGACTGTTTTCTTAAAAAAAAAACCAGTGTGCTTATGTACACACGACTGAAGTGAAACTACTTTAGCTTCATCTACCTACATATATATAGGTAGGACTGCCATCTCTAAAATGTGGCAACCAGGATAAGACGCGTGCTAACCCCGGATTTAGAAGCCCAGAACCCGGACAGACCAATAAAAAAACAGTTAAAAATGTCACAAATAATTTTTTTTATGTTGATCTAGGCAAAAGAGCTAGCGGTCTACCTCATAATAAGTGGTCACTGCTGCCCATGGACACTTGCAGCACCAAGGGCCACTCATGCGTTGCCGTAAATTTTTAAACCCGGACTACAAATAAAACCCCGCCCGGACGCTCCCCGGACGCCCCGTAAACTAGGACAAATCCGGGGAAACCCGGACGGATGGCAGCCCTATATATAGATGACTAGTGATGTAACGAATATTCGCATCCGCATCCGCATTCGCGAATATTCGCATATTTTTGCATGTTCGCTTTCACATTCGCATTCGCGAAATCTCTGTGAATGTTTTGCGAATATGAATATTAGAGAAAAACAATTTGAAGAAGTTGTAGTTCTTCCTTTCCTTGAATATTCATTGTTACACAGCTTTCATTTAGCTCGTTCAGCATCGCAGGATAAGTCCATATTTCACTACAATTTGATTTACTCATGTTACTAAATCACTATTCAAAACAAACTAAAAAAAACCTCAAAATTCACTTGTTTTGTTTACGAAAAGACCGGCGCGAGCGGAATGACACTTCAGTCGGATGAGTTCATATCAACTCGGCAATTCGAACGAGATTGCCACCATGCCATTGACAATTGGCGCCAATCTTCAACATAATCTGAATATCATCATCATCATCATCAGCCTATTAATGTCCCCACTGCTGGGGCACAGGCCTTCCCCATGGATGGAATAGGGAGATTGGGCCATGACCCACCACGCGGGCCCAGTGCGGATTGGTGGGTGCTAACGACTGTAGATGCAGCCGGGACCAACGGCTTAACGTGCCTTCCGAAGCACGAAGGAGCTCGAGATAGTAATTTTCGGTCACTCATCCAATGACCGACCACTGCGAAAGTTGCTTAAGTTCAACGATCGCAGCCGAACGCGCTAACCACTTGCGCCATCGAGCTCCTGAATATTCGCATTCGTATTCGCGAATGTCGGTACCAGATATTCGCATCCGCATTCGAATTCGCGAATGTTCAAAAAATTACATTCGTTACATCACTAAGGTACATATTTCATTTACTAGCTATAAGAGAAAGAGAGAAAGAAAATGTGCGCGAGCATTCTCTTCTTTATATCTCCCAGTCAACTGTCGTTCGCCTCGTCTGATCACACTTTTCGTAACGCGTTCGCAAGCCCACTCCCCAAGTCAAGCGTGCGTAAAGAAGTTTCACTTCACAAAATCCAATTTAGAACGATACGATAAAATGATATTTTTCATGTGTTTTTTTCAACATGCTGGAAATCCTAACTATTTTAGTAATAGCCGAATTACGTTGTCTGTCACCCATTGGGGATGAGAGGGAACCCTAAAATCAATTCAAACCATAGAATCAATTCCTATAATTTATGACGTTATGTTTTCTAAGCTTTCGATCGAATATTTTAACATTACAACCGCAATAAGTAAAAATAAAGAGTGTTTGAGGTAGGTACAGTCGCGTTCTTTAATTTGGGATACACCTAAGGTTGAATATCAAAGAAGAGAGAGAGAGAGAGAGAGAGTGAGAGAGAGAACCATTTTATTGACCAATAAAACATAACATAGAAATTATAACTGCTAAAATAAAAAACATATATAAAAAGTAAGCATTACACAATTTTCTAAACCTAACAGCCTTCATATTGGTCAATCAGGACCCTGCCTCAGCATAATGCTGCCGTGACATGTAACTAAACGTGTCACGACAACGCTGGTATTCTGACAGGGCCTGTATGGTGCACGGTTTTTTGGTATACACACAACAATATAATAAATTTAATCAAGAATACAAATAGATTTACAATTACATAAATAGTGCCAAGTGCAAAAATGAAAAAAATCTAAAAAATAAATAAATATATATGTATGAGGTTTCCCTCAAAGAAGATATTTTTGACCGAATACGTACATAAAAAACGTATTAAGCACTATATAAATTATAGAGACAACTGCTCAGTGTACCAGCTAACCTTACAGACCCGAGATACGTACGGCAATTCCCAATAAATCAATTCCGTTTTAACACCCACCAGGGCCGCATCTACAATATGGCTTTTTGGGCTTCAGCCCAGGGCCCCGTGGATTCAAGGGGCCCTAAGGATGGATGTCGTGTCGTGGATGCTACGCCAAGTTAAAGTAAAAAATAAACGATAATGCGGAAGAATACATAATTTTATTAAATTAAACAGATCGGAAATTCAGACAGGCTGCAATCGCTGAATTTCCATAGCAGATATAAATTTTTACAAAATAGATGACTAAAGCTGAACTAGTGATTCACCAAAGAAAGAAAATTTAAATACTTTTCTTTAAAGCAGCACATTATTTGATTACATTCAATGTAGAAAAAATACATTGTTGAATATAAACCCCATTTATATTATTACCCCTATAATTGCAGAAAGGTTGCTTTAATTACAAAGTCAGTTTATTAACGGTAGTATAACACTAAGGCATAATATACACATATTATAATAGTTATTTATTATACAAGAGTGGAAAGTTCCTTTTTAACCGCGTGCTCGATTTGGATGACCGAGCAAGCGAAGGATTCTAAAGTTGAATCACGAGCGCAGCGAGTGATTCTAAATTAGAATCCTGAGCGTCAGCGAGGGAAACAAACGAGCACAAGGTGAAAAATCTTTCCACTCGAGTGCAATACGTAACTTTTCATCCCACCTCAGCGAGGAAATGACAAAATGAAAAAGAAAACAATTTATAATGACAAAATATTTTTATTTCAATTAAAACACATTAAGATAATCTATAAATTGAAGAAAATAATAAGAAGTAGAAAATAATTAAGAAATATTAAATGTAACGTTGCTACAGTTACTTATGTTAAGTTTAATATTTTTGTTAGGTAATGTTATGTTGGTGTTTGTGAATTGTGCGCTGTTTTGTGGTAAACTACTCGTATCAGTAATTTTAAATAGTTGTGCCGATTCATTGGATTCTATTGGCGTAAATGTTGGCGAGAGAGGGCTATTGTTTCCAATCTTATGGGGGCTCATTTTAGATGTAGAAGGGCGAGACCAAGAATCTGACAGAGGTTCTTTCAGCGTTATGGCCTCCACGATACTATTACAAATTTTTGATTTACTTTGGATTGAATCCTCTATGTATCCCTCTACAACCGAATTAGACTTCCAGCCTCCATGGCGCTTAAGCGATAGAAGATCAGCCCCTGATTCGGCCAAAAGTGTGGCTGAGGTTCTTCTAAAACAGTGACCGGTGTATAACGGGGGTTCTAAAAGTCCGAGAAAAGTTGCTATTTCTCGTGGAATACTGCCAATTTTATTCTGACCCATAGGTTGTCGGATACACTTTCCGTTGCGATATTGTAGAAAAAATCGTTCAATTGGGGTGTTAGAAGGACGTAAAGCTTGATATTTCTGAACAATGTTTACATATTCCTTGCGAATAACGAAGTTGCGGTCTTTTTTTGTCTTGGTATTTAGTACATTAATTAATAGCAATTCATCAGAATTATGAGAATATTTTGATACGTTATTGACATTAAGTAGTGTAAGTTCATTTGTTCGACATGCTCCGGTTATACCAATAATAAGAACAACCTGTAACAAAAGAAGTATTTATAATCGTAAATAAATTAATCAAATTAAAAATATTGTAAGTACTATGTACAATTTTATCAACAACAAAAAATTACACGTATTGACTTACTTTTGCCGCTAAATATACGGAATCAGGTGCTTCATTAATAAACTTTGCAATTTCAGATGCTGTGAAAACCTTCGATTTTTTTGGTTTATAACCAGATGAGGCTCTTTTTAAAAATGCCACTAATTTATGATAGGTGTCGATATGAACGTCTTTCTTCATCTTAATTGTTAATTTTAGCATTGAATACGTACTCCATAGCGTGCTTGCTTTCTTGGTCTCAGATAATTCTATAAAATATGCCAGCAAAACGTTTTCGGAGAAAGTTTTTGCTCCTTTAGCTAGTCGCCACATGTTAAATATATCGTACTGTTTCAAATACTTCTCTCGTGATTGCTGAGGGAGAAGGCTCATTTGCGCATTATTAACTGTTTCAGTTAACTCAGTTGGCGTTAGATAAACTTCATCGTCGCTAATGTCACTCATTTTAGTTGATTTTTTTGTACAGTTTTTAGGTTATGTTAATTATATTAAGCAATAAAACGTGAAAAACTAGAATGGCGCGAAGCACGCAAATAAAACAAAGAAACCAAGAAGGTTCCAAATTTAAATTTTTTCACAATTTAAAAAGTTCTAATCATAAATTTGGCACCATAGAGGTTACATTAAATAGGTTTAATGACGTTTTGAATTTACAATTATATTGAGTACTCATTATATGTGATGTTCTAAATTCAAATCTACTTTGCCGCTCAAGCGAATAAAATAGAATTTTCCAGCCAGATTTCGAAGCGCAAAATTACACTTTCCGAGGTGGTGGGATGAAAAATAAATTCCATATTTTACCCTCTCATTTTTATCTATACTTTGAGTAATTAGGTGGGCCCCTAAGTAGTATTAGCCCAGGGCCCCCAAAACTCACGGTCCGACTCTGACACCCACTTTTTTTTTTTTTTTTTTTTTTTTTTAATGTCTAGAAAATGCATTACGCATACTTCGCCAACCGAGGGTTGCGGACGAAGCTATCGGGGACTCCTCTCCGCCGCTTCAGGGAACACAAGTGCTCCGAGAAGCAAGCGGGGCCCTACCTCGCCAAGAAGGCGACCGCCACAAGGGCGACCGTAAAAACTAGACAATACTCCTGCACCGGGAGTGCGAGTGATGTGGCGGTATCCGTTTCCGAATAGTCCGCCCAGACTCTGACACCCACTGTTCTTTCTGATGTTAATTGGTATGATTTATAACAAATAAAGTATAATAATATGATTTCCTTGTGCGATACGGACACAATAATCATAATGATAAAAAAAAACGACGGGTTGCACTCGGGGAGTGCCGGCAGAAGTGAAAACTTGAATATTAACGTTGTGCATTTTTTTATATTTTGTAATGGTTAGGGAATAATTTAAATATCACTATAAAAGTACTATCATGTATGCGGTAGAATACAATATTTATTTATTGCGCTATCGTACACAAAAATGTCAATTTATATTACATTAAAAAAGTTTATCTATCAGAAAAATCAACTTACATGAATCACGTTCGTTCTTCGCAATAAAGCTGCCACGTGGACGTCCTAGATAGAGACTTATTATTATAATACGATAAAATAAAATATTACTATGTTTCGTCCAATATATTGAAAGTCAACAACCTTTCCAATTTTATTGTGTGTCACGATGAGATCAGCCCACGTGTTTAACTTGACGCGAGTTTAACATTTTTACCCATTACAAAAAAAGTGTACAACGCCGCTAAAGAAGTTTTCACTTCAAAAATAAAAACGAAATTATACCAAACCCCAGAAAAAGGTGAGGTAATATAATTTTTATTATTTTTTAAGCATGTAACTGCTTGATGTTTAAATCTAAAGAAAATATAACTAGAAAAAATTCCACGCGGACCAGGCGGCAGACGGGACTCGAACCCGCACCCTTCGCAATCCGGGCGAATGCACTGACTGAGGTGAGGTAATATTTAAAAATATCAACTAATAGGAAAAGATTTTAATGTGACATTTCAACTCCATATTCGTATAGAGCTTTCGCAAAGCAAATGTTCAAAATACATTTCAATGAATTGAATCCCAAATTAAAGCACCTGCCTCCCAAGCATGAACACCTCAATTTACATTATATCACATTTTTTATTGAGTGTAACTGTCAAACTTCATAATAATTTGACAATTGAACGTGAGAAAAACGAGCTATACAGGGTGTAAAAATACAAATAAAGCTTGAAGGGCGTTGAAGTACATCATATAAGGAGTCTTCTCTAATTTTCTCAAAATATTTGCATGAAGTTTTAACTTTTTATTAAAACTGTTATTTTTAATGATAATAAAAATATCGATCATTTTAAGAGACGTCACTAGTTCGAAGATCATTAAAAATAACTGTTTTTATAAAAAGTTAAAACTTCATGCAAATATTTTAAGAAAATTAGAGAAGACTCCTTATATGATGTACTTAAACACCCTTCAAGCTTTATTTGTATTTTTGTAACACCCTGTATATCATATCTCGGTGCTCATGCTAGGGGGGCTGACTGTACAATACTGTACATACACATATCGCATGATGTCGTGAGTCGCCGTAGCGTATGTTCTGACACAGCGTTTTAAAAATATTTACCTTCTTTAATGTGTTTCAAACAAATTGCAGTCAATATTATTTCAAAATATTTATTTAAACAATAATACCTACTAGTGGATGCCCGCGACTTCAGCTGTGTGGTTCAATTGATTTCCCATATGAACTGTATGTGTGTGTATGAGAACACTAAAATATGTTATTAATAAAATTGTAAATGCAATGCCCTAAGTATTTAAGATTTGTAAGTTATTGTAAAGATAATTGTAAAAATAAACTTAAGAAATATTTGTTAGACCGAATTGTTGTAGACAGATAGACCCATCTTTAAGGATATTTAGATAAAGCCATTTCATATGTTATAATGTAATGTCATAATTGTATAATAAAAAATGGGTGCGTGTACTTATGTAGGCGCGTGAGAAGTTATCCTTCTTTGGCATCGTTTAAAATTAGTTTTTAATTGCATGCAAATAATTAATTACAATAAATTAATAAAAAGTCTGGAAAAGGACACAGTCAATAAAGTTCAGTTTTAATTTGAAAAAATAAATAAATAATCAAAATATTCAATTAAAATCGCTACTGAATGATGAATGATGATGAACAGCATGAAGATGGTCGCTAAAGCGACCAACTTCATGCTGTTAAAATTTTGTGTTACAGTGATGCGCGCGCATCTTAAAATTTTACTCTCATCATTTTTTCATAACGCGCCTAAAGAAGTATAACTTCAAAAAAACACCTCCTAAGGAGTCCTGACCCGGGGCCAAACTATATCTATACCAAATATCATCTAAATCGGTTTCTCAGTGGTTTAAATGCAAAGAGGTAACATCCAAACTTTCGAATTTATAATATAAGTATGGATGGTTCTATACTAAGTATACATAGAGGCATTGCTTGTTCGAATTGAGCGCAAATATTTGTTTTAATTTAGAATTTGACCTCGCTACGTGCACGTTTTAACTCATCCCAATGTTTAACAAATCAGAGGCGCAAAGCATAGAGTTTGACAGCTCCGTAAATGTATCGCATCGCCAAAGTTTATATGAAATCTGAGCAGCGCCCCTACCGGACATAAGAAAAAAACTGGCAAGGTACGGGTCACTACTTCCGGTCCAACAATCGCGACTCCAGGTCTATTTCTCAACCGAAAATTTTATAATATACTAACTTAAATAATTCAAACTGATACATACACGTATGCTACGAATACTTATAGCTAAATACATCCGCACTTAAACACATATACACAAATACACACACACACACACACACACACATAAACCCACACATCATTTCATACATTACATATTAATTTAAATATTATACTCATAGATGCCTTGCTTTTAAAATGAATTGCTACCTAATGATCTTTTCATTTAAGAGACATGTATTCAGTCTAATTTAGTATTCTCAAGTCTGTGGGGGTTTATGGCGCTGAATGCTTAAATACAGGCATTGCCTAGTTCAGCAGCAGAGGCTAATAAATTATACTTTCTGTATGACTAGTGCTAAGTTTGTTACGTAATCTTACTGTACTGATTTTTTTGGTCAATAAATCTTATTATTATTATTACTCCCAGTCCATCATTCATCACCCCCGCTCCAAGGCCATCACCCCTGCTCCCGGTCCATCATTCACGACTCCCAGTCCATCTCTCAACAGCACGGTTCCCAAATTAGGGGTTTTGCCCCCAGATTTAGGGGCTGGATGTGTTAAAACGGACTTTTTTAGGGGCAGGAATTTTTTGGGGATTCTTTTAGGGGCTTTTAACAAAACTTGCAATTAAATCGAAAAACAAAACGTGTGTTTCCTTTCAGTTTTGTGCGTAGAATGGAACGCACTACGATATGAAACGACTGAACAGACTGTGTGGCCTAATGCTGTATGGATTAAAGTTATTTGCCTATCACTAATGGTTAAATAATAAAACAACAACATAACAATCATGTTCGTTCTTTCATGCGTTCACGTCATACTCACCATTCATTTTTGTCATTCATTCAATAAAATAATTTACTGTAACTAAATAAGAAACGTTTTAATTTATGAGCAACGAAAGAATTTAGGTAATAAGTAAGTACATGTAAAATCTATATTTAGGTGATTTTAGGGGAATTTGAAAAATACTTAGTGGAAATTTTCGGTAAGGGTTGGTAACACTGCTCAACAGCCGCGATCCATCACTCATCGCTTCCAGTATATCACCCCAGCTAAGCCCGGGTAAGAAGGAACTTCCTGTTTCAAAACTTTGATATCAAAATAATTTAAACAATGAAAGAAATCGAATGATTGCGCCTACTATTATAAAATGGCATCGCCAATATGCTAAATCTGCTGCTAACGTGTGAAGTGCAGACAACAAGTACATAATAATTTGACGACCTCCGTGGCCGAGTGGTTTGTACGCCGGGTTTCATTGTGTCGCGCCGACTCGAGAGGTCCCGGGTTCGAATTCCCGTGGGGGCAGATGTTTTGTGTGATGAATACGAGCATTACTACTCCAGTCATGGGTCTTTAATATGTATATCTATAGAAATATACTTATATATGTACTGTATATGTATTCTATCCGTTACCCTAGTATCCCATAACACAAGCCTTACAATGCTTACTTTGGGGCTAGGCTAATTGGTGTGTGTTGGAAATATTTATTTATTTTATTTATAGTTAGATGGATAAAAATTAGTGTTAAGGTTTCTGAAGGAAATTCATAGCAATGTCACAGGACATATGTATTGCGACAATATATTCAAGCGGGCGGCGTCTAATCTTGACGTATTAAATTAAATTGTGGAGTTACCTACTTTATTTTTTACCGTTTTTCATTGTTCAACCATTTCTTTTCTATCACAAGATTATAATTGTCACCACTGTTAATTAATAATACAATTTTACTACTTTTTAAGTACTACTTGCTAATTATATTTACATTCAAGACTATAAGTTGCTACAATACATACAGGAAGAGTAAACATTTGGATTATCTATAATTTTGGAGTTTCATTTTATGTTCTAATTAAAAATTAGTGCCTGTTATTTATTTATTTATAACTAGTGGCCCGCCCTCGCTTCGCTTCGGTGTAGAGCTGTAGTGTAAACTATAGTTTTTGTTCTCAGGCTTGTGCTATAAACAATGACTTTATTTATATAATTACACGTGTTATTGTGAGTCAACCATAAAAGATAGACATATGCTGTTGCGGGATATTTTTTAGACAATTTTATGTAGAATATTTTCGCCATACATGATTTCTATGTAACTTTAACCATTAAGGCTGCACACGCGACGGAAGCTTAAAAATGGAGTAACTTCTCCCGTTTTCTCAACATTTCCCTTCACTACTCTGCTGCTATTGGTTGTAGCGTGATGAAAAGTATACTATAACCTGCCCAGGAGTATGAAGAATAATTGTACCAAGTTTGGTTAAAATCCGTCGAGTAGTTTTGTTTCTATAAGGAACATACACACAGACAGACAGACAGACAGACAGACAGACAGACAGACAAAAATTTTACTGATTGCATTTTTGGCATCAGTATCGATCACTAATCACCCCCTGATTAGTTATTTTGAAAATATATTTCATGTACAGAATTGACCACTCTACAGATTTATTATAAGTATAGATAATATTTTTTTTAACAAAAGCACCATAAAACAAAAATGCGAAGGAAAAAAATGGTGACGAGACTGATAGAGAAACTTAAATACCGCTTCCCGAGTTTCGATCAACAATAGGCCAGATAATTCCTTGCTGAGTTTCTTGCCGGTTCTTCTCAGTATAATATAAGGTCTCCCGCCGTAGATTTACGAACCGATGACGTAGCGTTTGACTTTCACAAGAGCTTGTAAAGGCCTAGACCGAATAAATGAGTTTGAGTTTAATTATTGTACGTGTAAAGATTAAAGATAATAGATAATGTGAAAGTGTTGTTGTCAACTGTCACTAGATGGCGCCATCAGTTTGTATAGTGTGAAGTGTGAATGGCGATGTTGAGATTTTTTGCTGATTATATAAGCCTTAGAAAATAAATTTTCTTTTCGAATACATTTATTCCTTTGAATTTGAACGGTGGTTAATTTTTATCATCCTTGCACCTTTTAAAGATTTTAGAGATTTGTACAGCCGTTTATTTTACATGTTTACGCTGGTTAGCGGTGGGTCGTTCTCAAATATTCTGACGACGAAACGCAACCGTTTTTTGTTAAACGAAAACTGGTCCTCGAAACGGTTCTCGTTCGCAACTGGTTTTAGTTGCGGCCGGGTGACGCAACGAAACCACACGCGACGGTCGAACGAATGTAACGCAACGAAACTGAACTAAATGAAATCTTGTTAACGTTCGTTTCGTTGCTGCGAACGAGACGACGAAACATCGAAATAAATGTTGTGTTATACGATAATCGACTTTAAATGTTCAATAATAAAGATTATATTATTATAAAATCAAAGCTTAATTATCATAGAACGAAACGGCGTCATATCATTACGTTCTATTATACACTGTATTTACTTCATCATAAAGTACATATTGGCGTGCAGACAATCCGAGGACTAGTTGTTCGACGAAGACTGTTTTGATCCGAAACGTAAAACGGTTCTATCGTCGCGGAACACAAAACGGTCCTTGAAACCGGTTCGTCTTTAGAACGCTCACACCTAATGCTGGTAAACGGGCCAGCAATCCACCTGATGGGAAGTTGTTACATCAGCCTATGGACACTTGCAGCACCAAGGGTACTCCTGCGTTGCCAGCTCTGAAGGAAGAGATGTACCTGCTAGGGATGTCGAAAGTTGAAAAAAATATCGATATATCGATACATCGATATTTTAAAAAATATCAATATCGGCTTCGATATATCGCGAAAAAAACATCGATATATCGGACCAATTTTCCCAAAAATGTCGCTCACGAAATATGACACGCGGAATAATAATGGAACGAAAATTATCTCCCTAAAAATAGACCCTATTTTCGAATGATGACATAGACAATACTAAATACCGCACAGATCATATATATGTTGTATATCATTAATCTGAGATCCAGTTACGATTTTTCCAGATACGAATTTAGTTAGATCGTGATATGCCGCTAATAATTAAAAAAATATCGTTTTTGATACGAATTTCGATATTGGTTATTTTGTATCGATGGATCGATATATCGAATCAAAATATATCGGCAAAAAATATCGATATATCGAACAAAAAATATCGATATATCGATACATCGATATATTTTCAACGAGCCTAGTACCTGCCTTTTGAAGACCCTCATATCATGGCTAAGATGGAAAACCGCTGAGGGAAATTCGTTCTAGATCTGGCTGGTACAAGGAAAAAGAACGCGCGTAACGCATGGTGCTGGAACTCCAAGGCCAACCATCCAGATTTACCTCTACCAGCCCCTCTAGCATGACCACCGAAACGGGATATGATAAAGCGACGGCAGGTTGTCAACATTATATTTGTAGAGCGTGTTACCCTTCATGGGAAGTTTTTAACAAGTCTGCAAGTCTCTAACATTTATTGGTTGCACAGCATACATACATTGAAAACAAAACAGATTTGAAAGAACATAACAACAAAGAAATAATAAACAAAAAACAACTAAACAAATCTGCTGGTGTTGCTGTGCAGGGCAGCGTTGCCAGGTCCGTTTTTTTAAAAATCGGGAGGTGTTATAGAAAAAAAACAGTAGATGTATAGAAAGAGCTACAAGAAAAACAGTAGATGCAGAGGCGTAGTTTTTTCGATTTGCAAACCCCCCCCCCCCCCCCCCCCCCAGGAATTGGGAAATCAAATCAAGATAAAGATCAGTAACGAATGTGTTTTTGTGGCTTCTACCGCCACGTAAAGCTAGTTTTATTTAGACAAAAACATTTATTTTAAAATTAATAAGTTTACCTACATTATTAATGGCCGAAAATGCAACTCAACATGCAATTTAAAAAAGAAAATCGTATTCTAAAAAACAGGAGATTCATGTAGAAAAACAGTAGAACAGGAGAAATTTCAGAAAAACAGGAGATCTCCTGTAAAATCTGGAGACCTGGCAACACTGACTGTACTGTACTTTCGCGATACCACAGCAGCGCTGATTTTCAGCCAGCGCCATCTGACGTCCGAACGCCAAACAAAATGCGAAGGAAGTGTGGTTTTGAGGGTTAAATTAAGTCGGGTCGCTTACTCGAGAGTTCGCGCGTAACGCATGGTGATGGAAAGCCAAGGCCATGAAAGCAGAGTCACCACTACCAGGTTGTCAATAAATAGACCGCAATACTCCAAATATTTACAAAACTAGTCAGCTCGGTATTAGCGAGTCCCTTATCAGCAACGCCCCGTATCAGGTATCAATGACTCCACCAGATAACAGCAGATATGATTCAGTCACATTTATCACCTTAAAACCATAGGTATCGTTGGAGCGATACAAAGCAATGATTTCCCTTTAAAACGCGAGAAGAAGATCTACAAATAAATGTGAAATATTCGGTAAACAAATTTCAAGTGCTGTAAACAATTAATTTGAAATAAAACTGAAACTGTGAAGCTATTTTAGTGAGAATAGTTTGTGAGTTTTTCGAACGTGAAATGTTGTCAATTTGAGTAATTTAAGTGGCGAGTTGTGTAAAAAAATAGGTTGCAAAATGAGTTTAACTAAAAAAGCGGCCGAGAATGATGCTACTAAAGACAGAAAGAATGACAAGGACAGTCCTTGTTACTTCTGCAACGAGCTATTTGAGATGGGACAGCTTCAGGTAGCGATCACTTATAATTTTTCTATGTCGCAATATCCGCGAATGGATTTCCTTGCCAGCTCACGTGTTCAATCCCTCCTGCAACCTGGGATCCTTTTAATACAGAGGTGGCCGACATGATTAGATCCAAAATTTACTGTTAACGAAACCTATTGCGATCCAGGGCCGGATTTAGAGGTCCAGAGGCCTCGGGGCAACAGAGGAGCGGAGGCCCCCTCACCCCAAATTATTTTCCAAATAAAGTAAACAATTTCAGTCGAGTTTTTCAATAAATAATTTATTGTGAATAATCATGTATGTTAGATGTACAAAGTACTGTAGGCTGTAGGTAAAGGTAAAAGAGCAAAAAAAAATATCAAAGGAAAAGATGTTTACTAGTGTTTACTAGTTGGAATTTGAAAGATTTTTTTTTCCGAAGACTCTATTGTGGGGCCCCCCGTTTGTGGAGGCCCCGGGGCTTTCGCCCCGGTTGCCCTCCCCTAAATCCGGCAGTGGTGCGATCTTCCAATTACATACTTCTTGAAATCTTGAAACAGCACAGTTCAATACACATATATATAGTTTTTTGATGTGGAACATCTTTCCTCTCGCTTTCCTGCAATTTGTAGGAGTGATTTCGTGAAATGGGACGGAAGTGTGTAACAGGAAGTCGCGAAAGCGCGCGCTATTTGATTTGCTTTTAGAACATAATGTTCAAATGGCTTATTACTTTTGTAGTAGGTTTTATTTCTTTTTTTACTAATATAAGGTGAGGTTTCAAATGTTACACATCATACGCGACTACTGTAAGGCCCGCTGTTTTTTTTTTAATTTTATTAAGAGGGCCAACTCGGGGCTTGTTTACCGGTTAATTTTCAAACCTGAATCAGTGTCAAGTAGGTACATTAGGAGCGTTTTATTTAGGTTTGGCTCTACCTTAACCTTAAAAAACACCGGTTTTCCTAAAAAGCGTAATCAAATAGGTTTTGAATCAATTTAGCGGTTTTTAAAGGATTTCATTTCGCTCTTACTCACGGCTGAAATAAATACACAACTACAAAATGAATAACTTGACTCACTAGACGCTAGCAAGTCAATAAATGCATCAATCTCTGAGCATTAACAAGTTGTGGCTTGATTAGTTCAAACAAAACAAACTTGAAGCGATGCCGATGCGTGCACGTGTCGCTCTGGATTAAACCGGTTTATTATATATTAAGGTTTGAGGTACCGCTTTCATTTCGGACGCGCTCCGAACGAAACCTTTACTAAAAACCGGTATTAATCTTTATTTACCGGTATCTTGGAAACCGGTTTCAAGTCCTGGGCCAACATAAAACTGAATATTAGCTTTATATAGTAACTACTTATTTATATTATTGTGAGCATTGTGTTTGAGCATTTTCAGCTAGATTAGCAAGATCATATAGTTGTTGAAAATTGCCAACCTTAAAGAATCCAACATATGAAAGTGTGTCAAGCGAGAACGGTGTTTATTTTTTGTTTGTAAGTAGGAAAATGCTGACACACATAATTTTATGTTGAACCAAAACACGAATGCAGTTGTGCAACCAATGCGCAGAAATCTGGAGCTGATGATGACCTTGCTTTTAGTAATATGTCAAGGCGCAGAGTCATTATTACATGCGGTCTATTTATATATATCAAAATCAAAGGTGACTGACTGACATAGTGATCTATCAACGCACAGCCCAAACCACTGGACGGATCGGACTGAAATTTGGCATGCAGGTAGATGTTATGACGTAGGCATCCGCTAAGAAAGGATTTTGATCAATTCTACCCCCAAGGGGATAAAATAGGGAATGAAAGTTTGTATGAAACTTTGCCAATTTTAAACCGATCGGGCTGAGACTTTGCATGCAGGTATAAGAAGAATCATAGATGAATATCATTGTGTATAATACAAGCCTGAGAACAAAAACTGTAGTCTACATTTCAGCTCTACACCGAAGCGAAGCGAAGGCAGACCGCTAGTTTGAAATATATCTGCACCATTTTGTAGTCATTTCATAGATATCACTAAAACCGAGATGATAAAGAGCGCATCAGTTGGTGATTACGATGAGGAGCCTGTTCTACTTATTAATATTTAAACATTGAAAATGTTTAAATCTAAAGAAAATATAACTAGAAAAAATTCCACCCGGACCAGACAGCAGGCGGTACTCGAACCCGCACCCTTCGCAATCCGGGCGAATGCACTGACCAATTATGCTACCGCGGCCCTCACGGATGCGTCGAAATTCCTCTAGCCATTCTTAAGCTGCAAGGCAGCGCCATCCCTGCGCACTATAGGTAACGCACAAAATTTTTAGAGGAGCTCGATGGCGCAAGTGGTTAGCGCGTTCGGCTGCAATCGTTGAACTTAAGCAACTTTCGCAGTGGTCGGTCATTGGATGGGTGACTAAAAATTACTATCTCGAGCTCCTCCGTGCTTCGGAAGGCACGTTAAGCCGTTGGTCCCGGCTGCATATGCAGTCGTCAGCACCCACCAATCCGCACTGGGCCCGCGTGGTGGGTCATGGCCCAATCTCCCTATTCCATCCATAGGGAAGGCCTGTGCCCCAACAGTGGGGACATTAATCGGCTGATGATGATGATAATTTTATGTTGTAATTTTCATTCGCTTTAGTAGGCCCCCATTTTTGCTGAAACTGTGACTCACCCGTAATACCCCGAGGTTTAGGGCCATGGGGACGTATGAGGGTTCAAAAGACGTGGAATTTGAAGGGTTTTAAGATGTATTTTTTTTATAATCTATAATAGGTAGATTCATTTTCAATGAGATAGGGATGTCGAAAGTTGAAAAAAATATCGATATATCGATACATCGACCTTTTAAAAAATATCGATACATCGATCTTTTAAAAAATATCAATATCGGCTTCGATATATCGCGAAAAAAACATCGATATATCGGACCAATTTTCCCAAAAATATCGTACAGTAGCTCACGAAATATGACACGCGGAATAATAATGGAACGAAAATTATCTCCCTAAAAATAGACTCTATTTTCGAATGATGACATAGACAATACTAAATAAAGCACAGATCATAGATATGTTGAATATCATTAATCTGAGATCCAGTTACGATTTTTCCAGATACGAATTTAGTTAGATCGTGATATGCTGCTAATAATTAAAAAAATATCGTTTTGATACGAATTTCGATATTGGTTATTTTGTATCGATGTATCGATATATCGAATCAAAATATATCGGCAAAAAATATCGATATATCGAACAAAAAATATCGATATATCGATACATCGATATATTTTCAACGAGCCTAGCACTAGATCTGTGAATTTTTTGCCTTGCCACGATCGAGTGAACTAATATCGTGCCGCGACCTGTATATTGGTATTCTCGGCATGCCACTATCACAACAAAACATTATTGACACCTACTATGTTAAGATAAAATAAGATAAGGTTAATATAACTGAACACTCACCTGTCTAAGGAAAGATAAATTTTCTGAACGCATTCTTGTGCAAATGCAAAAGTTATCTGGAACAACAGATATTTACCTAAATAACTTTTTTTAAGGAAAACTATTTAAATGCTCATTGAAAAATAATAATAGTTATTTATTATACAAGAGTGGAAAGTTCCTTTTTAACCGCGTGCTCGATTTGGATGACCGAGCAAGCGAAGGATTCTAAAGTTGAATCACGAGCGCAGCGAGTGATTCTAAATTAGAATCCTGAGCGTCAGCGAGGGAAACAAACGAGCACAAGGTGAAAAATCTTTCCACTCGAGTGCAATACGTAACTTTTCATCCCACCTCAGCGAGGAAATGACAAAATGAAAAAGAAAACAATTTATAATGACAAAATATTTTTATTTCAATTAAAACACATTAAGATAATCTATAAATTGAAGAAAATAATAAGAAGTAGAAAATAATTAAGAAATATTAAATGTAACGTTGCTACAGTTACTTATGTTAAGTTTAATATTTTTGTTAGGTAATGTTATGTTGGTGTTTGTGAATTGTGCGCTGTTTTGTGGTAAACTACTCGTATCAGTAATTTTAAATAGTTGTGCCGATTCATTGGATTCTATTGGCGTAAATGTTGGCGAGAGAGGGCTATTGTTTCCAATCTTATGGGGGCTCATTTTAGATGTAGAAGGGCGAGACCAAGAATCTGACAGAGGTTCTTTCAGCGTTATGGCCTCCACGATACTATTACAAATTTTTGATTTACTTTGGATTGAATCCTCTATGTATCCCTCTACAACCGAATTAGACTTCCAGCCTCCATGGCGCTTAAGCGATAGAAGATCAGCCCCTGATTCGGCCAAAAGTGTGGCTGAGGTTCTTCTAAAACAGTGACCGGTGTATAACGGGGGTTCTAAAAGTCCGAGAAAAGTTGCTATTTCTCGTGGAATACTGCCAATTTTATTCTGACCCATAGGTTGTCGGATACACTTTCCGTTGCGATATTGTAGAAAAAATCGTTCAATTGGGGTGTTAGAAGGACGTAAAGCTTGATATTTCTGAACAATGTTTACATATTCCTTGCGAATAACGAAGTTGCGGTCTTTTTTTGTCTTGGTATTTAGTACATTAATTAATAGCAATTCATCAGAATTATGAGAATATTTTGATACGTTATTGACATTAAGTAGTGTAAGTTCATTTGTTCGACATGCTCCGGTTATACCAATAATAAGAACAACCTGTAACAAAAGAAGTATTTATAATCGTAAATAAATTAATCAAATTAAAAATATTGTAAGTACTATGTACAATTTATCAACAACAAAAAATTACACGTATTGACTTACTTTTGCCGCTAAATATACGGAATCAGGTGCTTCATTAATAAACTTTGCAATTTCAGATGCTGTGAAAACCTTCGATTTTTTTGGTTTATAACCAGATGAGGCTCTTTTTAAAAATGCCACTAATTTATGATAGGTGTCGATATGAACGTCTTTCTTCATCTTAATTGTTAATTTTAGCATTGAATACGTACTCCATAGCGTGCTTGCTTTCTTGGTCTCAGATAATTCTATAAAATATGCCAGCAAAACGTTTTCGGAGAAAGTTTTTGCTCCTTTAGCTAGTCGCCACATGTTAAATATATCGTACTGTTTCAAATACTTCTCTCGTGATTGCTGAGGGAGAAGGCTCATTTGCGCATTATTAACTGTTTCAGTTAACTCAGTTGGCGTTAGATAAACTTCATCGTCGCTAATGTCACTCATTTTAGTTGATTTTTTTGTACAGTTTTTAGGTTATGTTAATTATATTAAGCAATAAAACGTGAAAAACTAGAATGGCGCGAAGCACGCAAATAAAACAAAGAAACCAAGAAGGTTCCAAATTTAAATTTTTTCACAATTTAAAAAGTTCTAATCATAAATTTGGCACCATAGAGGTTACATTAAATAGGTTTAATGACGTTTTGAATTTACAATTATATTGAGTACTCATTATATGTGATGTTCTAAATTCAAATCTACTTTGCCGCTCAAGCGAATAAAATAGAATTTTCCAGCCAGATTTCGAAGCGCAAAATTACACTTTCCGAGGTGGTGGGATGAAAATGATCTTAAAACGCAATTTTATTGGTAACCCAAAGGTGAGGTAAGGCAATTGTATTTTTTGAAGATCAATCGCTATCTTTTTTTACGAAAATTTAAATACGGTACCTTTTTTAATTACAGTCTTTTCATTTTCTTTTTATTAAGCTATTGTATAGCTTTTATGGCGGGCTTTGAGCGCGGCGACCGAATCAAGAAATTCCGTAACGAAAAAAACCTTACGAGATTGCATATACCAATAGAACAAAATTTTCAGTATTGATCTAAACGGCGCAGTGTGTTGAATTTTTGCCACGGTACCAACGTTCGACGCATCATCGCGGTCGTCGGTTCAAATCCCGCACTCGTATTTTTATTATTATATTTTTAACGTGCCTACCGAAGCACGGAGGAGCTGGAGATAGTAAAGGACATTGTTCAGCGTCCATACATAGTTAGCCTAAGAACCAACAATCATGAAATATTATTTTCTAAGTTCAAAATCGTAAGTAAATGACTGTAAGAACAAAGATTATTGACGGACACTTCTGAGAACTTAAATTATTAGGAAAACTAAAACTTTTTTGAGGTTATGTTTAATATTCAATAAAACATAGGTCAACCTATGAACTTAGTATGAACTCAAGATGAAGTGAATTAATATTACAACTAATTCATTTTCTTCGGTGCGATTTTAAAGAATAACTATTAGGAAAAACTTGGTTAGGTAGGAATCATGAATAAAATAAAAACTGTAGTTTTGCTTCTTATTTATTGACTATTTTTCACATAACTGTATCATATTGTATTTATTTGTTTATCACATGTATATTGTGTAAATATGCAGCGTGAATGTGTATCAGGTGTTCTTGAATAATTTGGCAGTATGATCCTCTCAGGATGTTGTGGCACAGGTTCACTAGCACTTGGTAATAAGGACTCCGCTCTTTGGTAACATCGATGGCATATTATAAAGCCGAAATAGTTAAATTAAAGGAAAAACAATCGCAAATAAACACACACAACAGGTAATCCGAAAAGAGCATGCACTTTCCGGTATAATAAACTACTCTTTGGAATGCACGAATGCCACAGATTACTACGAATGCAAACTGCATGCACCACAACCACAGAGTAACGAGTTTTATGCCGGCCCTTCACTTGACAACAGTTTGTCCTTGTCATGCTTTATAAGGAATGAAAAGGACAGACTGATGTCATGTTTTAAAATAGCAAATACGAATAGCCAAGTGAAGTGCCGGTATTAGAAAGAAAGAGTGTTTTGTTTGCAGCGCTGCCATAGATTATACACATAAAATGGTATTTATTGTCTCAGATTATTAATTAACTTTTTAATTTAGCTTACTTAACTGGAAGTGTCCGTCACAATCTAAATACTTATAATTATCGCAATAAATATACTAAGAATTATCATAAATGCCTAATTGGTGTTGGTTCTTAGGCCAATTTTAACATTGTCCTTTGTGGTCACCCATTCAATGACAGACCACTGCGAAAGTTGCTTAACTGCAACGATCGCAGCCGAACGTGTTAACCACTTGCGCCATCGAGCTCCTCTATTTTATACAAATTAATATTATTTTCTATATAAATATTCTTATATATTTATATGTATCAGTATATGTATTCTATCCTTTACCCTAGTATCTCATAAGACAAGCCAACAGTGCTTACTTTGGGGCTAGGCTAATTGCTGAGAGTGTCGGAAACCTCCTGAAGACTTGCATCCGTTACCCTAGTATTTAATAACACAAGCCTTATAGTACAGACAATGCAGGTTATCCCCTAGCAATTCTAACAAACAGTACCAATAAGCACCAATATTAGGCTGTGGGCACAATACTTACAAGAGCAGTCAAACCCCTGTCCCAGTGGGCACTTTGGGCAAGTGCCCAGGGCCCCGCGGTCGATAGGGGCCCCTCTCAGATCAAATACAAAGTCCCTAGTGTGGCGGCGACATCTATATGCCCCACAAATATACAACGGATGTAGGAAATCATTACTTACCATCCTCAATAGATGGCGTTACCTGCACTGCGATCTTAATAGTATGGAAGCCTACATCGCGCAAATGAAATTCGGAGGCTAACTCTTCATATATACGATGTCCGACCAACATCAGTTGGGCTGCGGCCCCCGAGCTACCACCATCCAGCTCGGAGGAAGATTTTCCCCTTTGGCCTTCCTACACTAGTTCCTTTTAAATCAACAAACGGGGGTCATAGGAGTCCCATTATCCTAACATGCCCAGGGCCCCCAATACGTCAAAGACGACACTGAGAGCAATAGCGTAACTCAGCCGTTTTCTTGAAATAGATACCTACGACTGAGTCACGGTAATAATATCATACAGTATTCTATCTTCATACAAACGGTCGGAAAGCGTCATACCTACGCCACTCGAATTCGAGGCACTCTCGGCGGGCACCCAGTCGCGAATGCGCCGCCGCGCCGCCCGCAGCGACGACCGAACGGTGTGAATTGTTTTTTATGCAGTTAGCCGTGCTTAATATGTATTGTAAATATTTGATTGAATTAAGTAGATACCTACATAATTTAGTATGGAAAAGAACAGACGACGATTAATATCGTACAACAACACAATTGCTGTTTTTGGTTGCTTGAACTCTTCAATAACACACCCAGAGATATCATTTTTAAATAACCTGAAATATTGGAAAGGTGTCTTACCTTTATAGAATATTTTTTATATACCTATCTACTAGTACGTAATTTGTTTCTAATATTTGGGTATTTCGATTTTTCCATCGGGCAAAATATCTGGAATAATATATAAATAAGTGGTTAGGATGGAAAAAGAGACAAACGAGTATCCTACCTACACTCGCGTTAAAAACAAAACTACATAAAATACTGTGGGCGGGCGGCCTTACCGCGTTCTAACGCAGCGCTCGGCCGTAGGCATTTATTTCAAGGACAGGGCGGAGTCACAATATTATATAGATAATATTACCGTGACTGAGTGGAGCGCTAGGGTTGGTACCTACAAAATGTAAAACATTATTGTGTAGATTTTTATTGTATGTGTATAGTTACTATTGCCACGTTACGGAATCGTAACGGAGCCAGACGGCGCGGGCGGTCTCGGCGCGGCGCGCGACGTGGGCGACGTGGCACTGCGTAGATTTGTCTTGGCAAGATTGGTTAGCGGCCGTGTAAATGACTTTTGTCTGTGTGCGTGCGTCGATTCGGGCGCTAGTATGAAGTCGGAGTACTGCTCTTGTATGTAATGTGCTATGGGTTCTACTTTCCCTCTACTTCAAAGTTGTCAATGTGCCGAGAGTCGCTTTAACCCTAGGGGTGGACGCCACCCCTACTCAGGGATAAAAATATTTTATTGAAAATAAGTATAGGAATATTTTATAGTAAAATTTTCTTTAGATTTAAACATCTAGCAGTTACATGCTTAAAAAATAAAAAAATATAGGTACGTATAATTGCAATTTCTTCTTTCAAATGCTTGTAAAGGCATTCATTTGACATTGTGGTTTACCTACAATGGGAAGAGATGGCGCTGCCTTGCAGCTTAAGAAAGGCTAAAGAAAATTCGACACAGCCGTCAAGGCCGCATTATTGAAACACCTACCTATATGATGATATTTGCAGAATCATTTGAAGCAGTGTGGCAGCATCCTGGAGCAGTGTCCTCTGCGATGCGGCGCCTGGATCCAGCGCAAACACAGGGAGGCGCACGTCAAAGACTGCCCGCAAATGGAGAAGGTACTAACACACATATATATATATAAAACTCAAAGGTGACTGACTGACATAGTGATCTATCAACTCACAGCCCAAACCACTGGACGGATCGCGCTGAAATTTGGCATGCAGGTAAACGTTATGACGTAGGCATCCGCTAAGAAAGGATTTTGATCAATTCTACCTCGAAGCGAAGCGAGGGCGGGCCACTAGTCGTATACAGGGTGGTACAAAAATACAAATAAAGCTTGAAGGGCGTTGAAGTACATCATATAAGGAGTCTTCTGTAATTTTTTAAAAATATTTGCTTGAAGTTTAAAATTTCAAAAAGAAAACAGTTATTTTTAATGCTTAATAAAAATATCGTTCATTTTAAGACACGTCACTAATCATTAAAAATAACTGCTTTTGTAAAAAGTTAAAACTTCATGCAAATATTTTATTTAGAGAAGACTCCTTATATGATGTACTTCAACGTCCTTTAAATTTATTTGTATTTTTGTAACAACCTATATAAAAGTGTGAGGGAGAAATATATATTTTGCGACTAATAGTTCGTATTGGTTGGTATTGGGTGCATCATCGCTTCCTCTCTTTCTAAAGAGTTGTTAATGGGGTATCTTACACTGATTAATATTATCGCGATACTTGCATCACAGTATGATTGCCAAAGTGAACTTCCTAACATAACTCTTGCTAGCACCAATATTCCATTTAGTGTTTCTGTTAAAAAATCAAGGATAATAGGAGTGATGACGGGGTACAGTAAACAAAATTCTATTTAGTCCGTCAGTTAGATGATCAAAAAATAATGGACACGTATTTTTTCTTTGGGCAATCAACCAAAAATGCCAAAGTTATAGCGCGTCAAAGTGTACTCAAACGTGACGTCATGCGACTATTCAAATCAATATATCTCTGCAATGTTTATATTATGTGAAAAAAGAAAAAATACGTGTCCAATACTTTTTGATAATCTACCTGATAAAAGGAAAAAAAATTAGTCATCATCCCTATTGTCTATAACCGTTTCAGCTGGGAACCACAGTTACAAGCTAGAACCCCCTTCCTATTGCCACCAAAATTGCCCTAGCACAGTCTCTGCTACTTCCTCTTCTCGATTACGCTGACGCCGGCTATCCTGATCTCACGGAGGACCAGCTTAACAAGCTTGAGCGACTTCAAAATTTCTGCATTCGGTTCATATTCTACTTATGCAAATATGAACATGTGTCTCAATTCCAATCACAGCTCAAGTGGCTATCTATTCGACTTCGCCGGAATACTCACATTCTCACACTTCTCTACAATATATTGTTCAATCCTTTGTCTCCGCGCTATCTCAAGGAATGCTTTGCCCCGCCCCGTGCCCCTGGACGACTGCGTCTCCTATCAGGAGATGAAGTCTTTACCATATGTCTTACACCCGCCCTATTTCCAGACTCGCCCGGCTTCATCGGCGACATACGCGCGGCAGCCTGACCCGCTGCCTACGGGGCACACGTGGTCTCCACGGTCCGTGCCTCTGGATGATTGCGTGTCTTTTCTGGAGAAGGAAGTCGCCACAATCAAGTGAGAATTCAGATCTGCCTCATCCGTTTTCTCTATAAATCTTGTCTTTGAGATTTCAGACAGTTTCGCAACCAAACTATAAAACACACCCTCGTTTATAGTTAGCAACTTGCATTGAATGCTCGTTTCCAAGAACAGATTAAATCACATTAAAATAGCCGCCTACATTAAGTGCGGCTCGAAAGCCTCTACCATTAGTTGGGCCCTATATACACTGATGATTTCACTTTACAGGCTAGTTCTCACCGAAGAGTCCAGCCGTCGCGACGTCCAGTCCACGGAGCTGGAGACGCTCCGTTCTAAACTTATACTGGTGGAAGAACAGAGCCAGCACTTCCTGTCCAACCTGGTCTCCTTGCGAGCAGCGGTCGATGACGAGGCGGAGCGAGCTGCCAACTGGGCCGCGCAGTTCAAACATGACTTGGCTAACGTGCAGCTGGCATTGCAGGTATTTATATATCCCTAGACAATACTTAGTTCCCCGCCCCCCACGACAACGGCTAATTAGAGCCGAGGTCCGAGTCTTAGAGAGGTTCGAGTGGTCTACAGGCTCCAGACGGATTGGAGAATCCCCCCGTAGGGAAATGCCATCCGTCTGGAATACCTCTAGAGGCACTCGCCATTTCTCAGCTTGGGGCCACCTTAGGATCTCGCCGTCCGCAAACCCGATGACGCTGTAAAGGTCATCTGTGACCAATAGCATACACACTAAAATAAAAGCCTACTTAATGTTCTTGCTGGTGAATACGGTTCCATTATCTATATGGTATTTACATATTCTTAAGACATTATCCTTATTAATCTAAAGCAAATACTTACTTACTAGAGCAAATAGTTTCAAACAGGACTGAGAGGATTTTTAAAACATTACGCTTTCTCGAAAAGCCTTTGATAAATCGCGTATGTTGTCTGGTGTGATAGATTAGGTGGCTTGTGTTTTACAGGAGTTGCAGAGCCAGCAACTGTCGACGGTGATGCGGCTGGAGAGCGCGGTGAACAGCCTGCTGCATGAACAGCGCGAAAGGGAGCTGCTGGAGCAAGCCCTGACCCAGCACGATAACAGGATACGCGCCGTCAATAAGATGGGTCGGTAGACGTTAATGTACAACAATTAGATTTTATTGCCGCAGCATTGACAGAACTGCCGGAGCAAGCCCTGATCCAGCACGATAACAGGATACGCGCTATCAATAAGATGGGTCGGTATAGACGTTAATGAACTAGAATTAGGTTGCATTGACGTTAACTGCTGGAGCATGCCCTGATCCAGCACAATACCAGGATATGCGCCGACAATAAGATGGGTCGATATAGATGTTGATGTTCTAGAAATCTAGAATATATACGTCGTAGAGCCTTTTATAACATCGGAAGTAGTAGGTACCTATACATTGCGTTACATCCTAGATAATGTCAAGTCCACGTTATTCATCTTGTAGGTAAGCATAATGCAACTTTTTTGTATCGTCCTCGAGAGGTCCTGGGTTCGAATCCCGGTGGGGTAGATGTTTGTGTGTTGAATACGAGCATTTAAACTCCAGTCATGGATGTTTAATATGTATTCATTCATAAATATAGGTACTTATATATGTATCAGTAAATGTATTCTATCTGTTACCCTAGTATCCCATAAGACAAGCCTATAGGGTATTTACAAAAAAATATTCATAATTTTACTAAAAACCCTCGAAAAAGATAATAGTTTTCTTATCTATTGTCACGTGACCCAAAACGCTTGGGATTGGCGGAGCCTAAAATGTCGTCACACGCAAGTAAACTTCCGGTTAAAGGGACATTACATTGTATCGTTTGACGTTTTAATAACAGTCCTGTGACGTCACACACTAGTAAGACGCCATATTGTCCAGAGAAACGTTTTCGCGGCAACTTGAAAATGGAGTTTTTGATTTGGTTATTTTTACTGAAATACACAACAGAATGATGAATATCCACTATTTACGGACTCCTTAAACATTAGTCAATCACGTGAGATCATTTTCTAAAACTTGTTAAATACCCTATTGGCAGAGGAAATGATAGATTACATAAAGAGGACGGTGGAGGACGAACGAGAGAGGAACGCGGAACAGCGTGCGGCATTGGAAGCAGAGCTGATGGAGGCACGACGGTCTTCGCAGCAGTTGACCCAGCTGTCAGCTTTAAGACTGCAGCTACAGGACGCCGCCAGTGAGAGGCCGGTGAGTAGCAAGAGTTATTTTGACGACCTCCGTGGCCGAGTGGTTTGTACGCCGGGTTTCATGGCTGTCGCCGACTCGAGAGGTCTCGGCTTCGAATCCCGGTGGGGGCAGATGTTTGTGTGCATTTGTACTCCAGTCATGGATGTTTAATATGTATTTATATAAATATACTTATACTAGCTGACCCAGCGAACTTCGTACCGCCCTAAAAAATAGGGGTTGTCCAGCGGACAAAATTGTGAATCTAAACCATTCTCAGATCCCCTTGAACACACACAAAAATTTCATCAAAATCGGTCCAGTCGTTTAAGAGAAGTTCAGTGACATACACACTCACAGAAGAATTATATATATAAAGATATGTACAGTATATGTATTCTATCAGTTAGCCTAGCATCCCATAACACAAGCCTTATAGTGCTTACTTTGGGGCTAGGCTAATTGGTGTGAGTGTCGGAAATATTTATTATTATTATTTCCGATCACCATTCAACTTTACGAAGTCTACTAATAGACGTCCGACCTAGGAGATATTTGGTGACTCATTTCTTTGTCGTACTATTCGTAAGTGGAATTCTTTGCGCGCGCACGTGTTCCCTCCTTCCTAAAATCTGGCGCCTAGGCGTCTGTACCCCTAGCACGAATCAATACCGAATTCGTTTAGTTTACGAGTACGAAATGTCATTGTCAAATTTTGTATGGAAACTTGAACAGCAGCGCCACAATGGACGCGACGAGAACTAAATATCAGTACAAAGGACATTGCTCGTTCCCCATGCATTGAATGCCCTATAACGCCCAGCAATGAGAAAATGCTAGTTGTGTTCGGAATCATTCATAAACTCTAATTAAGCATTTGTTAAGATACGGACAACGTGAGGAACAGTGGCCTACTACAGAATGTATTAGATTTTGAGGTTATAAATATTATACTTAATCGTAAAAGATGTACACTTTATATATTCTGAATAGATTTAGTTTTTACCTCTATGTAAGCACTGAAATAATATGCATTAAATGAACATAAAATGCAATTAATAATAAAAATAATAAATGCTTATATTCATATTGATTTATGAGTGTTGTCAGTTGGCACCTATGATACCTATACCTACCTGTAGTAGGTAATAATAGATTTCTTTTCAAATGAAATGTTCAGTCTTTCCATTTACCTGTTTCTATATTTTACTATCGGTAATTAGGTATGTACCTGGTTATCAATATGATTTTCATAAAAATAAACAGATATTACATGGGATGGGAGTATAAACTATATTTACATAATTTCAGAAATAATCTTTTTATAAATATAATATAAATACTAGTAATAACTATTATTGACTAAGGTACCTAGTTCTATTTTTATGTTGATAAATACCTATGGTCGCCTATATTGCATTCATTAAGGTAAACAATCTTGACACAACTTTTTAACAGAATCACCCATTTAAAAATAAAATATTAACAAAGCCAATAAACTATTAAAATAAATCGTTATTATAGACTGAAACCTATTGCATCTAGTTATCAGTTGATTTTTAATGCTGTATTTTCAATAAAAAGGAGTGCCAAGTTGGATGAACAGACTGTAGTATCTAGTAACAGAACTTTAATTTTTTATTTTCTTAAACAGATTGTCCGTTTACAATGATTAATTGCTAATAAGTTAAAAAAATAATATATAAATAATAGTGAAGGACATTCTTTTGGGCATGCTAGGGCCGATTTCGTCGATGTCCTTTGACAGTAACATATCGTATTCGCAAACTATTCGAATTCGATATTGGATCGTGATAAGGGAATCACGTGACCCGTATGAATGTGATCTCATGGGATCCGCGGGCCTTAACCAAGCCCTATCTATGGATGTCCTTATTCGATCCTTAGGGAAGACCTGTCTCTCTCTCATTAATAAACTGATGATGATAAATGTTCAATTCACTTTCTGGATATTCGCGGTCAGTGGCGGCGCTAGGCGTCGGCGACGTCGGCCACCGCCGACGGCCTCGCGCCTGAGAGGGCCTCGCAAATATTTTTTAGAAGTTACCTATTTATTTTCGTTTCTCCTGGCCTGGCTTAGGTAGCCGACCCCGAACAATTCGGGGATAAGCTAAGCAAATGATAATGACTTATTATTTTCGAACACGTGCGTGATGGAAGCGAGTAGTACTTTACAGGTATTCAGAATCGTCTGTCTGGCAACATTATTTTTGTAATTAAATTTCTATGTTTGTAATTATTTTTTGCCATCATTTGATTATCGACAATAAAACTCGTTTACTCATACGTTAACGGTTTTTTACTGCGAAGTAAAATAGGCCTCGCGAACTTGATGTCGCCGACGTCCACATGTGGTCTAGCGCCGCCACTGTTCGCGGTGATCAATCTTTGTCGGTGAAGACGCTCCGGCATTCTGCGAACGGTTTTTCGGGCCACGGATTGTAAAATTGTCTCGTAAATATTGCCGATCGTACAGTGTCTTTCTCGGCCTTATTTATAATAGACAGTGTAGGCACGGTAATAATATCATACAGTATTCTATCTTCATACAAACGGTCGGAAAGCGAGTCATACCTACGCCACTCGAGTTCGATGTGCTCTCGGCGGGCACCCAGTCGCGAATGCGCCGCCGCGCCGCAACGACGACAGAACGGTCTGAATTGTTTTTATGCAGTTAGCCGTGCTTAAACGTGCGTTTTGTATTGTAAATATTTGATTTAATTAAGTAGATACCTACATAATTTAGTATGGAAAAGAACAAACGACGATCAATAACAATTGCTGTTTTTGGTTGCTTGAACTCTTCAATAACACACCCAGAGATATCATTTTTTAAATTACCTGAAATACTAGAAAGGTGTCTTACCTTTATAGAATATTTTTTATATACCTATCTACTAGTACGTAATTTGTTTCTAATGTTTAGGTATTTCGGTTTTTCCATCGGGCAAAATATCTGGAATAATATATAAATAAGTGGTTAGGATGAAAAAAGAGACAAACGAGAAATCTACCTACATTCGCGTTAAAATCAAAACTACATAAAATACTGTGGGCGGGCGGCCCTACCGCGTGCCAACGCAGCGCTCGGCCGTAGGCATTTATATCAAGGACAGGGCGGAGTCACAATACTGTATAGATAATATTACCGTGGTGTAGGGTGATTTTATGATGCTGTGCCACGTTGTTAAATGGTCCGATGACGTGGCTTTTATTACGTGTCATCTTATCTCCATTTTGTTCTTATTTATTTCTTACAAATTTTCTTAGGTTATGGTTTTGTCTTTTTTTTTTCTCTCTCTTATTTTGGTGTATCCAAATTTTCATAGGCAAAGAGCCGAGCCCACACAGCCTCTTGTGTTATTATTATTTTTCATTTTTTGTTTTGTGCTGGACTGCTATGGGCGAGGGATGCGAGGTCCAGATTGTTTTGTTTTTGGTATTAAGTGATTGTCTTGTATTTCCGTCCGTGGATATCCAAATTAGGTCCCTCCAGAATATCAGCGTTGTAGCGGCAATCCATTTTAGCCGTTGCAACATTATGCTGAGGTGGGGCCTAGTTGACGATGTACCTTTTGTTTTATGTTTGTTGTGTATCTCTTATCTATTAGACAAGTCCGTCCGTCTGTCTGTCTGTGGTGCTGTTTCAGCGGCCAAACCGTAAGAGATAGATAAAGAGAATATTTAATATATTGTTTTAAACTTTCATGGTCACTAACATTATAGTAATATAAGTTATTTACGGGATTGTTACCATGTACCTTGTTTTTAGCGAGTTTGCAAGAGTGCCGAAATATCGGAAACTCGCTAAAAACAAGGTACATGGTAACAATCCCGTAAATAACTTATATTACTATAATGAGAATATTTAAGTTATAAGTTAAGAATAGTCTGATAAGACTACACAAACCGGATTTGAGTAACGTAGCACTTCCGGTTTTCGAGAAATCACGAATTTCAAACGAAACCACACAAAATCTCCTAAGTTCTCAATTAATTAAATATATATATATATATATTTAAATCAGGTTTTGGTGAACATTTGGTTCACTGGTTTGCTAGTTTATTGTAATTGTTAATGTATGTCGTCAATAAATGTTATTCTTTCTTTCTTTCTAATTCAGGGTATAGACCGGATATCGGTGCTGGAAGTAGCCACGGCAGACGTTCGCGCCGAGGCATCTGAACACGCGGCCCGTATGGACGTGATCACACGGGATCTGCGAGCCCTCACCAAGTCTTATCTGAAACTACGAGGCGAGCTAGCAGACTTCCAAGCCAGGGTCAGCTTCCAAGCCAACGAGATCGGCAGCGATGACGGTACGAATACTAAAGCACGGTAATATTATTTATACAGTATTCTATCTTCATACAAACGGTCGGAAAGCGTGTCATACCCTTAGATTAAAACAAAAAGGGTAGATACGGCACTAGCCTCACAAAAGTGGTCCGCATAAATTGTGGCCCAAGACCACAATCGCTTTAGTCACAACTTGACATGCAAACGACGTACATGTGAACGCCAAAAAGAAATATTGCTAATATTTTGTGTTTATATGATAAAACAATGCCTAAGTGTGTTTTTAAAAATTGCTCACGAACTAAAAATAAAACCCACGGCATCACTTTTCATTCGTAAGTACTATAAAATATATTTTTTCATAAAAATTGCTGTTTGTTTTGAATATTATTCGGTAGTGACGTCGAGTACTGGTCGCGTGATTGGTCGGTAGTGCAGTGACGCGGATCTCGCCGTTTCGTTCGCGCTGCCGTTGAAACTTAAATTGATGTTTCGTTCGTTCGATTGTATCTTTACAAACAGGTGGATGTGTGAGTGTTGCATATGTAGTAAAGTGGGATCAATTTTTGTTTGATGCAAGTATGAGCGTATCGTATCTACCCTTTTTGTTTTAATCTAAGGTCATACCTACGCCACTCGAGTTCGCGCGATTCTCGGTGGGCACCCAGTCGCGAATGCGCCGCAGCGACGACCGAACGGTGTGAATTGTTTTTTATACAGTTAGCCGTGCTCAAACGTGCGATTTGTATTGTGAATATTTGATTGAATTAAGTAGATACCTACACTATAGTAAGGATAATTTACAAACTTTTTGGAGTTTACTCCTTAAGAATCGATTTGCATATATAAGGGGCCCGGTATGAGAAAAATGTGAGGAGTAAAATCTATCGATGAATGACCTCGTTACGTTTTTGGTGCGCAACCTATGTCGCGCAACTTTGACAAACAAAGATGACGGATTGACATTAATATTTTTTTTAAAATCTGAACTGAATTTAGATATTGTTTCTGATAGAGCAATGGGGACAACGAGGTATAGTACAACCATTGATGCGGTATTTTCAAGATTCGTGAACCACGTATCTACGAACGTCCATGTGTCTTATTTTAGTTACCATAAACCACTTGTCACTGTAATTAATAATGCAGACAATGTTGATTTAATAAATATTTAAAAAAACTGATAATAGTCTGATAATAATAATTACATAATTTATCAACATTCCTAATGATATATTTATGCACATCTGAAATTGATTATTGTAAAAAGTTTAATGTAAAATATTTCGTCGATTAGTTATAATAAGTGTATATGAAATGAATAAATATATATTTATATATGTATATTATTTTCATTAATTTGTTAATTTATCCTTTCATACAGTATCAATCTTTTTTCAGTTAAATAAACTCTTTTTGCGTCTGGTTAGACTATCGAGCTTAAGGAGTAAACTCCAGTCGTGCGTCGGAGCTGACACACACAATTTTTTTAATAGTACCTAGTAATGACTTCATGGAATATGTAGAAAAACTGGAGGAAATATTCCGGACATCATTAAAAAAAACATATCAATTGTAAAGTAGCTGCAGGTATATATAACCATATGTATCCCTAAAGTATTTTTAATTAAACTTTTTATACGAATGCGTATTTATTATACTATTAAATTTATAATAAAGCTTGTCGTACGTCTCAGTCGAGGCGTAAATATTTTTCTGTCTCAAATCTATACATTTTTTTTCTTAAATATTACCTAAAAATAACACGTTTTTTTAGAAAATTAGAAAGAAACTCAATAAAGTAGATGAAATTAAAATACTGTAGGCAGTCAGGCCTACCGCGTGGATACGCCCCGCTCGGCCGTAGGCAGTTATTTCAAGGACAGGGCCGAGTCACAATACTGTATAGATAATATTACCGTGACTAAAGTACTATAATCATAATTATTTATTCAGTTTAGGCTGTTACAAGTACTCATGAATGTCTAGCAGCTACGTTATCGGTTCGTAAATCTACGGCGGGAGACCTTGTACTGAGAAGAACCGGCAAGAAACTTAGCAAGGGCTGTTTTTTTTCTCCCTGTTTGTAATTTACAGAGTCGTCAAGTTAAAAAATGTCTTCAGAGATGATTCATGGAGTCGCCTTTCATTACATCATGTGAAATATACATTAATTGTTCACCTGCATTTAATGAAGTTCTATTTTTTATTGAAGTTTAAAATTAGTTTAACAAAAAATTTTAACAGCATGAAGTTGGTCGCTTTAGCTTTAGCGACCAACTTCATGCTGTTACTTTTGTGTTTACCGCACATTAAGAAAATCTACCAACAAAATAGAAATAGAATCTCTATTTAGTGGGTGCTAACGACTGCATTGTGAAGGCCTATCAAAAGTATTTATTAATCTGGAACAACGGAACCAAAGCGCGATTCAGGAGACTACAGCGCCATCTCTTGACCATTGGTGTAGTAGAACCAAAAACCACATCTTTATTTTTTGTAATAAAGTAACAGTTATAGGTATTCATATTTATAATATTTATCCACATGTTTCTAGTTTGTATATTCGGAATACGTGTTTGAGTTTCATACAAGTGCAAATCACATATGTTCTAATAAATTATATTCAGTAGCGATTTTAATTGAATATTTTGATTATTTATTTATTTTTTAAAATTAAAACTGAACTTAATTGACTGTGTCCTTTTCCAGGCTTTTTATTAATTTATTGTAATTAATTATTTGCATGCAATTAAAAACTAATTTTAAACGATGCCAAAGAAGGATAACTTCTCACGCGCCTACATAAGTACACGCACCGATTTTTTTTAAGCATGTAACTGCTTGATGTTTAAATCTAAGAAAATATAACTAGAAAAAAATCCACGTGGATCAGGCAGCAGACGGGACTCGAACCCGCACCCTTAGCAATCCGGGCGAATGCACTGACCAATTGGACGTAGTTACGCGAAAACGTTCCAACCCACAGCGACCCCATTTTGAGATAAACGCAATTTTGTGTTTTAGCGGTACACTTTTTCCCTGTAATTATTTCAGGCAAATACTATTGGTGTTACTGTGGAATGCCAAATTGGTTATTGAATGATATGCATATTTTTTGTAAATACATAATACAAGGGGCATATAAATAGGTAAAACGAGTTTGAAACGTTTTCGCTAAATTTAATTTTGTATGAACCTTGTTAAATAGCAATTATGCATAAACGTTCCAGAACGAATTTAAGTGTATTATTTTATAAATATATCTAAAATAAATATGTAAAATAATAAATAACAATGAGGAACATACAAAAACAACAAAAATTTGAAAATGTATTACAAAAAAAATAGAACGTGATCTTTTGAGCTTTGAACCTATGCCAATTTGCTGATATGGTTCCAAAAGTTATCAAAAACTTATATTATAAACATTCAATTTTCATCATCGTATTCTATGATCTCGAAGTCCGGAACTCCACCAAACCCATCAACATCATCAGTGCTTCTTCAGAACAGAAGGCAATCCACTTCCTGTGCACCTCTTCCTACCTCTCCTTCTACCAATACATAACAATGCCCAGTATCATTAGATGCACTATGGATACCACTATTGTAGAACTAAGTAAAAAAGTTAAACCTCTTCAAGTTTACAAAATGACAAAGACTGATTTTATAGTACAACTAAACTGGAAAAGAAGATTATCAATAGGAAGAAGTTTACAGACTCATCTAAAGTTAGTTGGCTACATACAAAAGAAATTAAGTTGGATAAAGATATAATTTTTTCTATTTTTATGCGGTCTACGATGGAAGACGATTTCAATGAGTTGAAAATTGATAAAAGAATAAAACGAGAACTACAATACATAAAAGAATCTGATTTTTGCTTATTGTGGCCTAACGACAAACCGATTGCTCCAGCGAAATTAGTGGACTTACAATCCATGTACCACTACATACCCGAGGATTGCCTTCAATTTTATAGAACGCTTCAAAGTTCTGAAGAAGCACTGATGATGTTGATGGGTTTGGTGGAGTTCCGGACTTCGAGATCATAGAATACGATGATGAAAATTGAATGTTTATAATATAAGTTTTTGATAACTTTTGGAACCATATCAGCAAATTTTTGGCATAGGTTCTAAACTCAAAAGATCACGTTCTATTTTTTTGTAATACATTTTCAAATATTTTTTTTGTTGTTTTTGTATGTTCCTCATTGTTATTTATTATTTTACATATTTCTTTTTGGTTTATTTTTATAAAATAATACACTTAAATTCGTTTTGGAAAGTTTATGCATAATTGCTATTTAACAAGGTTCATACAAAATTAATTTAGCAAAAACATTTCAAACTCGTTTTACCTATTTATATGCCCCTTGTATTATGTATTTACAAAAAATATGCATATCATTCAATAATCAGTTTGGCATTCCATAGTTAAACCAATAGTATTTGCCTGAAATAATTACAGGGAAAAAGTGTGTAAATTGCGTTTATCTCAAATTGGGGTTGCTGTGGGTTGGATCATTTTCTCGTTACTACGTCCAAATATACCATAGTTATTTATTTTGGTAAAAAATATCTTTTTCTCTAGAACATACTTAATAGCAAAAATGGATCAAGTATATGTGGATTGTTTATAGCAAAAAATTAGAAAATAATATATTATAATAAAAGGTTTCAATTTATTTAGAACAGTGTTCGCAGCTTAAAAAAACAGTATGGATTAATCTAAAAGGTTTCAAATTACATGGAACATTTTTGCAGAAATAAAAAATGTATAAAGATTTTGCAAAAACGTTCCAACCCACATGGATCATTTAAGAAACCATTAAATGTGCGTTTTATGAATTTAGTATAATGTTCCAAGACAAGTGGAACATTATAACGATATGTTATTCTATTAAGAGTTTTTAACAATATGTTTCAGTATGCATGTAATGTTTTTACTTTATTTTGAGTACACGTCCTTGGCATAATGGTGGGTTGGAACATTTGGGTTAAACTTTATTGATGAAACTAACCTAAAAATACTAGCATCTTTGTGTGCACATGATGTAATATGTCAAAAATAGTACCCTGGTTATGGTAACTCATTTTCGAGTGACTTGTGGGTTGGAACGTTTTCGCGTAACTACGTCCAATTATGCTACCGCGGCCCTGACGGCCGCGTCGAAATTCCATTTAGTTACATAAAAATTATAATTATAATAACTATTTCTTCTTTCAAATGTTTAATACTTGTAAAAGTATTCATTTGACATTCTGGGTTACATACAATGTGAAGAAATAGCGCTGCCTTGCAGCTTAACAATGGCTAGAAGAATTTCGACGCGGCCGTCAGGGCGGCGGTAGCATAATTGGTCAGTGCATTCGCCCGGATTGCTAAGGGTGCGGGTTCGAGTCCCGTCTGCTGCCTGGTCCGCGTGGAATTTTTTCTAGTTATATTTTCTTTAGTTTAAAAGTTCTCCATTAAAGATACAGTTACAGTTTATACAGTTTTTTTTATTTCGAAACCTTAACACTTAACCCCGTATTAATAAACGAGGAGTAAGCTCAGACTGGTTACGCCGTGTTTTGTTCATATCACTCAAATGTCATTCAATGAACAGAGACATAACATGGAGTAACTAATCCAAGCTTAGTCTTCATTTATTAATAAGAGGGTATAACTCAAAATTTTATATGCATAATCAGTAGGTCTGAGAATCGGATGTAATCTATTTTTCATCCCCCTAAATGTTAAGGGTAATGCACCCCTTAATTTTTTTTTTTCAATTTTAGATATATATATGTACCTATATATTTTTTTTAAATTCTTTTATGATACATCATACAAAAATACATACATCCCTAAATTTTCAACTTTCTACCACCAACCCCTATTTTTTTATGGCGGTACGAAGTTCGCTGGGTCAGCTAGTATTTATACACATATATATATATATATATATATATATATATATATATATATATATATATATATATATATATATATATATATATAATATAATATAATATATAAATTATTAAATACTCAAACTCATTTATTCAGACTAGGCTGTTACAAGCTCACAAGCTCTTGTGAAAGTCAAACGCTACGCCATTATATAGGCAGTGCAATATTAATTATTATTAAAATATTCAGGACACCTTATATGGCGAATAGACAACTTCACATCCCGTATGAAGGAGGCAAAGGATAACGACACTGTATTGAGCAGCCCTCTATTCCGCACCAGTAAATACGGATACACTTTAAAGGTAAGTTAAACGTTGCGAAGCTTAAAACAATACGACCTCCTTGGTCGAGTGGTTTGTACGCCGGGTTTCATTGTGTCGCCGACTCGAGAGGTCCCGGGTTCGAATCCCGGTGGAGGCAGATGTTTGTGTGATGAATACGAGCATTTGTACTCCAGTCATGGATGTTTAATATGTATTTCTATATAAATATACGTATTTATGTACTGTATATGTATTCTAACCGTTACCCTAGCATCCCATAACACAAGCCTTATAGTGCTTACTTTGGGGCTAGGCTAATTGGTGTGAGTGTCAGAAATATTTATTTATATAATAATGGATATGTTTTTATTTTTTTAAGCATTTAACTGCTAGATGATTTAAGTCTAAAGAAAAGTTTACTAGAAAAAAATCCACGCGGACCAGGCAGCAGAGAGTGCGGGTTCGAGTCCCGTCTGTTGCCTGGTCCGGTGGATTTTTTTCTAGTAAACTTATCTTTAGATTTACAATAATGGATGTTTTTTTTAATCTTCATGCCGGCACTTTTCTTTGCTATTCGTGTTTGGTGTTTGTAAACTTGACAACAGTCTGTCCTTTTCGTTCCTTATTAAGCATGACAAGGACAGTCTGTTGGCAAGTTAGCACATAGTACCTACCTAAATACGAATAGCCATGTGTCGCCATCACACTATTTATTAGCCTAGCCCCAACGAAACTACTGTAAGGGTAATGTTGTGAATGAGATACTAAATTAACGGATAGAAATATAAATGCATATAAGTATATTTAAAAAACAATATATTGTTTTAAACTTTCATTGTCACTAACATTATAGCTATTAACGGGATTGTTACCATGTACCTTGTTTTTTATGAGTCTCCGATATTTCGGCACTGTTGCAAGCGCCATGATTTTCAATAGAAGATTCCAAACACGAGAATTTCAATCGTGAGGATGGATTTAAATTGTCTAGTGTGTGGAATCCAGTGGTTCGTATGTGTAAAAACCGCAAAAATCAAAAAAATGCCGTTCCGCGATCTGATACTGTGAGAACAAATGTGAGTGAATAGTGAGAATGTCACCAGTGGTAGGGGTATCGAACGCAGTAAAAGACGACGTCAGAGGGTAAACCGATATGTCTGCCAATAACATCTACCCGCAATTACTTCAGTTACTCCGTGATCATGGCGCTTGCAACAGTGCAGAAATATCGGAGACTCATAAAAAACATGGTACATGGTAACAATCCCGTTAATAGATATAAAAAACAATGATATAAAACGCCCAATATTAAGTTACAAATTAATAGTGTATTTGACTTGTTTTAGAAAATGATCTCACATTATTTACTAATGTTTATGGAGTCCATAAGAAAATCGATATTCATAAATTTGTCTTTCAGTAAAAAAAATTATAATCAAAAATTGGATTTTCATGTTGGCGCGAAAACGTTCCTCTGGACACTGGCGTCTCATATTCAACATTCTCTTAACTAGTACGTGACGTCACGACTGTCATTAAAACGTCAAACAATACAATGTAATGTCACTTTGACCGGAAGTTTACTAGCGTGTGACGTCATTTTAGCCTTTCACCAATCCCAGGCGTTTCGGTCACGTGACCATAGAACAAAAAAAACATTATATTGTTTTAAACTTTCATGGTCACTTACATTATAGCTATTAACGGGATTGTTACCATGTACCTTGTTTTTTATGAGTCTCCGATATTTCTGCACTGTTGCAAGCGCCATGATCACGGAGTAACTGAAGTAATTGCGGGTAGATGTTATTGGCAGACATATCGGTCTACCCTCATCATATCATTTCTATTAAATGATTTTTTACAATAGTTACTAATCATTGTTGTTTTAGAATAGTGAAATCGCTGCTAATATTTATATTAAATACAGCCAACACTAGGGTATTTGACAAGTTTTAGAAAACGATCTGACGTTATTGACTAATGTTTATGGAGTCCGTAAAAATTCATCATTCTGTTGTGTATTTCAGCAAAAATAACCAAATCAAAACTCCATTTTCAAGTTGCCGCGAAATCGCTTCTCTAGACAATATGGCGTCTAACTAGTGTGTGACGTCACACGACTGTTATGATGTTTTAGTCAAACGATACAATGCAATGTCACTTTAACCGGAAGTTTACTTGCGTGTGACGTCATTTTAGGCTCCGCCAATCCCTAGCGTTTTGGGTCACGTGGCAATAGATAAGAAAACTATTATCTTTTTCGTGGGTTTTTAGTAAAATTATAAATATTTTTTTTCGTAAAAATAGTAAAAACCCCTTCCAATATTCATTCTAAACACAGATGCTAACAATTGGCACTTTATTTTTAATACTGTCAAATACCCTATTGGTAGGTACTTTATTTTTGCATACTGTCAACAGTAGCCTATTTTATCACTTGTAATAAACAACATTTCTTTTCAGGCCGAACTTCAACTGAACGGTATAGGCAAATGGAAAGGTCGCCATATGACTTGCACCGTGCGTACAATTAGTTCGCCGCACGACGCATTACTGGAGTGGCCCTGTGACATAAGCATCACCATAGCACTGAAGGACCAGCCAGCCAATAGAAACCAGGCCAGTATTATTTTAAACTTATCTCAATCAAGATTCAAATTTTGAGCATCATTTTGTGGCGGGCGGCGATATCTACATGCCCCACATATAACCTTAGATTAAAATAAAAAGGGTAGATACGGTACGCTCATACTTGCATCAAACAAAAACTGATCCCACGGCAGCGCGAACGGGACGGCGAGATCCGCGTCACTGCATTACCGACCCGAACGAAACAGCACGTTAAGTTTCAACGGCAGCGCGAACGAGACGGCGAGATCCGCGTCACTGCACTACCGACCAATCACGCGACCAGTACTCGACGTCACTACCGAATAATATTCAAAACAAACAGCATTTTTTATGAAAAAATATATTTTATAATACTTACGAATGAAAAGTGATGCCGTGGGTTTTATTTTCAGTTCTTGAGCAATTTGAGCACTTTTTAAAAACACACTTAGGCGTTGTTTTGTCATATAAACACAAAATATTAGCAATATTTCTTTTTGGTGTTTACATGTACGTCGTTTGCATGTCAAGTTGTGACTAAAGCGAGTAGGGTCGTGGACCACAATTCATGCGGATCACTTTTATGAGGCTAGTGCCGTATCTACCCTTTTTGTTTTAATCTAAGCATATAACCGACATGAAGGAAATAACCATTCACCTCCCCAAGAGATGGCGCTACCGGTGCCGCGCTCACAACGTATGGAAGCCTACATCGCGCAAGAGAAATTCGGAGGCACATATACACTCCATACAAAACACTCCATATATACAATGCCCGACCAACATCAGTCGGGCCGCGGCCGCCGGGCTACCAATTTTGAGATTTGAAGATTTTGAGCCTTTGGCCTTCCTAAAATTTCGACAATCTTTTTAGATATAATTTTTATCATTTTAAAGCATGTAACTGCTTGATTAGAAAAAAATCCACGCGGACCAGGCAGCAGACGGGACTCGAACCCGCACAATTGGTCAGTGCATTCACCCGGATTGCGAAGGGTGCGAGTTCGAGTCCCGTCTGCTGCCTGGTCCGCGTGGATTTTTTTCTAATCAAGCAGTTACATGCTTTAAAATGATAAAAATTATAACTATAATTGCTATTTCTTCTTTCAAATGTTTAATACTTGTAAAAGTATTCATTTGACATTGTGGGTTAACTATAATGCGAAGAGATGGCGCTGCCTAGCAGCTTAAGAAGGGCTAGAAGAATTTCGACGCGGGCGTGAGGGCCGCGGTAGCATAATTGGTCAGTGCATTCGCCCGGATTGCGAAGGGTGCGGGTTCGAGTCCCGTCTGCTGCCTGGTCCGCGTGGATTTTTTTTCTAGTTATATTTTCTTCAATCTTTTTTAGAGATAAATCGAAATTGCCAATGGAAAGGTCTCCATATGACGTATAATCAGGAGGCTACCCTAATTCAACGAAAAACGAAATTTCGATCGAAACATCGCAATTTCCTTACAATGTTACTGGTTCGTTTTTGATTATAATAATATTTGTCGTCGGAATATAGACTGAGGTGTAGATTTTATAAGCCTATTCATAGAAAGCTTAAGGGACACCCGGCATTTTGTGCCAAAGTTGTATACTTTTTTATTTTTTTTATCTGTGTTTCATAATTGGGTAACGCAGTCTGGCAATATTTGTCATCAGCAGCTAGCTGTCAATGTCAAATACGTAGGTTTGTCAATATCACCTCTATATGTAGCCGGGTCGTCAAGAGAAATAACAGATAAAAAGGCAATCACAGCAGAGAACATTCACAATCACAGTACGCGGGAGCGGATGCGAAATGCGAATGATTTTTTGTTTGTATTTTAGGATTGTCAAATTGACATTTGGTTTTTTATTTAGAAAAAGCAAAGGAATCATGGTTTGTACAGTCACTTCAGTAATATTTTGAGGCAAAATTCTGTCCCTTGAAGATTTAGGGTTTCCATATCAAAAAATATTAATCATTATATAACTTCTTTCCAAGATTCACTAAAAATAAGGCAAAAGTAGTTTTATGTAGCAAATAATTTTGGCTTTATTTTGAGACCAAATTCAACTGTATACAAGTTTAGCATTTTTTCTATGAAAAGTGCCGGGTCTCCTTTGATAGTTTATCATTCAAATCCTTTTATTGTTATCAAAATTAAATGACTAACATACAATCAATATTAGTAATTATCATACTTTTATACATATGGTTACTATATGTTATTATATTATGAATAATACCTAGTCTTCAATTACTTTATTGCACAAATATATATTTTATACAAACAACTGTTTATGTACATTAAACAATACACTTTCTTTTTTAAGAGAATAATTCAATTAACTTTTTTTTTTTTTTTTTTCATTTACTATTTGTTGATTTATTAATTATACATTCTAATTGCATAAAGTTGTAACAATGAACCTAAAACTAAAAACCTTAAAAATATAATATAACTAGCTGACTCGGCGAACTTCGTACCGCCCAAAAGTAATAATTTGCAATAAATTAAAATTGCGACTATAATTTGAGATTTAAACTATCCTATCTCTCAAGTTGGATCGAACTGCACATAGTGTGCGAATTTCATTATAATCGGTTCAGTGGTTTAGGAGTCCATTGAGGACAAACATTGTGACACGAGATTTATATATATTAAGATAACTAAAATTAACATTATGTACAAGAATAATATACAAATACTAATAATATTCAAATATCACCCCGTATCGTTTCTGGCGCAAAGGTGCCCATTATGCTTGCAGCATTGCCACGCTGGATGGCAATAGACAATCTTTGTGCCAGAAACGACCCGGAGCGAGGGTCATTAGTTTTTTGCCTGAGTCGGCGGCCCAGGTCCCACACAAATTGCTTGGCCTCTGCGCTCCAACAACCCGCCGTTTCCAAATTAAGTATAACCTCAATGTGACGAATTTAAATTTCGTTTGAATTTCGTTATCGAAAGTTCGTTAAGGAGAAAGAGAGTAGAGTTAGACCCCCAATTCGAAGGGACGCGTACTGGAGTCGCAATGTGCCATAAGCATCACTATAGGACTGAAGGACCAGCCCGCCGATAGAAACCCCGGTATTATTTATTGTTTCAAATTTTCACTTGGCGCTTGCAAAGGACAATGCCAGAAGTTCTATAGAGGTTTAACCCACCCGATAAAAATGGTGTACACGAATGCGATAAATGACTTTTCATAGCTAATAATATTAGGAATCAAAATAGTAAAGTTGTAAATTCTCTAGAAGCTGTGGTTATTGAATAATATACTGACAAAGAGTACAATTATCATGCGTTTCTCGAGCTGCAATTTGAGCAGAAAATTGGAATTTCTATAAATTATTATTCAACAGTGTTCGCATTGTAGCTGATAGTGTTTAAACGACATGCCTTTGTATTCTATCGACACATAAATAACAATTTATGCATCTCAACATGGTTCCAAATCACAAACGACAATGTCGTACAAATCCTTTTGTTTGACGGAAATGTCAATCAAAAGGATATCAATCCAGAGTAACGTTTAGTTTCACATATTTACTACCACTTAATAATGTGTATGCACATTAAAAATACAAGATACTATAATCGTTAAACTTTTTTATAAACATAAATTAATTATATTTATAACCGAAATGCTTATTTTATCCATAATATTCAAAATAGAATGATATTTTGCGAAAACTCGACTGGTATTTTATTGTCTGTCGTGAAACAAAACGCAGATGCCATGTTTTCGTTCTTCTCCTAACGGAAACAGTAGATACAAATTATTTTAATATTTATTTCGTATCCGCCGCTTTTACAAAGTAATAATTAAATCAGTACGAGAAAAAAAATCGCATATATTTTTTCATAAATTTAACATTACTGTATATGGTGGGTCAGAATCTGTCATTGTCATTTAACTATGATATGAAACACACCATCCGACATTACCATAATCAAGCAATTTCTCGCATGAACAAGGATAAATAAGATGTTTTGTATACTAGAGTAATCTATTCCAACTAGCTTACTGTGAAAGAAAAAGAAATAAATATTGATAGTATCGCTTTTTGAGGAGCTCGATGGTGCGGGTGGATAGCGCGTTCGGCTGCGATTGCTGAAATTAAGCAACTTTCGCAGTGGTCTTTCATTGGATGGGTGATCAAAAAGCACCCGCTAATCCGCACTGGGCCCGCATAGTGGGTGGGGACATTAATAGGCTGATGATGATGATTAATCGCTTTTTGGGTCGTCAAACCACGTGCACTGCGCGTATAGCTCACAGCGGATATACTGTACCTCCAGGGACCAAAAGTAAAAACTTCAAATTCAAATTCAAATTCAAATGCTTTATTGTGAAATGTAGGTTAGTACAGCAAATTGGTGTTAGGATAAAAGTTTAGTGTCACTACATTTCGACCTTATTACAAGGTATACAATATTTTTTATGAAATAATTAGGTTTACAATTATATAAAAATCCATATTAATAAATTACAATTACAATAAAACAAGTCATAGATAGAATTAAATGTCAAAATTACTAAGCAATATGTCAAACTAACAATAATAATAAATTGTGCTATAATAGACTAAAATATAAGTTAATTACGTAATTATGTCCATTTTTTTCAAGGAAGTGTCACTAAGGAACTCTTGTGTATTATAGTATATCACAGTTTTGTTGGTTGTAATTTCGCATTTTTGTTGTTAAAAAGGTTTCTGTTAACCACATTATTAAAAAAAATGTCACACTTATGCACTGGTAGTTTTTTAGAAAAAAATATTGAAAATTTTTACTTTTATTATCAAGTGATGATACTTCACACTAGGTTAGGTTAGGTTAGTGTTGTGACCTGAAGAAAAAAAATCTGTTATAAAGACCTTTTCTACAAAAAAAAACAAGTATCACCTTTTGGGCCCTGGAAGTACAGTTTTACCCTCACAGCAGCTGATTCACAGCTTTGATGCAAATTGTCCGTAGCATGATTTGACCTCATACTTTTTGACACTAGTGTGTCCTGTTTCTGAATAAGGGTGCGGCCAGAGTGCACTCAGATTCAGATTTCGAAAACAAGCGCGAGAAATAAACAGTGTAGTCGAAGGGTACGGCCAGATTGCACTCCTGATTCAGATTCAGATTCAGACTCAGAAAACAAAGCGCGAGAAAAAGCAGGCAACCTGCTTAGACTACACTGTTTATTTCTCGCGCTTGTTTTCGAAATCTGAATCTGAGTCTGAATCTGAGTGCACTCTGGCCGTACCCTAACAGTACATAACTTATGCTTATTGCTATTATGAGTAACTGCTATTTTTGGGTGGCGGTTGCGGTTGCGTTATCAATCATGTATATTTTGAATTTAAATGATTTTTTTAGGCTGAAATGAATTGCTTCGCTTTGTTTCGCATTGCTTTGCTTGCTGTTATAGTGTTGTGTTTTTTGATTGACTTTTTTTATCTTAATTTTTTGTTACTTGAAAGCAAAGGATGTTAAGTCCATACATCCTTTCAAGTAATAAAATTTTATTTTTAACATGTCTTTTTTTTGTGTCACTAAACAGGCCCTGCCAGAATAACAGCGCTGGTGCGACACAATGTATGCTTTCCAATTACAGAGCATAATGCGACTCAGTGCCGCACAATGCCCAATTATGCTGATGCTTAATTGGAACGTGAATTAGTTTTCAAATGCACCAGCAGAGTGCGCTAAGTTCAGTGTTGAAAAAAAAAGTCAATGTTTGTACCTTCATCCATACTTATATTTATTTTTTAACAGTTTGAATGAGCTTTGATTATTTAAAAAAAAACTATTTAATGAAACGAAAGCTTTAATAATTTTTCAACAATACATAATATTACTAACGTTAACATATAAATAAAACATTTCGATCAATGCCAACTTAAAGAAAAAACATTTGTTAATTTTCTGTCTCTAAGTTGGTACCATTGCACGCATCACACGAAAGCATCACTTTTGAGAGTGCTCAATTGTGCGAAGCGTTGCTGTAGTTGGAACACTCAACGTTAAGCATTATGCCGCATAATGCGCTATAATGCTGTAATTGGAAAGCAACCAATGTCGCATCAGCTAATGCTGAGGCAGGGTCCTGGTTAGCCCTGAGGATTTTTTTTTTATTTATATCTGTAATGTGTAATATCTGGGTTAATCAAATTATATTCTATTCTATTCTATAGTCCGTCACACGACCCGTTTTACTAGTTTTACCGTGCGACATTAAATAATCGTAGAACAAAAGGTTTTTTTATAATCATTTTTCTACATTCAACAGGCTATGGACATCGTAAAGTCTCTCCAATTGAGACGCAAATCATCATCCAAGCGGCACGACTACGACTCCGTAGACCAGGAGGGAGAGAAATCGCGATCCACGGAAACTTTAGACCGGGCGCGGTCCACGGAAACATTGGACAAAACAGTGCTACAATTGAAACGGCAGTACATTTTCATACCGCACACTAGCTTGGACAAATTCGAGTATATAAAGAATGACGTTGTCTTCTTTGAGTTCGTGACGGAAAAGTGACTTTTGTAAGAGCTATAGATCTAAAGATTAATGTTGCATGTAAAATAGGGTATTTGACAGTGTTAAAAATAAAGTGTCAATTGTTAACATCTGTGTTTAGAATGAATATTGGCAGGGGTTTTTAATATTTTTACAAAATAAATATTCATATATTTGGAGTTTACTCCTTAAGAATCGATTTGCGTACATAAGGTGCCCGGTATGAGAAAAATGTGAGGAGTAAAATCTATCGATGAATGACATTAATGACCTCGTTACGTCTTTGTGCGCAACCTCATCTGCGCACCTTTCACTTTTAGCCATGGCAACGGATAAAAAACTTTAAGTAGTCACAAATGTCAATAAAATAAATAAACTAAAAATAGATAAAATCGGAGCAAAATTAATGAAAACAAATAAATAACAGAATATAGAGAAATGCCGGTAAGTGTCCACCAATCTGGAATAGTGATTTTCAGTACAGATGGAATTATAATACATATTTACAAAATGATGACTAGTGTGTGATATTTTTGAAATTGTGTGTTTCCAGAAATACATAATAAAATATATGATGAATATCGCTGATGTTAGATGATAAAATGTGTGACATGGAACCTATGATAGTCGAAACCATGGAACGATTCCTGAGGTATCTCTACTTGTAACCGACTTCTTCGGACTTGATTTTGTTTTGTGTCTGTTCAAAGACAATCGTTTTTAGAGTGTAAACTCCGGTCGTGCGTCGGAGCAGACACACACAATTTTTTTTTTCGAAAAACTAACGAATAAGATAATAGTTTTCTTATCTGTTGTCACGTGACCCAAAACGCCTGGGATTGGCAGAGCCTAAAATGACGTCACACGCAAGTAAACTTCCGGTTAAAGTGACATTACATTGTATTGTTTGACGTTTTAATAACGGTCGTGTGACGTCACACACTAGTAAGACGCCATATTGTCCAGAGAAAGATTTTCACGGCAACTTGAAAACGGAGTTTTTGATTTGGTTATTTTCACTGAAATACACAACAGAATGATGAATATCCGGGAATAACGGACTCCATAAACATTAGTCAATAACGTGAGATCCTTTTCTAAAACTTGTCAAATACCCTATTATATCCTATCGATACTTTGAAATAGAGTAATATCGATAGCCTTAATTTGATATCAAAGAATGATGTCATGATCTTAGTGTTCGATAAAGTGAGCTTTGGGACAGTAAAATTAGTGTTGTATCCAACCGCATCATACTATCTTTATATATATAATTCTTCTGTAAGTGTGTATGTCACTGAACTTCTCTTAAACGACTGGACCGATTTTGATGAAATTTTTTGTGTGTGTTCAAGGGGATCTGAGAATGGTTTAGATTCACAATTTTGTCCGCTGGACAACCCCTATTTTTTTAGGGCGGTACGAAGTTCGCTGGGTCAGCTAGTAGCTATATATATTCATACTGACGTCACCTCCAAATATGGTAGAAATGTCGGATAAAATAAATAAAGTTCACTGCTAAAAATTAAAAATCACATATCTTATATTACATTTAACTTACACCAGTACCCCTAGCACGAACCAATATCGAATTCGTATCGTTTGCGAGTCCGAAATGTCATTGTAAAATGTGTACTGATTTTTAGTTCTCGTTACGTACTTTGTGCCGCTGCTGTTCAAGTTTCCATACAAAATTTGACATTGACATTTCGGTTTGCAAACTATTCGAATTCGATAATGGTTCGTGTTAGGGGTACAGTTATTCAGTCCCACCCCATACTGTTACAGTTTGTATTAAGGATAAACAATTCCAAAGACAATCTTTAGTGAATATTTAAAGGTGTAATTTTTATTATTTTAAAGCATGTAACTGCTTGATGTTTAAATCTAAAGAAAATATAACTAGAAAAAATTCCACGCGGACCAGGCAGCAGACGGGACTCGAACCCGCACCCTTCGCAATCCGGGCGAATGCACTAACCAATTATGCTACCGCGGCCATCACGGACCACGTCGAAATTCTTCTAGCCATTCTTAAGCTGCATTTTCAAATGTTACATGCTTTGAAATAATAAAAATTATAACTGTAATTGCTATTTCTTCTTTCAAATGTTTAATACTTGTAAAAGTATTCATTTGACATTGTGGGTTAACTATAATGCGAAGAGATGGCGCTGCCATGCAGCTTAAGAATGGCTAGAAGAAATTCGACGTGGTCCGTGATGGCCGCGGTAGCATAATTGGTCAGTGCATTCGGCCGGATTGCGAAGGGTGCGGGTTCGAGTCCCGTCTGCTGCCTGGTCCGCGTGGATTTTTTTTTTCTAGTTATATTTTCTTTAAATTTGAAGGTGGCTAATATAACTCAGAAATACATATTAGATACATTAAAATATTACGATAAACGATGTTGTTGGTCTAACGAACAACAACACAAGACAATTTAAAGGACATGGTAAAGTTTTGTATGAGCGACTGCCCTGGCAATGTATAAATACTATAATAAGTAATATTTAATGGGAGCTCGATGGCGCAAGTGGTTAGCGCGTTCGGCTGCGATCGTTGAAGTTAAGCAACTTTCGCAGTGGTCGGTCATTGGATGGGTGACCAAAAATTTAATATCTCGAGCTCCTCCGTGCTTCGGAAGGCACGCTAAGCCGTTGGTCCCGGCTGCATCTGCAGTCGTTAACGCCCACCAATCCGCACTGGGAACGCGTGATGGGTCATGGCCCAATCTCCCTATTCCATTCATAGGGAAGGCTTGTGCCCCAGCAGTGGGGACATTAATAGGCTGATGATGATGAATGGTAAATGGCTGAATATTTATAATTTCTATGAAAAAAGGCTCAGGAACTTTTGATAAAGTCACAATCTTGAAAGTCTACAGTTGATAAAAGATGTTGCCAATTATTTACAGAGTCATCAATTTCGCATTTTCTTAGAATCTTTCTTCCCATTTCTCTGATTAACTATTCATAAAAAGTGTTATTAAAGCAAAAATAAATACAACTAGTTTGTTATCGTCGGCCTGACAGGAAATCAGTGAAGTTTTATTTTATTCATTTGCAAAAGTTAAAGGATTAATTATCATACAGCCTTGCCTCAAGCCTGATCAGAATAATAAAATCTGTAATTTTAGGCCTTCAGTGATTTGTTTTGATAAAAATTAAGGCCAAATATGTCATAGTTTGAAGGAGTTTAGAAATAATATTGTTTATTTCGATATACTTCCACAAATATTTTTTGTGTACATTTATTGTTCATTTATTTTGTAAAACGGAACATTTTGCTTTTTAAACAGACATGAAGTCAATTTTTATACTTTTAAATATATTTGATTATTTCACGAAAGTTGTATGAGAATAATAAACACGTAATAAATAAAATATTTATACAAGTTAAGGGCAGTTTCTTAGCCATGTCCTTTGCGTCCATTCTAATGTAATATAATTATATAAAATTATATAATTTTATTCATATAAATGACAAAAAATACTTAATATTTAACATGACACAAGTTTTCTCTAAGATGTTTTTTTTTAATAATTTGAATCGCCTTAATTATTTATTTTACTTGCTAATATAAAATTAATAATATAAAATAGAATCTAGACTAATTCAATAAAACAACAATATAGAAAATAGATATATTTATTGAAAAAATATACATTGGATGGATTTATTCAATGAGTAAGTATCTAATACTAAGTATATATAATAGCAACAGATGCAAGGAAGTATGAATTTATTAAGAATACATTAAAATAAATAAATTTATATTAAATCGAGCCTTTCATTTATATTTGACACTTAATTGTTTATAATAGCTAAAAGATAATATTGTAATTAAAATATATTTCACTTCCGAGAACTCATATGAATCTTAAACATTTTTGTACCTAAGTACCACTTCCATTTTTTAAAGCATTTAACTGCTAGACTTGCCGGCGGACCAGGCAGCTAACGAGACTCGAACCCACACCCTTCGCTATCCGGGCGAATGCACTGACCATTAGCTACCGCGGCCCTGACGGCCGTGTAGAATTTTCTCTAGCCTATCTTAAGCTGCAAGGCAGCGCCAGTCTCTTCGCATTGTAGGTAACCCACAATGTCAAATTAATACCTTTACAAGTAATAAACATTTCAAAGAAGAAATAGCAATTATAATTTTATTTTTTTGGCTTTTAAACTATAATTGCTATTTCTTCTTTTAAATGATTAATACTGTAGCATAATGGTCAGTGCATTCGCCCTTATAGCGAAGGGTGCGGGCTCGACTCCCGTCTGCTGCCTGGTCCGCGTGGATTTTTTCTAGTAAAATTTTCTCAAGTACCACTTCTTCATCCGTCGATGATAAAAACAGCATATTATTTTATAATATAACTTCGTATTATAAACACATTACTCAAAGAACATCTGGTAATATTGTCATATTTTTATCGATATCGTGGAGTACATAATATAAGGTAAACTGTACCTTTTTATCACGAAGTTGAATTCGATCTTCGATACGCGTCGAATGTCGACAAGATCTCGATTACAGACAAAAAAATTACGTCAAGTCTAAGTTACGAAAGGTTATATAAACACACAGCCAACACTACTTTGTACGTTATTGTTATGATAATAAGGTGCAGTTTAGCACCTGTTTATTTTATAATATAACTTCGTATTATAAACACTTTACTCAAAGAACACCAGCCCCCCTAGCATGATCAGCGCGATATGATATATAGCTCGTTTTTATCACGTTCCATTATAATAAATAATAATATAATAATAAACGTTTATTGACTTAAAGCAAGTTACAATATTTTAAATTAATAATACAAAGATTGGTGACAAGAGGCACATTGGAGCTTAAATATTGTTAAAGGTGACTTCTGTTGCCAGTGGTAGGATAACCTGTATTACAGGCAACAGGGTCCCCTCTATATACGTAAATACTGTAGCCGATTTAGGTGTACGCACATTGGTTGCATGATTACTTATATAGATATATAAACTAGTTATAAAAACTACAGAAACCGACAATAACTAAATGCTGCTGTATTTGATTACACAATAAAGTGTTCTAATTAATTATTTATTAAACACTCCGTCTCTTCGCAATCCATACCTTTCAGCCATTTGCCAACTTTTATTTTGCAGTTATACATTGTCAAATTACTATGGAGTTTGACAGTTAGACGCGATAAAAAGCGTGATATAATGTAAATTGTGGTGCTCACGCTACAGGGACTGGTAATATTGTCATATTTTTATCGATATCGTGTAGTACATAATACAAGGTAAACTGTACCTTTATCACGAAGTTGAATTCGATCTTCGATACGCGTCGAATGTCGACAAGAACTCAATTACAGAGAAAAAATTACGTCATGGCACCCGTCTAAGTTACGAAAGGTTATATAAACACACAGCCAACACTACTTTGTACGTTATTGTTATGATAATAAGGTGGAGTTTAGCACCTGTTTAAAGCAGCGACTTGTACTGAGCCAGGAACTGCTCCTCCTCCACGAGCGAAGTGTCGAGATGGTCGTCCTCATCGGCTTTTATCGCTGAAGACAGCCTGTCCAATGCTTGCTGACGCTCTTTCCTTCTGTAAAATGTGAATGCGAAGCATGAATTGTTTTAGTATTTCATGGTCACTATCACTGGCAGGGCTTGAAACCGGTTTCGAAAATACCGGTAAATACCGGTTGTTTTCGAAACCGGTAAATAAAGGTTAATACCGGTTTTTAGTAAAGGTTTCGATCGGAGCGCGTCCGAAATGAAAGCGGTACCTAAAACCTTAGTAAACCGGTTTAATCCACGCGTGCACGCGTCGGCATCGCTTGAAGTTTGTTTTGTTTGAACTAATCAAGTCACAACTTGTTAATGCTCAGAGATTGATGCATTTATTGACACGTTTGCTAGCGTCTAGTGAGTCCAAGTTGTTCATTTATTATCGATTCCGTCAGAAAGAGCGAAATGAAACCCTTTAAAAACCGCTAAATTGATTCAAAACCTATTTGATTTCGCTCTTTAGGAAAACCGGTTTTTTAAGGTTAAGGTAGAGCCAAACCTAAATAAAACGCTCCTAATGTACTTGACACTAATTTAGGTTTGAAAATTAACCGGTAAACAAGCCCTGATCACTGTACTTATTATAGAGATTGCTACCATGTAGGATACCATTGAAGATGGATCTGCGATCGTTGAAGTTAAGCAACTTTCGCAGTGGTCGGTCAATGGATGGGTGACCAAAAATCTTCTATCTCGAATTCCTTCGTGCTTCGGAGGGCACGTTAAACTGTTGGTTCCAGCTGCATCTGCAGTCATTAGCAGCCGCCAAACATTATCATTAGTCGGACCTATCTATAAAAAAAATGGATGCGTGTAACTTATGTACGCGCGTGAGAAGTTATACTTCTTTAGCATCTATAAAAATATTTTTTAATTGCATGCAAATAATTAATAATTACAATAAAATAATAAAAGGACTGGAAAAGGATAGTTAACAAAGTCAATTAAGTTCAGTTTTAATTTGAAAAATTAAATAAATATTCAAAATATTCAATTAAAATCACTACTGAATTTAAGTTATTAGTCCATATGTAATTAGCACTTGTAAGTAACTAAAACACGTTGTGTCTATATAGAAACTAGAAACATGTGGATAAATATTATAAATATGAAAACAGTGATCAGAGGCGACGAGCGTGCCAACATTGTTTTTGACAACGCGATCATCTTATGGAGCTCCGTGGATCGTTCAAAGTACCTTTCGAACAGATGTCTAATAATGGTGGATTATTAACCACTAAGTGGTTAATAATCCACCATTATTAGACACTAACATTCATAACGCGCCCGCGGCCAACTTCATGCTGTTACTTTTGTGTTACAGTGATGCGCGCGCATCTAAAAATTTCACTCTCATCATTTTTTCATAACGCGCCTAAAGAAGTATAACTTCAAAAATGCTCACTTTTTATCTCTCCTGTGCTTCTTGTGTTTCTTTCTGGCTGCAGCTCCCGAACTGGTGGACGGGTTCGCTGGATCTTCTGGGAAATGAATGGAAACATTAATTTGCTGACATTTTGAGTTTTTGGAGTTTACTCCTTAAGAATCGATTTGAATATATAAGGGGCCCGGTATGAGAGAGAAATAAACTCTTTTTGCGTTTGGTTAGACTATCGAACTTAAGGAGTAAACTCCACTCGTGCGTCGGAGCTGACACACACATTTTTTTTTATGTTAAAAAGGGTGACAAACAAGAGTTTGGCCCGCCTGATGGTAAGCGGACACCATAGCCTATAGACGCTTCATCATTAGCCCCCACTACTGGGGCACAGGCCTGAACAGGTGAAGTCTGAATGGCGATGTTGAGATTTTTTGCTGATTATATAATAATAATAATAATAATAATTTATTCCCAAATTTTTTATACAATATGGTTTTACAAATAACAGGCACAGGATATTTTAAAACTAAGGATCTGTGGGTACTTAAAATAGGAAAACCCTGTGACTTAAGTACCCACTCTCTTCCAGTGACACAATAAAGTAAATTTACAAGATACCACATTGATTAGAAAATATGATTTTAAATGAAAAACGAAAATTTAAGTTACATTAACAAACAAAAAAAAACTTTTTTTACAAGAATTAGAACCAACATTTAGTTTTATTTTGTAAATAATTTTCATGCAAGACGAGTAAGGAATCAAGTCATGTGTAGTAACATCTTCTCAGTTTCTTCATAAGTCAGTGCAAGAAGAAATTGAGTGAGTATGCGTTTTAGATTACAATAATTTAGTGAATATATATTCAACCTCCGGTTTACATTATTATAAATAAAAGGACCTAGAAAAAGTAGAAATCGTTTGCTAAAAGATTTATTAAATAGTTTACTCTTGAAAATCAATTTGTTGCGACGAACCTCTCCTTTATAAGGATCTAAAGGTAGTTTGGAATGTTGGTGTATTAATGTATATAAGATGAATAATTTACGTACTGATAAAACTTCGCAGAATGAGTATAAGGCATCGGTAGGAAACAGAAACGGCTTGAATGTAGCTACTTTTAGAACTGCGCGTTGGGCACGCTCCAGTGGGAGTATAGTTGTCTTAGGAACGCCACCCCAGGATGTAATGCAATACAGAATCAAGGATTGACAAAGAGAGAAGTAAATGGATTTGAGGAGTGATGAATCAGTTACTGTCCTAAGTGACTTGAAAATATAGATCAGTTTGCGAATTCTTGCAGCAAGGACATTGATATGGAGTTTAAAAGATAAATTGCTGTCCAGCAAAACTCCAAGATATTTAATTTCATTAACTCGCTCGATGGACGAACAACAGCAAGAGTTTGTACCCCAACAGGTATGTGCAGTAATTGATAGAGATTCCTCACTTGGCAGATCAACCGTTCTTATAGAGTGAATGATATATTTGGTCTTCTGAACATTAAGTGTGAGACGGTTATTGTTTAGCCATTCGCAAACCATATCAAATCCAGATTGTGCATTTAGAAAGACATCACGCCAAGAGTCACTAGAAAAGAAGAGAACAGTGTCATCCGCAAAGGAAAGAAGAGAGCAATTTGGAATATTAAGGGTGCAAAGATCATTCGCATAAATTAAAAACAGTGTAGGACCAAGAATGCTTCCTTGCGGTACTCCGTATTCAATTTGGAACTCACAACTTTTCTGTCCTTCAATCACGACCGCCTGTTTACGATTTGTTAAATAATCTTGAAAAAGGCTAAGTTGATTACCACGTATACCAAGTGTTTCCATTTTGCGCAATAATATAGATATTGGAACTGAATCAAACGCTTTAGCCACATCGAGGAATATTGTAAGACATTTCTTACCCCTATCCAGGTTTTCAATTATTTTGGAAGTTAGTTCAAGAACAGCTTGAGAAGTAGATCGCCCTGCTCGAAAACCATATTGGTTCTGACTAAGAAGATTTTTATTTTCCAGAAATTTGATAAGACGGTTATTTAAGATGCGCTCAAATATCTTAGACAAAGTCGGAAGAATAGATATAGGTCGGTAGTTCTCGACTCTTGTGCGGTCCCCGACTCCTTTAAATATTGGATGTACTAAAGCACTTTTAAATACTTTTGGGAAAATCCCCTGTGAGATAGAAAGTTTAAATATATGAGCTAATAAGGGAACTAGAATATTACTGTTATTTTTAATGATACGAGAGGAGATTCCATCCCAACCTGCAGCACAATCAGTCTTTAAGCCACATATGATTTGGTTTATTTCCTCTTCTTCAGGGTCGATCAAGACAAATGAGTAGGCTGACCGGGGAAAAGATTGTAATGAAGTTGCATTTCTAGGGTTGGTAATGTTAAATTTAGTAGCAAAATTTGTTCCTACATTTACGAAATATTTATTGGTTTCATCAAGAGCCAGTTGAGGAGAGCTACCTGATAACAGGACACCTGACGAGAGACAACTATTTTTTAGGCAAGATACATCTCTTATAACCTCCCATAGACGTTTGTTGTTTTTTCCAGCCTTGCGCAAAAGATCCATGAAATGGGCCCTTTTGACTTTTTTTATCAAGGTGGCAAGGAAGTTGCGATATCGGGTGTAAGTTAATTTGAGCGTTTCATTTCCAGGAGCTTTTTTAAAGTTCTTGTGTAGGCGATCCCTATTTCTAATACATCTTAATAGACCAGGCGTGATCCAGGCCTTTATAGGTTTTTGACGTTTAGGTAAGAACTTGGTGGTAGTATTTCTCTGTATTAAAACACGCAGAGCATCAGTCAAGGTCTCAGCAGCTGCGTTTGCATCAGAAGAAGTAAGAACCGCAGAAAAATCGTATTTGGAGATCTCATCTGATAACATTTTATGGTTAATTTTGTTCAGAGTGTTAGTAGTACTGGCATGTTTTTTACTTTTTAGGGTGAGGAGTATAGTGTAGTGGTCAGTTACAGAGGAGTTAATGATCAATGTTGTAGCTGGATAAGAAGTTTTAATACAAAAGTGATCCAAACACGCATTATTTCGAGTAGGTAAGTTGTGGGATGGAAGCATTCCATTTGCTGCAAGGAGATTAAGATATTCTAATGTTTTTTCACTAGTGTTTGATGGGACTATGTCTATATTAATGTCTCCCGTAAGAATGATATGCTGAACTGATCTCAAACTATGCAGTATTTTCTCTAATGATCGAATGAAGTTCGAAGTATTTACAAATTCACAAGGGCGATAGATGGCTATTACTGCCATATCTTCACCAATTTTCACTATTAAGCAACTAGCATCCTCAAATTGAGGTTCAAAGACAGTAACATTAGAAATTTCATTATTTATATATACAATGACTCCATCGTTTTGATTATGAGGATTGCTAGATTTATGGAAGGAGAAACCGTCTATAGTTGGTATATAAAGATTTTTGGACAGCCAACACTCAGTTAGTACAATGACATCATAATTCATTTTCATTTGACTAAGAAGTACGAGGAAGGAGTCAAGGTTAGAGGAAACACTGCGTATATTTTGTGAAATGATATTTAAATTAATTTGATCAAATTTAAGCAGTTCTTGGCAATCTTCGGCATTACAACTGTGGACATCAGACACAGAAACAAGATCTAAATTGCTAGCTATGTCATTTATAGGATCGAATCATAATGATAAATTATAGCAATGACTGAAACGTGCACCAAAAAATACTTTGGAGTCCTTGAGCTCAACTGCCATTTGATAACTATGTTGTAAAGGATTGATCTACATAATGCATATGAGTAACCGCTAATCCTGTATAAAAACAATAATATGTTTGTTATAAATAACGAATCTGTCGCCGCAACGCTAGGTATATAAAAACGATAATATATAAGAATTGATCCATAACGATTTCTATTTTTTTGTACCTTATAATTAATTTCATGCAATAATATAAATATAATAAAAATTAAGATATAAGCCTTAGAAATTAAGATTTCTTTCTGAATACATTTACTCCTTTGAATTTTAACGGTGGTTTATATTTTTTTTCAGGATTTTAGCGGTGGGTCGTTCTCAAATTTTCTGACGACGAAACGCAACCGTTTTCTCTTAAACGAAAACTAGTCCTCGAAACTGGTGTTGGGTAGGACACGACTTGAAAAAGAGTTTGTAAGAGTAGCCTCTTTTTTATACTGAGCCAGTACAATGTCCCACTTCAAATGAGGCGAGGCATACTGAAGCTTGGCAATTCGTTATGTCATATGGCCTTTTGTTGTGGGGCTCAGCTGCTAATATAGAAAGTATTTTCGTACTGCAAAAGAGAGCTGTTCGCGCCATATATAATTTAAAGGCAAGAGAATCTCTTAGAGAAAAATTTAAAGAAATTAATATTTTAACACTGGCATCGCAATACATCTATGAAAATATAATATATGTAAGAAGAAACTATGACGCATTTGCAAAAAAAAGTCAAACCCATAACTTAAACACAAGATTTAAGAACAAGCTTGCCGTTCCATGTTTCAGACTCCAAAAATCTAGAGGTTCATTTCTGGGATGTAGTATTGCATTGTTTAACAAAGTTCCCCAAGATCTGATTGAGCTTCCACTAACCAAATTTAAATCTCAGATTAAGAATACTCTTATGAATAAGGGCTATTATAAAGTTAATGATTATCTAAATGATCGTAATGCATGGACATAGTGTTTCTTGTAATTTCTTATTTGATGGGTATGAGTCAGTTTTGTAACAGTAGTATGGTACCTATCTAATGCCGCTTCCTATATATACTAAATATAAAATTTGTTGTAACTATATATCTATACCCTAAATAATGTAATGGAAGGTGACTTCAGAAGTATGTCTGAAGTCATTTTTCAACTTGACGACTCTGTATATATCAATACAGGGAGAAAAAAGCAGCCCTTGCTGAGTTTCTTGCCGGTTCTTCTCAGTACAAGGTCTCCCGCCGTAGTTTTGCGAACCGATGGCGTAGCTTCTTGACTTTCACAAGTGCTTGTAACAGCCTAGACTGAATAAATGACATTTCATTTCATTTCATTTCACATTTGAAGTGACGAGTACAAATATTACATTGAGGCGTACAGAAGCTCGACATTACGTTTGTGTGCACGAGTAGCACCTGGAGCGTAAGGCTGAGTTCAATACCTACGCTCTGAGTGCAACTTTTACCCTGACGTTTAAATTTTGACATAAAATGTATGAAGCTAATGTCAACTTAGATATTTGTTGCACCTAGAGCGTAGGTTTTGAACGCAACCCAGTGCGAGTGACAAGGATTATTTGGCGTGTGGATGACTTCGACAGGAGGGAGTTGTACTGAAATTAATTATAGAAAACACAGTGAGACAGCATTATTTCCAGTTTGTGTCATGCGATGCGCCACAAGATCCTTGTCGCACTGTAACACAGACTACTAAGATAAGAGAGAGATAGGTACTACTACACTGTACAAATATAATGTGTATGCCCGACCAGGACTATTCCAAAAGAAAATATTAGGATTTTTTTTTACCGGCTGTGGCTTGTAACTATGCACAGTGTTTTATAGAACCAAAAATATTTACACATTAAGGTTTTTGCATAAATCAATTATTTAAACCCTAATAAAGGCAAGAGTTCAATTCCCAGATCACTATTTTAAGTAAAAAAAAAAGATATGAAGTAGCAAAGTTTTTGAAATTTGCGCATGAAAAAATTAACATTTTAATTTCCTCAAAAGACGGTTCCATATCTGTCCATGAGATATTTGCCACTTGCTAAGGAATTATTGATGGCATAATTTTGTAATTTTATTTTATTTATAAGTGTCCTAGTTTCCAAGAAATATAGTTTTTTTTAATTTCGATTTTTAATTTTTTTCCCCAATAATCGACAAAAGTGGAACCTGGATTTAGTACAGAAAGGTTCTATAAGCCAAGTTCTATCACCCATAAAAAAATCAAGTTTCACTTTTGCGGTTTTAAGAAGTTATGACAGAATTTAGATAAAGGTCAACTTTCATGATCTAGGGTTGTCACAAAGGTCAACTATGAGTTAAATGAAAATATTTTTTTTTTTTGTTATTAATACCGTCAATCAATTGAATAAATTATACCATATACTACCTACCTAATGTAGATGTGATAATGTAGGAATACTTTATGTTTTAATTTTGACGACCACATTTTAATTTTGTCTTACACGCTAAATGGCAACGAAAAAATAAACTATGTTGTTTGAAAAAAATTAACACACATCCTATACTATAAACGAGCAATTATTGTATGTACCTATATAAATATATTGGTATGTAATTGGTTTCTCGGAAACGGATCTAAGGATTGTGATGAAATTTTGGATTTAGAAATTCATTCACATTTAAAATCAATCTAGGATAGTGTCATCACCTGCCGGCACCTTCTTTATGCAACACCTCTACTTTAACTTTTATACAAATAAATCATCGTCGTTTAATAATTCTAGGTTGCTTTCATTTGCGACGTTCGAAAAATCTTCATCTTCAGCATCTTCCTCTGCTTCGAATAACGGCAATCGATCTGCATTAATTGGTTGTAAGAGCTCGCAAACAGCTGAAGGCAAGGGAAATCGCTTAGAATATTTTCGACGTTGGCTGATATTTGCCATAGAAATAAACGGGTCTGATGATTCTAGGGCACGGTGAAAGAGGTCCGTCATTGTGGTTCTCCTGTTCATTTTTCGGCAATGATGCTCTCTGTCTGAACGCCAGAATTTATTTCGGGACTCAGCTGCTTGTTCAGATAGCATACCGATGGGCAGTGCACTGGACGCAATAATTTCTTCACCGTGCATGAGGATTTTATGAACTGTTACTGTCATCGGGTGCCAACTATAAAAACGGACATATTTTTCAACCCTAGATCATGAAAGTTGACCTTTATCTAAATTCTGTCATAACTTCTTAAAACCGCAAAAGTGAAACTTGATTTTTTTATGGGTGATAGAACTTGGTTTAAAGAACCTTTCTGTACTAAATCCAGGTTCCACTTTTGCCGATTTTTGGAGAAAAAAATTAAAAATCGAAATTTAAAAAAACTATATTTCTTGGAAACTAGGACACTTATAAATAAAATAAAATTACAAAATTGTGCCATCAATAATTCCTTAGCAAGTGGCAAATACCTCATGGACAGATATGGAACCGTCTTTTGAGGAAATTAAATTGTTAATTTTTTCATGCGCAAATTTCAAAAACTTTGCTACTTCATATCTTTTTTTTTACTTAAAATAGTGATCTGGGAATTGAACTCTTGCCTTTATTAGGGTTTAAATAATTGATTTATGCAAAAACCTTAAGGTGTAAATATTTTTGGTTCTATAAAACACTCGGTGTCAACCCTAGCATAAAAATTTAAAAATTAATATCTTCTAAACGCCGCAAAAGTGACACGTGGCTTATTTATGTATGATAGACCACATCCGTAGGTTTATTTCTATCTAAGTTCTAGGTTCCACTTTTTCGTTTCTAGGGAGAAAAAACAATAAATACGAAATACAAAAAAAAATTGCTGCTCCCAAACCAATGCATTTTTTTAAGCTAAAGAAACGCGTTTATACACCTCTGATTATGCCCGATTGACACATATTTATTTAAAAAATATATTGTTAATATTCACTTTATAAAAAAATATTCTAGACTTCATAGGTCAAAGGTCACGATAAATTCATGATTTTTTTTCTCAAAAAGTATTTGAGTTAGACTTCTGTAAATTGAACTCATGCCTTTTTTAGGGTATAAATAATCTATTTATGTAAGAACCTGAACATGTAAATTTTTTTGGTTCCATAAAACACTGTGCTATGTTTGCTATACTTAATATATTCATATCACATATTAAAAAGTCTATTGAAGCATATGAAATTAAACAAATATAGGTATTTGAAAGTATGTATAATAAAAAGGCACTGAAAAAATAATAAATGCCATTACTAAATTATTGAAACAGATTGTGAACTATTTTGTATTACTATTTTATATTTGAAATAATCGTATCCTTAATTTAAATTGTCAGTATTATTAGTTAGTGTCGTAAGCATTTGAGTTAAAAAAAAATACGTCAATGTTTTTGAACGTATTCAAACGAACGAAATGGTAAATTACGCGACAAAAGTCTTCTACGCACTATCAATCTTGCTGGATCCAGCATGCAGGAAAGCGCTATACACGTAAAAGAGATAGAGATACAGATGGATAGTGCGTAGAGGACTTAAATGAAATGTCAGGCCTCACTCTCTCTCAGACTTACGAAGAGTGAGTGAGTAACGAGACGCGACTATCGCGACATTTAATGTGAAGTAGTACATTTTAAAATTTTGAGCCGCTCTTACATTTTGCCGTCATGTCCGGGACAAATGTACCGCCTCTTGTAAGTCCTACTCGAAACGGTTCTCGTTCGCAAACGACACGCGACCGTCGAACGAATGTAAAGCAACGAAACTGAACTAAATGAAATCTTGTTAACGTTCGTTTCGTTGCTGCGAATCGAAATAAATGTTGTGTTATACGATAATCGACTTTAATAAATGTTCAATAATAAAAATTATATTATTGTAAAATGAAAGCATAATTATCATAGAACCAAACGGCCTCTTAACATTGCGTTCTATTATAGACTGTATTTACTATATCATAAAGTACATATTGGCGTGCAGACAATCCGAGGACTAGTTGTTCGACGAAGACTGTTTTGATCCGAAACGTAAAACGGTTCTATCGTCGCGGAACACAAAACGGTCCTTGAAACCGGTTCGTCTTTAGAACGCTCACACCTATAGGATTTGTACAGGTATGCAATAAAAGTACAGAGCAATGACGTCATTACCTGCCTGCATCTTTCCTCCCCCCTCCACCAGCAAGTCAACGGCGGCCTCCAGGCTGTTCCGGGACCATTTCAATGCGGTCTTGGCTTCTTCCAGCTCATAGCCCATTGCTGACAACTGAAACGTATCGTATTTTATTATATGTATTGCTTCAATAGGCATGATGACGGGGTACAGTAAACGCAATTTTATTTAGTCCGTCAGTTAGATGATCGAAAAATAATGGACACATATTTTTTCTTTGGGCAATCAACCAAAAAATGACAAAGTTATAGCGCGTCAAAGTTTGGGAGTAGGGGCTCGTGACGTCACTTTTGAGTGAATTTTCACTTAAAAGTGTACTCAAACGTGACGTCATGCGACTTTTCAAATCAATATATCTCTGCAATGTTTATATTATGTGAAAAAAGAAAAAATACGTGTCCAATACTTTTTCATAATCTACCTGATAAACGAAGAAAAAAAAAATAGTCATCATCCCTATTGCGGTTAATATAGGGTATTTGACAAGTTTTAGAAAACGATCTCACGTTATTGACTAATGTTTATGGAGTCCGTAAAAAGTGGATATTCATCATTCTGTTGCATATTTCAGTAATAATAACCAAATCAAAAACTCCATTTTCAAGTTGCCGCGAAAACGTTTCTCTGGACAATATGGCGTCTTACTAGTGTGTGACGTCACACGACTGTTATCAAAACGTCAAACGATACAATGTAATGTCACTTTAACCAGAAGTTTACTTGCGTGTGACGTCATTTTAGGCGCCGCCAATCCCAAGCAGTTTGGGTCACGTGACAATAGATAAGAAAACTATTATCTTTTTCGTGGGTTTTTAGCAAAATTATGATTTTTTTTGTAAAAATAGTAAAAACCCCTGCCAATATTCATTCTAAACACAGATGCTAACAAATGGCACTTTATTTTAATACTGTCAAATACCCTACTGTGTTCGCTTACAACGTAAGAAAGTCTAGGTTATTTGACAGTATAAAGAAATATTACTAGAAAAAATTTCCACGCGGACCAGGCGGCACACGGGACTCGAACCGCAACCCTTCGCTATCCGGGCGAATGCACTGGCCGTTATGCTACCGCGGCCCTGATGGCCATGACGAATTCTTTATAGACTTTCTAAAATGCAAGGCAGCGCCATCTCTTCGCATTGTAGATAACCCACAATGACAAATGAATAAATCTTTACAGGTAATAAACTATTTGACAGTATGAAAAATAATGTAGAAATTGTTGGCATCTTTATTTTATATGAATACTAGCTGACTCGGTACCGCCCAAAAGTAATAATTTGCAATAAATTAAAATTGCGACCATAATTTGAGATTTAAACTATCCTATCTCTCAAGTTGGATCGAACTGCACATGGTGTGCGAATTTTATTATAATCGGTTCAGTGGTTTAGGAGTCCATTGAGGACAAACATTGTGACACGAGATTTATATATATTAAGATTAGCAGCGATTTTACTATTCTGAAAGAACAAATAATAAATAACTTTTCTTTAAAACCATTAAATAGAAAGGATTTTTTTTGCTCCATGGTCACGTGACCAAATAATAAATAAAAAATATTTCCAACACTCACACCAATTAGCCTAGCCCCAAAGTAAGCACTGTAAGGCTTGTGTTATGGGATACTAGGGTAACGGATAGAATACATATACTGTACAAAAGTATATTTATACACATTAAACATCCATGACTGGATTTCTTAGGTTTTCGCGCACATCACTCATTAAATGACGACCTCCTTGGCAGAGTGTTTTGTACGCCGGGTTTCATGGTGTCACCGACTCGAGAGGTCCCGGGTTCGAATCCCGGTGGGGGCAGATGTTTGTGTGATGAAAACGTGCATTTGTACTTCAGTCATGGACGTTTAATACGTATTTCTATATAAATATACTTATATATGTACAGTATATGTATTCTATCCGTTACCCTAGCATCCCATAACACAAGCCTTATAGTGCTTACTTTGGGGCTAGGCTAATTGGTGTGAGTGTTGGAAATATTTATTTATTTACTAACTTGACTTTTCCGCGCGTGACTGTGAACCAAGAAGTGCTTGAGTGGTGTTCAAGTACTTCTTGATTGGGACACATTTTGAGCGCTCGTAGTGTATGTGGGGTATTTCATAACAGTAATATTGTACCTATCTAATGCCGCTTCCTATATACTACTTAAAATGTTAACTATAAAATTAATTGTAACTACATATTTATATTCTAGATGATGTAATGGAAAGTGACTTCAGACGTATTTCTGAAGTAATTTTTCAACTTGACGACTCTGTATATAACAATACAGGGAGAAAAAACAGCCCTTGCTGAGTTTCTTGCCGGTTCTTCTCAGTACAAGGTCTCCCGCCGTAGTTTTGCGAACCGATGGCGTAGCTTCTGACCTTCACAAGTGCTTGTAACAGCCTAGACTGAATAAATGACATTTCATTTCATTTCATTTAAATATCATTGAGTCAATACGCCGAAGAGCTCTGTGAAAACAAAAACAGTTACCTCAAGGATAAGCTTCTCATCGGGTTCCACCACAGTTTCATCGGATCTGGGACTCTGCGTGCTGTCAGACGAAGACACATCGCTATCCACCAACTGGTGGGAAGATAAGATCTATATATATAAAACTCAAAGGTGACTGACTGACATAGTGATCTATCAACGCACAGCCCAAACCACTGGACGGATCGGGCTGAAATTTGGCATGCAGGTAGATGTTATGACGTAGGCATCCGCTAAGAAAGGATTTTGATCAATTCTACCCCCAAGGGGATAAAATAGGGAATGAAAGTTTGTGTGAAACTTTGTCAATTTTAAACCGATCGGGCTGAGACTTTGCATGCAGGTATAAGAAGAATCAAAGATGAATGTCATTGTGTATAACACAAGCCTGAGAACAAAAACTGTAGTCTACACTTCAGCTCTACACCGAAGCGAAGCGAGGGCGGGCCGCTAGTATTCATATAAATTTTATGAAATTAATAATATATGCAGGTATCTACTCTATTCTTCCTTACACCCGAGATTTGTCTGTCCACTGGAGCGGAGCGGAGAAACGGAGGGAATATTAACCAATAGGATAGCACTAAATCTGTCCACTGAAGAGGAGTATTGTGTGTCGGGAACAAGTGCGAGTGAATAGTGAGAATGTCACCAGTGATAGGGGTATCTAGCGCAGTAAAAGATGACGTCAGAGGTTAAACCGATAACATGTACCCGAAATTACTTCAGTTACTCTGTGATCATGGCTCTTGCAACAGTGCCGAAATATCGGAGACTCATAAAAAACAAGGTACATGGTAACAATCCCGTTAATAGCTATAATGTTAGTGACCATGAAAGTTCCAAGTTTCAGACTCCAAAAATCAAGAGTTTCATTTCTGGGTTGTAGTATTGCATTGTTTAACAAAGTTCCCCAAGATCTGATTGAGCTTCCACTAACCAAAGTTAATGATTATCTAAAAGATCGTAATGCATGGACATATTGTTTCTTGTAATTTGTTATTTGATGGTTAATAGCCAGTTTTTGTAACAATAATATGGTACCTATCTATCTATTGCCGCTTCCTATATACTAAATATAAAATTATTATTGTAACTGTATATATCTATATCCTAAATGATGTAATGGAAGGTGACTTTAGAAGTATCTCTGAAGTCATTTTTCAACTTGACGACTCTGTATATATCTCTGTAAATACAGGGAGAAAAAAACAGCCCTTGCTAAGTTTCTTGCCGGTTCTTCTCAGTACAAGGTCTCCCGCCGTAGATTTGCGAACCGATGGCGTAGCTTCTGACCTTCACAAGTGCTTGTAACAGTCTAGACTGAATAAATGACTTTTTATTTCATTTCATTTCATTTCATTGAAACAAAAATGTCAATTTTCTATAAATATAATAAACTAGCTGACCCGGCGAACTTCGTACCGCCTTAGCGTAGCTTTGATGCACTACTTTATTTTGCATAGCTGACCTATCTTATGTATGAGTACCTATTCATTGTTAGCGCGGTTATGGATGTGTTGTCACAGATTACCACAGATTTTTTGTTTTAAATTGAATGACGTTGACATTCGTTATGTTATATTTTTCAATCTTTCTGAGAGATTTTTTTTATATTTTTTTCCGTAAGAACCTTGTACAGAGTATTAGAAAACTACAAAAAAAAATCAGCCAAATCGGTCAAGCCGTTTTCATGTTATGTCGTGACAACAGAAAACGGGTTTCATTTTTATATATATAGATGTTTTAATATACACAATTTCGTCATTACCATTTCGGGTTGCTCCTGTATAAGCCTGACAGCATCAGAGACGTGATTGTTGGAGTTCCTGAGCGCCAGGGTCGCCAGTCTGCGGGAGAACCCCATCCCGATGAGCGCCTCTACAAACTGTTGCTTTACTTCAGAACCGTCGAGGCACAGCCCAAGCTGACGACGTTGCCTGAAACGTACTTGCAATGTTAGGGCTGTTTTCACATTCATATTCAATATTCGTTGGGTTGGAAAAAATCAAAGATAGAGAATTATTAGACATAAATGTATTTTGGCATGAATCATCATCGTAATAACCAAACAATCTTGCAAAATGATCTCCCCCTAACCCCATATATACCCACCCACCTGTCCTCCCTATGCAGTCTTCTGGCTTCAGCCTTTCAGCTTTCAATAAATACAAAAAATAAACAAATAAATCAATGTTTCAAAAACTGCTTTATCGACAATAAAGATGGCCGGTGTAACCAGACTAATTACAAAATTATACATTTCAACACTTCCTTCTTGTTTTCTATTTAACTTCTAGTCCTCAATTTAATAGCATTTTAATGCGTTCAAAAGTTTGGAAAAAGCTATAAGTTTTAGGTCTCTTTAAGGTCACATTTTTTTAAATTTAATTTACTATGCGTATAAAATTCGACCTACTGAAAAATATTTTAATGGCTTGTTTACCTTTTAAATAATAAATAAATAAATATGTCCAACACTCACACCAATTAGCCTAGCCCCAAAGTAAGCACTGTAAGGCTTGTGTTATGGGATACTAGGGTAACGGATAGAATACATATACTGTACATATATAATGATATTTTTATAGAAATACATATTAAACATCCATGACTGGAGTACAAATGCTCGTATTCATCATACAAACATCTGCCCCCACCGAGATTCGAACCCGGGACCTCTCGAGTCGGTGACACCATGAAACCCGGCGTACAAACCACTCGGCCACGGAGGTCGTCATTTGTCATTTTGTCTCCGAAGAAGTTGAATAGAGTATAGATACTAGTCCCTACACCTTGGTCATTGTCCTCACCTGTTCTCCCTATGCAGTCTCCTGGCTTCAGCCCTCCTCTCGGTAGCATTGACGAGGTATTGATGCGCCCCGTCCTCCCCCTATCCCCCCTATATACCCACCTGTTCTCCCTATGCAGCCTCCTGGCTTCAGCCCTCCTCTCGGTAGCATTGACGAGGTATTGACGCGCCCCGTCCTCCCCCTATCCCCCCTATATACCCACCTGTTCTCCCTATGCAGTCTCCTGGCTTCAGCCCTCCTCTCGGTAGCATTGACGAGGTATTGATGCGCCCCGTCCTCCCCCTATCCCCCTATATACCCACCTGTCCTCCCTATGCAGCCTCCTGGCTTCAGCCCTCCTCTCGGTAGCATTGACGAGGTATTGATGCGCCCCGTCCTCCCCCTATCCCCCCTATATACCCACCTGTCCTCCCTATGCAGCCTCCTGGCTTCAGCCCTCCTCTCGGTAGCATTGACGAGGTATTGATGCGCCCCGTCCTCTCCCTATCCCCCCTATATACCCACCTGTTCTCCCTATGCAGTCTCCTGGCTTCAGCCCTCCTCTCGGTAGCATTGACGAGGTATTGATGCTCCCCGTCCTCTCCCTATCCCCCCTATATACCCACCTGTTCTCCCTATGCAGCCTCCTGGCTTCAGCCCTCCTCTCGGTAGCATTGACGAGGTATTGATGCGCCCCGTCCTCTCCCTATCTTCCTATATACCCACCTGTTCTCCCTATGCAGTCTCCTGGCTTCAGCCCTCCTCTCGGTAGCATTGACGAGGTATTGATGCGCCCCGTCCTCTCCCTATCCCCCCTATATACCCACCTGTCCTCCCTATGCAGCCTCCTGGCTTCAGCCCTCCTCTCGGTAGCATTGACGAGGTATTGATGCGCCCCGTCCTCTCCCTATCCCCCCTATATACCCACCTGTCCTCCCTATGCAGCCTCCTGGCTTCAGCCCTCCTCTCGGTAGCATTGACGAGGTATTGATGCGCCCCGTCCTCTCCCTATCCCCCCTATATACCCACCTGTCCTCCCTATGCAGCCTCCTGGCTTCAGCCCTCCTCTCGGTAGCATTGACGAGGTATTGATGCGCCCCGTCCTCTCCCTATCCCCCCTATATACCCACCTGTCCTCCCTATGCAGCCTCCTGGCTTCAGCCCTCCTCTCGGTAGCATTGACGAGGTATTGATGCGCCCCGTCCTCTCCCTATCCCCCCTATATACCCACCTGTCCTCCCTATGCAGCCTCCTGGCTTCAGCCCTCCTCTCGGTAGCATTGACGAGGTATTGATGCGCCCCGTCCGGGTCCCTGACGGCCCGCAGTCCGGCCCTGGCCTGGCCCGGCGACCAGCCTAGTTCTACTAGCCCTGCTACTGCCCCGTCTTCAACCTATATAATGATTCAATATTACAGTCCATATAAATTCCAAGACAAACTTAAAATGTTCGCGTTGAAGAAGTGTTACTATTCCATATAAGAATATTTAGATGACAGAAATTTAAATCTAATATGAAATTTCTTTGACATGTTTAAATTAAAGTCGATTTATTTCAAATTGTTTGCTGTCATTTTAATAATATTTAATTTTATCAATATTGCATGAAGTATTAATTTAATTGTAAATTGTTTGATTGACTTTGAAATGTTATTATATAAGATTTTTTGTAATTTTATGCTAATCATATTTAAATGGATTATAATTTTAATTTTATCTAATAATTTTATTGTAAATTGTTTGTGATTTCCAAAACGATGAAAATTGTTTAAGGAATAAATGACTATGACTATGACTAATGTTTTAGGGTCCGATTACAGGAATTTTGCTAAATCAAGATTTATATATATTATACTAGCTGACCCAGCGAACTTCGTACCGCCATAAAAATAGGGGCAGGTGGTACAAGAGAAAAGGGTAGTATGTATTTTTTAATACCACATTATAAAAAAAAAAAAATGGGTGCGTGTACTTATGTAGGCGCGTGAGAAGTTATCCTTCTTTGGCATCGTTTAAAATTAGTTTTTAATTGCATGCAAATAATTAATTACAATAAATTAATAAAAAGTCTGGAAAAGGACACAGTCAATAAAGTTCAGTTTTAATTTGAAAAAATAAATAAATAATCAAAATATTCAATTAAAATCGCTACTGAACATAATTTATTAGAACATATGTGATTTGCACTTGTATGAAACTCAAACACGTAATCCGAATATAGAAACTAGAAACATGTGGATAAATACTATAACTATATAACTGTTACTTTATTACAAAAAATAAAGATGTGGTTTTGGTTCTACTACACCAATGGTCAAGAGATGGCGCTGTAGTCTCCTGAATCGCGCTTTGGTTCCGTTGTTCCAGATTAATAAATACTTTTTGTTACTTTATTACAAAAAATAAAGATGTGGTTTTTGGTTCTACTACACCAATGGTCAAGAGATGGCGCTGCAGTCTCCTGAATCGCGCTTTGGTTTCGTTGTTCCAGATTAATAAATACTTTTGATAGGCCTTCACAATGCAGTCGTTAGCACCCACAAAATAGAGATTCTATTTTGTTGGTAGATTTTCTTAATGTGCGGTTAATTTTTTGTGTTACAGTGATGCGCGCGCATCTTAAAATTTCACTCTCATAATTTTTTCATAACGCGCCTAAAGAAGTATAACTTCAAAAATATTGTCCAAAAAAATTTTTAGCGGTGTGTAACGTAGTGTTCTATCAATTTCCTGGGATAACATTCCTCCTAACCCATACGAGAACACTACGTTACAATAACCAATAGTTTGAATTTTGGCGCGAAGGCGCATTGTAGGTTTCAGACTTAGAGCATATACCATGGTATTGAGCATATACCGTGGTATATGTACGTTACATGTGGATAACCATTATCACTTAAGGGTATGAAAAATAGATAGTAGCCGATTCTCAGACCCCACGGAATATTCATATAAAATTTCATAAAAATCGGTCAGGCCGTTTCGGAGAAGTATGGTTACTAACATTGTGACACGAGAATTTTATATATAAGATTTCGAGTTCCTGAGTGCTTCGGAAGCCACGTTAAGCCGTTGGTCCCGGCTGAATCTGCAGTCGTTAGCACCCGCCTATCCGCACTGAGCCCGCGTGGTGGGTCATGTCCTTATCTCCCTATTCCATCCACAGGGAAGGCCTGTGCCCCGGCAGTGGGGGCATTAATAGGCTGATGATGATGATGATATATAATATATTAAAACTAGCTTTAACCAATAGCAAAATGACAAAATGTCAATTTGACAGTATGTATGAACTGAATCTAGTTTTAGTTAAATTGAGATCACTTTTATCTTCTTTCATCTGTTTACATAAATATGAATCGCCGCTATGAAAATTCGCAAAAATAATAATTTGCGAAAGATTGAATCTAATTGGATAACTTTTTTTTTTATTAGTGTCGATTACAAGCATGATTCACGAAAATTTAAAACTAAATGTAACATCAGTCTCTCCTTTTCATTCTGTATAGAAAATGACAAGCACAAGTTAAGGTTTAGAGAATCATACCAGAATCGACACCTGTGTGCATTATTGCCAGAACAAGGTTTGTAATAAGAGAGACAAAAATTGGATTTGCAAACCGTTATATGAAGAATTACTGTTTGAATAAGACTTTAAGGCTCGTATTACAGAATGACAACTAAATGTAGATGCAGTTAGAAAGGGATGTCGCTATGTGCTGTATATAGCGACATCCCTTTCTATCTATGCTTAAGACTAGATTCATTATAATGCGATTCAAATAAGAATAGGAAAGCCAATGACCTCCATCTGTCAAATGTCGCTTGAAAAGTACGGTTTGCAAAAAAAATCTCGGAACACTTTTTTAGCACGGCTAATTCTAGAATAAAAACCAAACATTTTTAAACAAACAATAACAAATATTGTTAATTAATATTGGTTGATATTTTTTTTTCTTTTATTGAGCTTTGGCTATGAATAGTTGATAACCTAAATCGTCAACCAAATGTCACTTTATGTTGCGTTCAGAAACTCGATTTAAAACTTTCGTTTACATAAAGGATGCATGTTCGTATGTGACCTGCATGATTATTCATAACTACTCCGGCGATAATGCAGAGATGAGCGGAATTGAAGAGCTAGATTCTGATAAATGTTTTTTCTCACACGATCTTATTAAAGAAATATTATTAAAAATCGTTATCAAATTAATATTAAAAAAATCTGATGTTTTTTCTCACTTAATCTTAGTTACTGTTTTATTAAATAAAAACTTTTTTTTGCTCACTCTACCTATTTGGTTTGAATTGACAGCTATAACGTCACAATATGGCGCCCAGTCGGTCCTATTCTTAGTTGAATCGCATTATACTGAGAATCTTTCTATAATAAGGGCCTAAGTGTTGATATTTACTTGAGTACAGCAAGAAAGGGATGTCGCTATGTGCTATATATAGCGACATCCCTTTCTAACTATGCTCAAGACTAGATCAATCACTGAGAATCTTTCTATAATACGGGTCTTAGAGATTTTCAATATATTGACATAATATCAACGCTAACCACCTGCGCCATCGCCATGGGATGGGTGACCAAAAATGTATATTATAATATAGTTCTTAGCGGGATTGTACCCTGTTTTAGTCACTCCGTGATAATGGCGCTTGCAACAGTGCCCGTTCGGTGAATTTCATGTTACCGAAAACCGTCTTTGACTTAGATAAACACAATTAAATAGGGGTGATGACAGGGTACAGTAAACGAAATTCTATTAAGTCCGTCGGTAAGATGATCAAAAAATAATGGACACGTATTTTTTCTTTGGGCAATCAACCAAAAAATGACAAAGTTATAGCGCGTCAAAGTTTGGGAGTAGGGGCTCGTGACGTCACTTTTAAGCGAAAATTGCACCAAAACGTGACGTCATGCGACTTTTCAAATTAATACATCTCTGCAATGTTTATATTATGTGCAAAAAGAAAATATTTAATAATAATTTGATAATCTACCTGATAAACGAAGAAAAAATAATAGCCATCATCCCTATTGGTGCACAATCAAACGTCGTCGGCAACAGGTGCATCCAAATCAATAGTTATCAGTACAGTACGTATAAATTCAGCAATAAAGTTTTTATATTAGTAATTTGGACTTAATTATTTAAAGCAAAATCTTAAGTTTTATATTCTAACCGGAACAGTGCCGTAATATCGGAGTCGCAAAAAAAACCAAGGTGCATGGTAGCAATCCCACTTATAACTATAACTAGAGGCCCGCCCTCGCTTCGCTTCGGTGTAGAGCTGAAGTGTAGACTATAGTTTTTGTTCTCAGGCTTGTATTATACATAATGACATTCATCTATGATTCTTCTTATACCTGCATGCAAAGTTTCAGCCCGATCGGTTTAAAATTGACAAAGTTTCATACAAACTTTCATTCCCTATTTTATCCCTTTGGGGGTAGAATTGATCAAAATCCTTTCTTAGCGGATGCCTACGTCATAACATCTACCTGCATGCCAAATTTCAGCCCGATCCGTCCAGTGGTTTGGGCTGTGCGTTGATAGATCACTATGTCAGTCAGTCACCTTTGAGTTTTACATATATAGATTAGCTAACCCAGCGTACTTCGTACCGCCATAAAAAAATAGGGGTTGGTGGTAGAAGGATGAAAATTTAGAGTTGTATGTATTTTTGTATGATGTATCATAAAAAAATTAAAAAAAATATCTAAAATTGAAAAAAAAATTTTTTGGGTGGATTATCTTTACATTTAGGAGGATGAAAAATAGATGTCCGATTCTCAGACCTACCCAATATGCACACAAAATTTCATGAAAATCGGGAAAGCCGTTTCGGAGGAGTTTAACCACAAACACCGCAACACGAGAATTTTATATATTAGATGTTAGTGCCACGAAATGTTAATATATATATATATATATACTAGCTGACCCAGCGAACTTCGTACCGCCCTAAAAAAATAGGGGTTGTCCAGCGGACAAAATTGTGAATCTAAACCATTCTCAGATCCCCTTGAACACACACAAAAAATTTCATCAAAATCGGGTCAGTCGTTTAAGAGAAGTTCAGTGACATACACACTCACAGAAGAATTATATATATAAAGATAAATATATCAAAACTGTATAATTCCGAGCTCGTCTGTGCTTCGGAAAGCACGTTAAGCCGTCGCTCTCAGCTGCACTTGCAGTCGTTAACCCCTACAATATATACTGGACGGGAATGGTGGATCATAACTCATTTTGTCTACGCAATCCACAGAGAAGATCTGGAGCTCTACTCTCTTTCTCCGAAACGAAATTTCGGCAACGAAAGAATTTTAAACGAAATTTCGCCAGTGACTCTACTCTATTTCATCTTCGAACACGCACATAAAGTTCGGAATCACAGACAATAGGGGCGATGACGGGGTACAGTAAACGAAATTCTATTTAGTCCGTCAGTTAGATGATCAAAAAATAATGGACACGTATTTTTTCTTTGGGCAATCAACCAAAAAATGACAAAGTTATAGCGCGTCAAAGTTTGGGAGTAGGCACTCGTGACGTCACTTTTGAGTGAATTTTCACTTATAAGTGTACTCAAACGTGACGTCATGCGACTTTACAAATCAATATATCTCTGCAATGTTTATATTATGTGAAAAAAGAAAAAATACGTGTCCAATACTTTTTGATAATCTATCTGATAAACGAAGAAAAAAAAATTAGTCATCATCCCTATTATCGTGAACGAAAGGAATGAGTTATGTTTGTGAGTTCTTTTTATCTACACTTTTTAGATAACGTTTTTTACTTCAAATAGTACATTACGATACGCGTGACCTAAGTTGCCTATTACTGCACGGCGTGCAGTAATAGGCAACTTAGGCCACAAGTATCGTAGGCTCAAAATCACCAAGGTGGAAAATACTGAATTCTGTTTTATGATGCTATAGAGTAGAATATATTTATATTGATAATTACTCTAAATCATAACTAAACTTATGTTAAACTATATTGACCTTGGCAGAGCATAGAATTAAATACTTTTCTTGAAATTTCAATTTTTAAGTGTGCTATCACTAAAATTAATCGTTCGGGGAACGGTATTCGGAAGTTTATAATTAAATAAAAAAATATATATATATTTCATTTTTACCCTTAACGATAACGGAGATACGTCGCCAATAGTACGAACTTAAAAAACTTTGACAAAATTTGGAATTAAAACGTTTTTAAGGACAATGTCGCTGTAAATTAAGCTATATGACTATTTCATGTTCTTAAATTTACAAAATAAGTGAATATCGCTCACTTGCATATAAATAAATCTGCGGTAGCTATAGGGATTCAGCCTGTTTCCAATATTATCAGATTTTATTCCTAAATAACTTATGTTATAATGGCATTTCTTTGATTTTAGAGGTGTTCCCCGAAATGATGAGGGCATTCATCAAATGACGATATGCAGACAATTAGGGTTTAATTCACAGTTAAATTGAATAATAAACCAAATTATAGGAAGTAATTGTTATTTATTTATTTGCTATAAGATTTATTCTTAACAAGAACTTAATTCTAACTCAATAGGCTAGTTGACCCTTTTTGGAAAAAGGTTTTAAATGGTTAATAAATGTTCTATTAGACCGAAAAAAAATGTATTGTATTTTTTTGAGACCTAATAAGCTACAAATCTTTAATTTTAAAATAGATTTTTCATGGACATACAAAAACGCTGTCAGCCATTTTAGTCTATAGATTATCTATGCTATGACGTTAACTGCAGTAAACACATAGAGAAAGGTAAATAAACAAAAACTCGTAAGCACGTAGAAAATAACTTAACTGATTTTATAATAATCAAAAGATGATTTCTAATAAATACCCCGAAAAATAAAGTAATTATCATTATTGTATTGTACGAGAATATAAAAACACATCCTTGAAGACTCCAGGAAAGTTGTGGATTAAAAGTGCCGGAAGAAATTAACCTGTGCAACTTTATTACACTTATTCATATTATTATGTTGTATCAGTTTTATGTTTATTACTACATTGTAATACTAAATACACTGTACTTACATAGATGCCTTGTCGTTTCTCTGCTCCGCAGAGCAGAAATCGGGGTTTAGTGAAATAAATTCACCAACCATGAATACGTCAATTCTTGGCAGATTTGTGCTTTCTGTTTTCACAAAGCCGGCATCCATAATTAGTTTTTTCAAAAAAAAACAGTAAACGGAAGCTTTTCTAAAGTTAAAAGTGTTTTAAGATAAATTTAGTCAGACGAAAGAATCCACCCACAGTAACACGCGAATGACATTTAGTTGTTTACCATAAGAGACGTCACAATCATGGCGGATGTGGCGGATAGCGTTTTTAGTGTTTAGAAAATATAGGCTAAAAAATATTTTTTTAAATTAAATTTCTGTAGCAATCTTCTGCTTTTATGAAGTGAAATCGTTATATTTAGGTTCCTTAGACCAAATACTTTAAGAAATAAACATTTATTTAATACAATTCGACATGAGTCAACTAGCCTATTAAATCACTTTTTTAGTCTCATAATTGATGACACAGCCAAGTAAAACTCTTGACGTCAGTGCTTTAACTGAACATGAAAGGAGGCGTTTCTGCTTCTTAATCCCGTTTTTCTTTACGAAATTTCTCTTGGCTGGACACACCCTACTGACATCATCTCTTTGGAAGAACTCTGACTTTTTCGCGAACTTCTTTATTCAAAACAACCTCATGAATTTTGGCGTTAGATTTGAGAATAGTACTGGTTTTCTCTTTTGGCAAAAAACAATTAACCTTATGAAGCAATTTTTATTGCCTTACCATAATCCCGCTAACACAGTTTGAAAAACTACCCTGTCTTTGGATTTTTTTCTCAAATAAAAGATTTCACTTCGTTAAATAAAAGATTCTTGCGCACTTCAGGAGGTACGTCAACGTTTTCTAACAATGCGTTAACTTTGCTATTGGGAGTTGTAGGGTTCTGAGAATTCACTTCTTTAAGTAAGCTGTACTGTTTTTCTTTATTTGCTTATTCGAACGGTTTTTTTCAGCTTTGTGAGACTCCATATTGCTGTAAAAATAAAGTTAGTATACCTATTGATAACTTTGTAAGCACGACATACACAAAATTGACAGTTAGTAATAGAAAGTACCAATTAGTAACTAAATAGTCATTTGGGGAACAACAACATCATTTAGAGAACGGTCCATCAAATCGGAGAACGTTCCCCAAATGACCGTTCACCAAATGATATTTTCAAATAACCGCGTCTTTTTTAAACGGCAGCCATATTTGACAGCAATTCTTGCTTCCTTAATGTAAAATATTTGATTATAACATTTGTTATACAACACTATAAAAGCTATTATTGCATAATTTTGATTGGAAAACGCGTTCCCCAATTGACGACCTATTGATGTACGCTCTGTAAATAATGAATTGAAAGCCACTTACCACTTATTTTAATTTCATTTGGCGAACTACTTTCTTCACAGCCACTTTGTTTACAACTCTCTCTACAGCTGTTCCATAGATTTTTCGACTGGCAACACTGAAGAGTGCACTTGTCAAATTTTAGTACTCGTATTTAAATTTTTATTTAATTATTTTAATTGTGTTTGTTCGTGTTAAAGTTACAATAAACAGTGATATAATATTGTGTTACTTATGTGAAATTGAAATCACGAAGTTTCAATACAAGGAATTTTGAATAAACAACACATCAAGTTCTCATCAAACTGTCAACGGATAGTTGAAGAAATAACGGCTCTGGTAAGCAATATTAGCACCAAATATTGTGGAATGGCTATTGCTTAAACCTGGGGAGTATTGTTTTCATTATTTCATAAATAGAGAACAGTACAAAAAATTCAATAAGTATTATAATATGTAATTCTAAGACGATCACATCCAAAGTTGAACAGTTTTTTTTTTTTTTTTATTCTATTTAATTCTATAAGCTATCACGAACATTTCATCAATTGTTTACCAAAATATATGATAATAAACAAATATTCAATATTTGATTTGGCAAAGATTGAATAATTAACTTAAATTTGACATCACTTACTTCTGTCACATTAAACTGGATACAAAGTTAAAATAAGTGTATTAAATTAAATCTGTTCTGCCTACCAACTTTGTTTGAGCTGTGAAAGCGTACATAGTTGCTTTTTAAAGTATTTAATATAATAAATACTATTAGTTAATATTGAGTGCATTAACTTTTCCCATAGTTATCTACCCTCTTCATAAAAAAAGGAATTTTGTTGTCCATATTATATTATATATAAAAAGAATTGCCTTTGTCTCTAAAATATATTAAAAGAAACTTATACAGTTTTAATTATTTCAGATTTTCATACAAACACCAAAAATGATGACCCGCAAAGCTACAGCTCAAAACACTGACCTTAAATTAAGGCAAACCCTGGAAGAATTGAAGTTAACAAAGGAAACTTGCAGTCAGCTCCTTCGTGAACGTGATGAGAGTGAAACTGAAATCAAGAAAATCATTGACAAGAATACCCAGCTCAAAAATGAGCTTTCCCAACTACACTCTCAGCATGTAGAAGTTGTTTTACAACGGGATGAACTGAATAGTACTATCAGTACTTATGACCAACAGTTTGGCACTTTTGAGAGGGCCCTACAGCGTATTACAGACCTAGAAAAAGAGCTTTGTGCAGCAAACAAGCAAATAGCTCATTATACAGAAGCTCAGCAACTACAAGAAACTGCACACACACAAAGCCTCTTTGAAGAACTAATGGCATCTCCCGGAGGACCCTTAAACTTGAATTTAAATTTAGAGCCTGTAGCTAGTATGAAGGTTTCACATAATAGTGTAAGTGCGAAAAAATTAAAAAAATATATCCGAATCAGTAAATTCATAAAAAAAACTGAGAAACTTGTAAAAAAAAACAATTGTTTTTATAAAAATATATCCCTTAGAAAGGAAAAAATTAACCTCATGGACTCTCTTGACATATATAATACAAAATTACATGAAAGTAGGCAGATGTATGACCGAGATACAAAGAAATTACTATTAGAAATTCAAAATTTACATGAGTCGTTAGAATCAATTAAACATAAATATGCTAGTGCACAAAGTCAAATAACGGAGCACATAAAATCTGCAACAGAATTAGTTGAACTGTGCAATTTCAACGCAGAACGTTATGACTCGTTGATTAAAAGTCAATTGATTGGTTCTTCAAATCAATCATCATTGTCATTAGCTTTAGAAGAAAATGGTAATATAGATAATAATCAAGTTTCCCAAATTTCTGGTCATTCATCAGTCTATTTACAAAAAATTGGCACAACATATAATAATTCTCCTTTCAAGCCAGCGCTTTCTGAAAACTCAAAGTTGAATAAAAATAAAACAATTATATTCTCAGACAAGTTAGGTCAGGGGCTAGGACTATTAGTAAAAAATTACAGCGAGGAAAATATTTTAAATATATGTACTCCTGGAAAATCATTTAATGACATTGTTAATAATTTGACCTACCATAATGTGGATAGTTATACGAACCTCTTGTTTTTGTGTGGTGACAGTTCCAAATTATCAATACGGGACATTACAAAAAGTATTGAGCACTTATTAAAAATACAATCTAAATCAAATTGTAAAATAATAATTAGCGCTTTCCCATATGCACATAACTTATCTAGGGAACAGAACAAGCGCATCTTTAATTTAAATTTAAGTATTTATAATTTAATTAATAGTCATAGTGACGTATGTTTATATTTTGATATAAATAAATATATTAGATATTTTAAGTTGACTACAGATACTATGTATCTCGCAAAGAGATTTAGGACCCAGATAGCTAATTTGTTAGCTTTTAATATACAAAATACGGTTATACATGGTATAACTAACCCTATTCAACAAAATAGTGTTAGTATTTCTAGTAAAGAAATATTAACTCTATTAACAATTTAACCAGCCCAGTTTTAAACTGAGCTTAGAGACAACAGCCAAACCTAATAAAAGCATTATTAATATTATTCATCAAAATATACAAGGTTTGGCTGGCAAAGACCTAGAATTAGAATTGTATTCGAAAAGTGAGGACATACACATTATATGTTTAACGGAACACTGGCTCAAGCTTTGTGAAATGTCTTATCACATAAACAATTTTCAGTTGTTGAGTGCTTATGTTCGAAAGACAGCCATACACGGCGGCTCATTGATTTTTGTCAACAAAAATATTAGATGTAAGGATAGAAAGGATATAGCTGGCCTTTCAATTGAACGTAGCATTGAGCTATCTTGTGTGGAACTAAATAAGATGATAATAGTATGCGTATACCGACCCCCTGTAGGTAACTTTAACATTTTTGAATCTGTAATGGAGGATGTACTGAAAAAGTTAAAGTCAAAAAATAAGTTTTTGGTTGTTTGCGGTGACTTTAATATTAATATTCTTGAACAAAATTCAATGTCAGTACGTATAATATCACTATTTAAATGTTTTAATTTGATCCATCAATTTTTTGAGCCGACTAGGGTGACATCACATTCGGCAACTTGTTTGGATAATGTATTTACAGATAGTACTCCTGATAGTAAGTCTATTTTTAATAGTATTACATCTGACCATTATGGCTTAAAAATACAATATAAAATAGATGTAAAAAATGAAACCAAAGTAATTGAATTGAGACCAGTAACAGAAAACAGGTTAGAAAATTTTCAAAAAAACATTGATGATAGGATTTCTCATATCCCATGGACACATGATGATCCTGATATTCTTTTTGGGGATCTTTTTAATCTAATAAGGAATGAATTCGATAAGGCTTTTCCCTTAAAAACTTCGAAACTTACTCAGAAGTTACAGTTCTGTAATTGGGCTACGACTGGTATCTATAAAAGTAGAAACAAACTTTATGAATTGTATCATCTGAGAAAATATAATCATTCACAAAGTTTTATTGATTACGTTAAATGTTATTCTAAAACCTTCAAAAAGGTATGTGCAACAGCCAAATCTAATTTTATTAAAAATAAAATATGTAAATCGAATAATAAAATCAAAACAACGTGGAATGTTATAAATCGTGAAACAGGCAAAGAAAGGCCACGTGACGATATTATTGAAATTAAGTCCAATAATATTCTAATAAAATCTAAGGAACATATCGCTAATATTTTTGATGATTATTTCGTTAATGTTCCTTTGGTGGCTACATCTAATTTGAGCTCTTCAACGGTGGCTGCCAAGACATTGCTCGAGAAATATGTACCTAAGTGTGATAACGTGTTTCAGTTTAGACATATTAGTTTTATTGATGTTATTAAGTGTTTTAAATCTCTTAAACAAAAAAATACAAGTGATTTATGGGGTATTTCTACTAAAGTTATTAAAAGTATAATACCCGTTATTGCCCCTTATCTAGTTGATATATTTAATAACTGTATTGATCAAGGCGTATTTCCGGATTTGATGAAATACAGTAAAGTTATACCTCTTTTTAAATCAGGAAATAGAAGTGAACCTGGAAATTATAGGCCTATATCAATATTACCGGTTCTAAGTAAAATATTTGAGAAAATTATTCTGGAACAATTAATGCCTCATTTCAACCTAAATAAACTTTTGCATAGGAAACAATTTGGTTTTACCAGAGGTAGATCTACTACTGACGCGGGTGTTGCACTTGTAAGGAGTATATTGGAGGCTTGGGAGAGGTCGCAGAATGTTCTTGGAGTGTTCTGTGACTTATCCAAAGCTTTTGATTGCGTTGATCATCACACGCTGTTATTGAAATTAAGTCATTATGGAGTCAAAGGTACTGCATATAAATTAATACAGTCGTATCTCAGTTCCAGAATTCAAACTGTAGAGGTAAATGGTGTTAGATCATCTGGATCTCATGTGGAAATGGGCGTTCCCCAGGGTTCAATTTTGGGTCCCTTTCTGTTTCTAGTATATATAAATGATTTGCCATTTTTTGTAGAAAATTTGTGTGAGATAGTATTATTTGCTGATGACACATCTTTATTATTTAACGTTGACAGGCGCAAGAACAACTATGACGATGTTAATAATGCTCTCTCGCAAGTTTTGCAATGGTTTAATGTTAATAATCTAAAGCTAAATGCTAATAAAACCAAGTGTATTAAATTTTCTTTACCTAATGTAAAAGTCGAACATATTGAAATTAAATTAAATAATAATAAATTAGATTTAGTAGACTCAACTACATTCTTGGGTATAACTATAGACTCAAAACTGCAATGGAATCATCACATTACGCTTTTGGCTGGTAAACTTAGTTCAGCAGCTTATGCCATAAGAAAGATAAGACAACTTACTGGTACAGAAACTGCCAGGACTGTATATTTTAGTTACTTTCATAGTATCTTATCATACGGCATTATACTCTGGGGAACAGCAGCTGATATTGAAAGTATATTCATTCTACAAAAAAGAGCTGTGAGATCTATTTATCAATTGAGTAGCCGAACATCTCTTAGAGAAAAATTTAAAGAAATCGGCATTTTGACTGTTGCTTCTCAATTCATTTACAATTGTATACTCCTCGTTAAAAATAATATCAATTTGTATACCAAAAACAGTAACGTGCATAATTTTAACACAAGGAATAGAAATAAGCTTGCATTGCCACCCTACAGGTTACAGAAGGTTTACCGATCTTTTATGGGTCAAGGTATACATTTTTATAATAAAATTCCTGATGCCATTCTTGAGTTACCCATAAATGAGTTCAAGTGTCACATTAAAAATTGTTTACTTAAGAAAGGCTATTATACTATTAAAGAATACTTAAATGACAAAACTGCATGGCTGTAACTGTCAATTTGTTTTGTATTTGTTTGCAGTGTCGTACAGATAAATTACCTGAATTCTAAGTAACTATTTTGCTTGGTTTGAGTGGTTATGGGTAGTCATGCTCTCTTAAAAATCTCTTCGGCGGTGTCGTGTGAGGCGGGTCGTTGCGTTCCCTACAATATGGTTGAGCGAAACGATGGCTGGTTCATGCGTCATGCTCGTGAACGGGTGCTGCCAGCGGAGATGAGTCTGCTCTATACTACTTTATTATTATTATAATGATAATTAATTATTTAAGTTAAATTTTATTTGTAATTGTATTTATACTGTATGGCACGGCAATCAGAAACAAAAAATTTAGGTGAACATTTATTATTTCTGAGATAAAGATTTAATGGTGGTGTGGATTCTGGCATGGTTCTCTAGACCTGAACTTTGGTTTTGCAGCGGTGTATCCTTGTCATTCTCTATACAGAGTGAAGGGGGGGCACTGATGTTGGGTTTGGTTTTGGGTTTGGAGGGTAGTGGCAGAGTCGACACTAGTGTTTAGGTAACCACATGCATGTGTCCTACAGTTGTGTTTATAGTTTTTTATAGTAATGTACACTGGTACTTAATTTTTTTTTTCCCCTATTTTGCTATCTAGTATCCATATGTGGTTATGGGTAGTCATACTCTCTTAAAAATCTCTTCGGCGGTGTCGTGTGAGGCGGGTCGTTACGTTCCCTAAAAAATGGTTGAGCGAAGCGATGGCTGGTTCATGCGTCATGCTCGTGAACGGGTGCTGCCAGCGGAGATGAGTCTGCTCTTGCTACATTGGGTACTATTAATCGTTGTATTTAACTTTAATGGTACATTTGTTTTTATGCCTAAACAGTGGGACACGGCATTCCTAAACTTTTTTTCATTTTTAAATCTGTTTATTATATTTTTTATTTTATAGTCATAATTGTTTTATCATTTACATTTGTAATGGAAAGTGACTTCATGGGTTATCTCATATTGAACTCATTTTTCAAATTGACGACTCTGTATATAATACAGGGAGAAAAAAACAGCCCTTGCTGAGTTTCTTGCCGGTTCTTCTCAGTACAAGGTCTCCCGCCGTAGATTTGCGAACCGATGGCGTAGCTTTTCGACATTCACAAGTGCTTGTAACAGCCTAGACTGAATAAATGATATTGAATTTTGAATTTTTGAATTTTGACTAAAGAGGGATGCGTTCGAATTTTTTTGTTTCGCGTAATCAAAGCTGCGTTCACTAACATGATGCTTATATTGTCGGACATTATATTTAGACTTAGATTTTTTAAATTCGTTTTTCTTCTTTAATAATGCTTTCAATAATGTAATATTAGATACAATTGAAGGTGAATGGGTATTAATAACCGTTAAAAATGTTTTATTTTATGACTATTTCTGGTGTTAGCTTTTAAGAATTGCTACTTAGGACGCGTTCTCCAAATGATTTTTTGTACTTATTTGTCCATATAAAATGTAATATATAAGACTTTTTAATTATTTTGTGTGATGTGTGGTTAAAGTAAACACAGTTAAGTGTTTACCAATGCTAAAATGTTAAAAAAAATACAGAATTTAGGCATTTATTTGCTGCCGAAGTGGATTTACCACCTTGGTGATTTTGAGCTCGTATACTATTTTATAGCAAGTGTGGCATAAACCCGCCCCGGACGCGAAGACTTATTCTCTCGTCTCCATTTTTTAAATGCATTATACGCTGCTGTATACAGCCGTTTCGATTTTTGGGGCAACAAATTCAATGTCACCGACTTCGCCACTTCTTTAATTGCGTCCGGAACAATTTCACCGATCTCGTATTTCGCTTAGGTCACTATCCGAACTGGCCATTTTCGACCAAAAGATACAATTCTCGCGGAATGAATTATAGCTAACCGTTTCTCCTTGTTTTCACTGTTGCTGCTGTCTCTGAAAATTCCTAACCTATCGCTAATTTGTCATTTGTTTGCTGTCAGTTTTTAAGCTCCAAATGACATTTAAATGTGTTTCCTTTTATTTTTTCTACATGAGTGAAGTTGGTCAATTCATTTACACACCGTACAGAAATAGGCAACTTAGGTCACGGAAAAGCGTGCGTAAAGTGCGGGTTTAGGTCACACTGTGCTATATACAATATTACTTTATGTCAAAACTTTTGATTACATTACAACAACCTCTTTTGACAGTGTTAGCCGATTAATTTGTAGAGTTTATGCAATCGAATGTACGTCAACCTAAATTTGTCGTGTAACACTTTGAAGTATTGGCAATACAATAATAAACAAAAAATTGATTTATTTGTAAATTTTTCATACTAAATAATGTTCCTCAAGCTAAGCAGCCTTAATTAAAAATACTCTAGTTGTAATTTAAGGTTTAATTTAAACATAAATCCCATAACGAAAATGAAAAGGTAACTCTCTTCATTTCGTCAATTTGAGGTTAAAATTTCGAACAATTATTATCTGTCAAATTCAACTTTTAGTTCGAAAGTTTTGTGAATTACAGTAGGCTTGGAGAATTTAAATGAACTATTTTCGGACGAACGAATTTTCGAAATGAAATAGAAACAAACTAAGGGAAAGGGATTTTCGTTGAAATAAAGTAGGCCTCCTGTCATACCCAAATCTTTTTAAAATTGCCATGCGCCATCTTCCAATCGTGGCCACATCTGTGCCAGCTGAACGACTTTTTTCCAAGGCAGGCACAACAGTGACCCAAAACAGGAATCGGCTACATAGCAAGAGATTGTCAAAGTTGTTGTTTTTAGGTTCTGTTGACAAAACATGTTGGGAAATTTGAACCATAATACATTACCCGACATGTTTTACTAATACATAACAATTGTTTTTCATATGATTATCTATTCTGATTTTGGCTGCGTGCAAACATTTCAAAACAAAATAAATATCTTCGATTCGAAATTGCTTTTGATTTGATACTTCTTAGCGCTATAAAAATATAGAAAATATCTATAAACATCGTTTTGGAAATGTTGGAATGGCTGATATATTATCGGATTGGATATCGATATTTTCACCTGCCCACATTATAAATATCGATATTTCGGAAACGTTTGCTTCCTTAATTTTAGGTTTTTGCTTTGCTAACTTAATACAAAGCAAAAAAAAAAAGAAAAAAAAAATCGATATATCGATAATATCGAGTTAAAATGGTCGATATATCGGACATCGATATTTTCCTGACTTCGATATAAATATCGATATTTCGAAAGACTTTGCATCCCTACTCCTGTGCTCCAGCAGTGAGAACATTAATAGGCTGATTCTGATGATATAGTCCAGTCAGTATTGTCGCGAAATCCGTTTTTCCTCAAACAGCTGGAACTATGCTAAAAAGTTTCTTAAGATAGTAAAGAACACTTTACATAGAGAAAAAAATGTTTCCAACCCCGGGCAAGGGTGAAAACCACCCTTAATAATCTATTTTTCCAATTATCTCAAAAAGTATACGAGATACGGAAAAAAACTTCAAATGAAAATTGTAGATCTTTTTGAAATCTACAAAACATTATTCCACCCTCTTGCCCCTATTTTCAATAGGGGAGCCAATAATCGAAGTCAAAGATTCAATACTTAAAAAGTTAAAGTTAGTTAAAAAAGTTATCTTTGACTTCGATTATTGGCTCCCCTATTGAAAATAGGGGCAAGAGGGTGGAATAATGTTTTGTAGATTTCAAAAAGATCTACAATTTTCATTTGAAGTTTTTTTCCGTATCTCGTATACTTTTTGAGATAATTGGAAAAATAGATTATTAAGGGTGGTTTTCACCCTTGCCCGGGGTTGGAAACATTTTTTTCTCTATGTAAAGTGTTCTTTACTATCTTAAGAAACTTTTTAGCATAGTTCCAGCTGTTTGAGGAAAAACGGATTTCGCGACAATACTGACTGGACTAATATTTACCCTCAAAAAGCTCATTTCATTCTCGGCCTTCTCCAGTAGGGTCCTGGCTTCAGCGCGTTTGTTTTGGTGGTAGGCCACGATCCCTTGCAGCAGGTAGAGTCGCATGAACAGTACGCGTTCGTTTGCTACAATAAATAAATAAATATTTCCAACAGTCACACCAATTAGCCTAGTCCCAAAGTAAGCACTATAAGGCTTGTTTTATGGGATACTAGGGTAACGGATAGAATACACATACTTTACATATCTACTATATAAAAATAAGTCGGGTTTTCCTTCCTGACGCTATAACTCCAGAACGCACGAACCGATTTCCAAGGTTTTGCATTCGTTGGAAAGGTCTCGGGCTCCGTGAGGTTTATAGCAAAGAAAATTCAGGAAAAATTTCAAAAAAAAAAAACTTCTTTTAATCACCAAACGAAATGTTACATAAAACGAAGCCATCTGATGGCGAAACGGAGTTCGCCTGGTTTGCTAGTATTTATATAGAAATACATATTTAAACATCCGTGATTGGAGTACAAATGCTCGTGTTCATCACACAAACATCTGCCCCCACCGGGATTCGAACCCGGGACCTCTCGAGTCGGCGACACCATGAAACCCGGTGTACAAACCACTCGGACACGGAGGTCGTCAAAATAAACAGTATCTAGTTATGTTATTATTTTTTAAGCATTTAACGGCTAGATGTTTAAATCTAAAGAAAAGTTTTACTAGAAAAAAATCCACGCGGACCAGGCAGCGGACGGGACTCGAACCCGCACCCTTCGCAATCCGGGCGAATGCAATGACCAATTATGCTACCACGGCTCTGATGGTCGCGTCGAAGAGTTGAGCTTCGCGTGGGTTACCTACAATGCGAAGAGATGGCGCTGCCTTGCTTAAGCTTAGCTTAAGGCTAGGAAAATTTCGACGCGGCCATCAGGGCCGTAGTAGCATAATTGGTCAGTGCATTCGCCCGGATTGCGAAGGGTGCGGGTTCGAGTCCCGTCCACATGCGAATATTTGGCGCCAATTTTCTATGGCATGGTGGCAGTCTCGTTCGAATTGCCGAGTTGATATGAACTCAACCGACTGAAGTGTCATTTCGCTCGCGCCGGTCTTTTCGTAAACAAAACAAATGAATTTTGCGGTTAGAATTTGAATAGTGATTTAATTAACATGAGTAAATCAAATTCTACTGAAATATGGACTTATTAGACACTTTGCGATGCTGAACGAGATAAACGAAAGCTGTGTAACAATGAATATTCAAGGAAAGGGGCCGTCCATATATTACGTCATTCTAAATTAGAGGGGGGGGGGGGGGGGGGGTTGGTCAGCGGATGACGGTAAATGATAGATAGGGGGGGGGGGGGGGTGTTTCGAAATTGACGTCATTCTTATTTATTTATTTATAGTTTATTGTTCACGTACAATAAGATTATTTCTAAAAAGATGTGAGAGGCGGCCAAGGCGCGTACAATACTAAAATAACTCATAATAAACGTACATAATGCAACATGATGTACACAAATACAGTAATAACTACAGATAAAATACTCTAACAATAATATTACATATAATACAAGCTTTTCTCAAATCTGCAATGTTTTAATTTTGTCAAACTGGTAATGACGTCAATTTTGGGAGAAGGGGGGGGGGGGGGGGGGGATCATTAAGAAATGACGATAGGATGACGATCTAAAATCTGAAAAAATCGATGACGTAATTTATGGACGGCCCCAAAGGCAGAACTACGAGTTCTTGAAATTATTATTTTCTAATATTCATATTCGCAAAACATTCGCAGAGATTTTGCGGTGCGAATATTCGCGAATGCGGATGCGAACATTCGTTACATCACTTATATGCTAGTTAAACAACGTTTAAAGGAGCAATTTGTTGTACTTTATTGTTAATAGGTTAGCAAAATGTGTTATATTAAGGCGCAAAGGACATGGCTAAGAAACTGCCCTTAACGTGTATAATTATTTTGCATTAGCCCGTAACATTATAATATGTTTTATTTAATTATCGCATGTTTATTATTCTCATACAACTTTCTTGAAATAATCCAATAATTAAAAGTATGAAAATTGACTTCATGTCTGTTTCAAAAGGAAAATGTTCCGTTTTACAAAAATAAATGAACAATAAATGTAGACAAAAAAATATTTGTGTAAGTTTATCGAAATAAACAATATTAATTCCAAACTCCTTAAAACTATGACATATTTGGCCCCAATTTTTATTATAACAAATTACTGGAGGTCTAAAATAGTAGATTGTATTATTCTGATCATGCTTGAGACAAGGCTGTATGACAATTAATTCTTTGATTTTTGCAAATGAACAAAATAAAACTTCACAGACTTCCTGTCAGGCCGAAGACTACAAATTGTTTGTATTTATTTTTGAATTAAAAACACTTTTTGTGAAGTATTAATCAGAGAAATGGGAGGAAGGATCCTAACAAAATGCGCAATTGATGGCTCTGTAAAAAATTGGCAACATCTTTCATCAAAAGTAGCAAGGAAATGACATTAGTAGGAGTTCTCATAATTTTTAAGATTGTGACTTTATCAGAAGTTGCTGAGCCTTTTTTCATAGAAATTATAAATATTCAGCCATTTACCATAATATATTACTAAGTACAGTATTTATACATTGCCAGGGCAGTCGCTCACACAAAACTTTACCATGTCCTTTTAAATTGAGTTCTCACCAGCGGTCCCTTTTAAAGCGATCAGTCGTTGATGATCCTCCCCATAAGTGTTCCTGAATGCTCTTTCGGCCCTCGCAAGACGGTTGGCAGCATCAGAAGCGGCGGAGAGAGAGTTCAGACAGAGATAGCTCCAAGCTATATCCAACTGGAGTACAGCCCAGTTGTCAACTGTATTCAGGATTGAGGAACTGCAGTCGCTGTAATGGATATTGAAATAGTCTTTTCGAAGTGAAACTGTGAAAGTGAAAAATCCTTAGATGTCTATAAGATGACCTGCGTAATCGCCGAAAAATCTGTGACATTACTTTTCTTAAATAAAACTATTTTTTACGGGTTAATGCACGAAACTTTATTTATTTATTGACGTTTCGTAGCCTTTAGAGGCTACGTCGTCAGAATTAAACTTTTATTTAATTTGTCGAGCTACCTTCTATATATATATATATATATACATACAGATGGAGCTAAAGAAGTTCCACTTCAGTCGTGTGGTCATAAGCACTCCCGTTTTTTTTATTACTTTTTTGACGTCAGATATTGACACCTTGTTAGTTAATTTTATCGCTGATCAGTCTTTCAGAAACCGGGTGTTAGTCATATAATTGATTTAAACTGCTTTCAATATTTTTCAAACAAAAATATAGTATTTATCGACTCAACAAGTTTAAATTAATTTATTGATCCCACTTGATGAGGCAAGTCGAGTTTTGAATCTTTAAAAAAATATTATTAAGTCTAATGATTCTTTGCACATTAAAATAATAAAGCAAATCAATAAGAAAACAGTATTTTTATTTATTTATCTAACATTGTAAGTACGATCGAAGCAACTGATTCCTGACCCAATTGCCCGGTAGTTCGCTTAAAAATATAAAAACAGACAAATTTTCCTTTGTAGTTCGGGTTACCATCTGTCCAGATTAGTCCGGACATATCTGGACTTTTTGCCTTGTGTCCGGGCTTTATAATTTGTCTGGATTTTTTAATTAGATGGAATATGAGTAAAACTACTATAGTCTGTCCATTCTATTATTATCTTTTTGACAGATCGACGCCCATGAAATTTTGTATTGTTTACGTTAAAATGTCATACAAATAATATTGTACTTCGTGGACGGGTACCGCCCACTTAGTGATGTGCCACACATAATGATTACTAAGATTGTGCCACAGATTACAAATAATCGGTAGAAATAAATGAGTACAACCAAATTGTAAGGAAAAAAGTCAAAGTTATAGGTAGATATTTATAAACATTTTTTTAAATGAAATTATTAATTATAATCAATAAATAAAGATTATTAGTATTAGGATAAACAAACACAAAAAGTATACTGCTTTTTTTGTTGTTTATATATTCATAATATAGATACATCACACCCAGACACAGAACAATCAGCTCATCACACAATATTTGTACTAAAGGTAAAATAATAAATTTGTAATAATTTATAAACACCAGTATTTTTGATAACTAAAATAATTTCGATACTTATAATCGATTAAACAATGTTCTAGCACAAAATCGATTATAGCTTCAAATTGAACGAGTTATGTGATAGGGTGTCACTATTTTTACTTCGATCGATCTGTTAAAAAGATAATAATATAATGGACAGACTATAATTAAGTTATAACAAATAAGTCAAATAATCTTTATAAAGTTCTCATTAATTTAAAACAAATTATAAATTATCTTTAAAAATCAACAACCAGACCCCCCATAGAGACGCGTGCGTCTGCTACGGCGCGTATAATATCACTGTAACTAAGTGGGCGATGTTTGCATTTTGTGACAAAAATGTACGGACTTTTTATCAAAATGTCCGGCTTTTTGTCAGGACTTTTCAAATAGTAACCCTATTTGTAGAGAATAAGTAATGAGGGTTTTCTGGAATAACGGGCACCAGGTGGCAGCACTGAGACACCTTCAAATCACGTATGCCGTTATAATCTCTGGATACATTGAATTGCTCGTTCGATTAATTCGTAAAAGCTTCATATATAAGACCACATGACAACTGGTAACGTAATTTTTCCGAAACACCCTCCTACACGAACAAATAAATTTGGTGACTCATTTCTTTGTCGTACTATTCGCAAGTGGAATTCTTTGCCCGCACACGTGTTCCCTCCAACGTATATTAAAAAATACTTAGATAAAATAAATGTAACAGAAACTCTTTCAATTTCTCAACATGTTATTTTGAAATGGTTATAACCAGGGCGTGAAACCGGTTTCGAAAATACCGGTAAATAAAGGTTAATACCGGTTTTTAGTAAAGGTTTCGTTCGGACCGCGTCCGCAATGAAAGCGGTACCTAAAACCTTAATAAACCGGTTTAATCCACAGCGACACGTGCACGCTTGAAGTTTGTTTTGTTTGAACTAATCAAGTCACAATTTGTTAATGCTCAGAGATTGATGCATTTATTGACACGTTTGCTAGCGTCTAGTGAGTCAAGTTTAAATGAATAACTTATCGATGCCGTCAGAAAGAGCAAAATGAAACCCTTCAAAAACCGCTAAATTGATTCAAAACCTATTTAATTTCGCTTTTTAGGAAAACCGGTTTTTAAAGGTAAAGGTAGAGCCAAACCTAAATAAAACGCTCCTAATGTACTTGACACTGATTTAGGTTTGAAAATTAACCGGTAAGCAAGCCTTGGTTATAACAAATAATATTACGGTGGGTCAGGAATCATATTGGCTAATAGGGATGATGACTATTTTTTTTTCTTCGTTTATCCGGTAGATTATCAAAAAGTATTGGACACGTATTTTTTCTTTTTTCAGATAATATAAACATTGCAGAGATATATTGATTTTAAAAGTCGCATGACGTCACGTTTGAGTACACTAATAAGTGGAAATTCACTCAAAAGTGACGTCACGAGCCCCTACTCCCAAACTTTGACGCGCTATAACTTTGTCATTTTCTGGTTGATTGCCCAAAGAAAAAATACGTGTCCATTATTTTTTCATCATCTAACTGACGGACTAAATAGAACTTCGTTTACTGTACCCCGTCATCACCCCTATTGTACATAGATTAATTGATACCTACATGTTTAGAAATCTTTCATAATCCCATCCACGTACCTGAAATGTCTGTCAGCCTCCAGCAACAGTACCAAAGCGAGGGAATATTCTTTATTCTTAGCCGCGGCCCGACCTCGCTCGTGTAAAGCCAGTCCGACCATCAACGCCTTGCGTTCTGAAGCCGGCAACTGCACAGCCTTACCTGACTGATCCTCCAACTAGACCGTGATACATAGATTCATTATCATCATGATCATCAGCCTATTAATGCCGCACTGCTGGGGCACAGGCCCTCGTTTTTAACGTCTCTATCTATTTATCTATTTATACTAGCGGACCCGACAGACGTTGTCCTGTCTAGTATGGTAGCGCAGTCTGTCGGATCCAATGTAAAACATTTCAAAATCAACAACTACTAATGAATTAAAAATTAATTAAAAAAACATTGTCCAGCGGACAAAATTGTGAATCTAAACCATTCTCAGATCCCCTTGAACACACACAAAAAATTTCATCAAAATCGGTCCAGTCGTTTAAGAGAAGTTCAGTGACATACACGCTCACAGAAGAATTATATATATAAGATTTACAAAAATATAACTGTCGGTTCGGGAATGAATTTGACAACATTCATCATCATCAGCCTATTAATGTCCCCACTGCTGGGGCACAGGCCTTCCCTATGGATGGAATAGGGAGATTGGAACATGACCCACCACGCGGGCCCAGTGCGGATTGGCGGGTGCTAACGACTGCAGATGCAGCCGGGACCAACGGCTTAACGTGCCTTCCGGAGCACGGAGGAACTCGAGATAGAAAATTTTTGGTCACCCATCCAATGACCGACCAATGCGACAGTTGCTTAACTTCAACGATCTCAGCCGAACGCGCGAACCACCCGTGCCATCGAGCTCCTATCATAGATTCATTGACAGGTAAATATTTAGAAAACTGTTACTTGTATAATATGTGGAGTTGGCGAACAAAACGATAGAGTCTGTGCGGAAAGAGAATGGGATTTAGATTGGAGGGCGCTGTAGTGCTTTTCTACCATATTTGTAAGGTTTTACCCGTTTTAGACATGATTAAATACAAAAAATGGGTGCGTGTACTTATGTAGGCGCGTGAGAAGTTATCCTTCTTTGGCATCGTTTAAAATTAGTTTTTAATTGCATGCAAATAATTAATTACAATAAATTAATAAAAAGTCTGGAAAAGGACACAGTCAATAAAGTTCAGTTTTAATTTGAAAAAATAAATAAATAATCAAAATATTCAATTCAAATCGCTACTGAATATAATTTATTAGAACATATGTGATTTGCACTTGTATGAAACTCAAACACGTATTCCGAATATACAAACTAGAAACATGTGGATAAATATTATAAATATGAATACCTATAACTGTTACTTTATTACAAAAAATAAAGATGTGGTTTTTGGTTCTACTACACCAATGGTCAAGAGATGGCGCTGTAGTCTCCTGAATCGTGCTTTGGTTCCGTTGTTCCAGATTAATAAATACTTTTGATAGGCCTTCACAATGCAGTCGTTAGCACCCACAAAATAGAGATTCTATTTCTATTTTGTTGGTAGATTTTCTTAATGTGCGGTAAGTTGGTCGTTAGCGACCAACTTCATAGTGTTAATTTTTTGTGTTACAGTGATGCGCGCGCATCTTAAAATTTCACTCTCATCATTTTTTCATAACGCGCCTAAAGAAGTATAACTTCAAAAACCGCAAGAAATCACAACAACAAACAAATCCGTATCAATACAAAACTTTGACGTTTTGCAGATTGCTGGGTTTGATTGCCAAATAAAAATCTTAATGTTAGTTACGTTTTTCACCACGCCCATTTTCTTTCCGCACAGACTCTATGATTACGCATATGGTTCAAATATTTCTTTTTACAATCCAGGGGTTATGGGCCCGCTGAATTTGAATTTCAACTCATTTTCAAATTATGTTAAAATTACTAAACTAATAAATTCAAAACCACGCCAAATCTCACTGTAGGTGTGTCATTCAGTTTTTTAACTGCTCTTGTAAAATTTAATTTTATGTTATTACTAGCTGACCCAGCGAACTTCGTACCGCCATAAAAATAGGGTTGTATGTAGTTTTTAATGACACATTATAAAAAAAATATTGAAAATAAAATGTTAGGTGAACACAACCCTTATCATACCCCTAAGTGATAAGGGTTGTGCACACATAACATTTTTTTGAAGTTATACTTCTTTAGGCGCGTTATGAAAAAATTATGAGAGTGAAATTTTAAGATGCGCGCGCATCACTGTAACACAAAATTTTAACAGCATGAAGTTGGTCGCTTTAGCGACCAACTTCATGCTGTTACTTTTGTGTTTACCGCACATTAAGAAAATTTACCAACAAAATAGAAATAGAATCTCTATTTTGTGGGTGCTAAGACTGCATTGTGAAGGCCTATCAAAAGTATTTATTAATCTGGAACAACGGAACCAAAGCGCGATTCAGGAGACTACAGCGCCATCTCTTGACCATTGGTGTAGTAGAACCAAAAACCACATCTTTATTTTTTGTAATAAAGTAACAGTTATAGGTATTCATATTTATAATATTTATCCACATGTTTCTAGTTTGTATATTCGGAATACGTGTTTGAGTTTCATACAAGTGCAAATCACATATGTTCTAATAAATTATATTCAGTAGCGATTTTAATTGAATATTTTGATTATTTATTTATTTTTTCAAATTAAAACTGAACTTTATTGACTGTGTCCTTTTCCAGACTTTTTATTAATTTATTGTAATTAGTTATTTGCATGCAATTAAAAACTAATTTTAAACGATGCCAAAGAAGGATAACTTCTCACGCGCCTACATAAGTACACGCACCCATTTTTTTTTCAAATGAAATAAAATGAAATTCAAATTCAGCAGGCCCATAACCCCCGGATTGTAAAAAAAAGTATTTGGACCATAATTTTGCGTAATCATATAGTTTTGTTCGCCAACTCCTCGTATATATTAGTAACAATTTTCTTAATATTTACCTGTCAATGAATCTATGATGGGAGCTCGAAGACGCGGGTGGTCAGCGCGTTCCAAGAGGCCAAGGGAAGATCTTGTTCCATCAGTAAATAAATAAATATGTCCAACACTCACACCAATCAGCCTAGCCCCAAAGTAAGCACTGTAAGGCTTGTGTTATGGGATGCTAGGGTAACGGATAGAATACATATACTGTACATATATAAGTATATTAATATAGAAATACATATTAAACATCCATGACTGGAGTACAAATGCTCGTATTCATCACACAAACATCTGCCCCCACCGGGATTCGAACCTGGGACCTCTCGAGTCGGCGACACCATGAAACCCGGCGTACAAACCACTCAACCATGGAGGTCGTCAGTCTTGCTTAGTTAATTATGTGTGGGTCGTGTAGATGTCGCCGCCACACTTTTTTAAATATATAATACACAGTATTGGATTTATAATTAATGCAGCTTCATATTTGATATAGGGATTGTTCAAAATATTCTGATCAACCCCAAATCAGAAGCCGTACTTGTATAGGTTAGTGGAATGCTGCTAGTAAATTACACATGTACAAAATCTAATGTAATAATTTTACAATTTCTTAATTAAGTAGTTCAGTACTTGTTAGTTTGTTTCGATGGAGCTGTCATGTCATCGGACAAAAGCTCCTAAACAAAAAAGATAAAAAAAAATGTTTGAAATAAAAATTATAATGGAGATAAATAAATAAATAAATATAAATATTTACAACACTCACACCAATTAGCCTAGCCCCAAAGTAAGCACTGTAAAGGCTTGTGTTATGGGATACTAGGGTAACGGATAGAATACATATACTGTACATATATAAGTATATTTATATAGAAATACATATTAAACATCAATGACTGGAGTACAAATGCTCGTATTCATCACACAAACATCTGCCCCCACCGGGATTCGAACCCGGGACCTCTCGAGTCGGCGATTCCATGAAACCCGGCGTGCAAACCACTCGGCCACGGAGGTCGTCAATAATATAAAATATTTGGATGTCAGCAGCGCAAGTGGTAGATTACATTCGCTAACACAAAACTTTCGCAAATGTTGGTTTTAAAATGGGTGTCCAAAAATTATATTCTCTAACTCATAAAAGCACAGAAGAGTTAGAGAAGGGAAGGTAGTTGAAGTTGAATGTTTATCCTGCCTTTAATATCCATCCCATTTTCCCAATTTCACTCTAGGGGAAGGCCTGAGCCCAGCAGTAGTGGGCATTAATAAGCTAATGATAACTAGAAATAGGCTTTAAAATTACTTAATAAATAAATAAAAACTGAATTTATAAAATAACATCACAGATTGCTCACTTTCATGTACTCATCATCATCATCGAAGTCATCAACACACTCCGACAGCAGCATAGCGTCATCTCTTGTCGTCTTCATTTCCATATACATAGTGTCTTCTTTCTTCACCTCCTCAGGAGTCTCTAGAGTACAAAATACAAATATTTAATTCTCAAACCTTGATTTGAGATCATTTAATATCTCGAGCTCCTCTGTGCTTCGGATGATATGTTAAGCTGTCGGCCCTGGCTGTCATTAGCACCCACCAATCGGCACTGGGCCTGTGTGGTTGGGAAGGTCTGTGCCCCAGCAGTTGGGACATTAATAAGCTAATGATGAATGATGCTGAAGCAGGTTGAATTGTTACATGTTCTATACATAAATAATCATTTTTATTTCTATAGAGAACAAAAATATACTGAATTAATATTTTTTGTAGATATTGGAAGTTCTTGCTTTACCAAGATTGTTACCTAACCTTCCTTTTATTAATCTATTACCGACTGACCTATCAACGCACAGCTCAAGCCACTGAACAGATTGCACTGAAATTTGGAACACATCAAGCTATTATGCTGAAGGCGTGTGCTAAAAAACATTACTTCATAAGTTATTTCATATTCGTCATTTTTCAATTTGACGACTCTGTATGTAATATAGGGAGAAAGAAAAAGCTCTTTCTGAGTTTCTTGCCGGTTCTTCTCATTACAAGGTCTCCCGCTGTAGATTTGTGAACCAATGGTGTAGCTTTTCAACATTCACAAGTGCTTGTAACAGCCTAGACTGAATAAACGATATTGAATTTCAAATTTAACTAATTTCAGGGGTAAAAACGGGGAGTTCCAAATGTGTATGGGAAACTTAAAGGTATTTCCACACAGACGAAGACATGAGCATCCAATAGTAAGCAATGAAACTGTTTTAATAATTATAGTAGAAGCAGTTGCAACAATCTATAAATAATATTTACGTACCTGCCATGACCAGAGCCATTATTTGAGCTCCATTTTTGACTCCTTGCTCATGTAGAGTTTGTGTTGTGTTAATCACTTTACCATTAAATATTAACTTCACTCTGAAAGCCACATATAAAATACCAAATAAAAAACAACAAAATTAAATTAATAAAAAATAGATATTTCGAAACTTGAACAAGTATAGAAAAATGTAGTTACATAAAAGTATAAAGAAGTTATTTAATACTTTTCTAAGATTTCATTTATGATAAATTATTTTGTAAGGGCAGGGCGATGTCGGATTATTTATTGAGTTGGATTACATAGTACTGTCTCAACCCACTCTATAGTCTCTATAGTCCGGAATTTTTGGAATAAGAGTACCTTGTAATCCGACAAATTACAAACCTAAAAAGCTATTTAAATTGATTTTATGTACAAATCAACAGTGATTAAGTGTCGGATCGGTGGCGGCGCCGGATTAGACGGGGTCCGGATTACCGCAGGTCTACTGTAGTCAGATTCCTCTTTTTCGATTTTCCACCTAATTTATTTTATTAACATTAATAAAACTATCATTATTTATTTTTACTTTAAGCATTAACTGCTATAGATTTATAAATCTAAAGAAAACTTTACTACAATAAAAGTAACTATCAATATATTCTTTACAATTGAATTAAACACTCTGTCTTAATAATAATAATAATAAAACTGTTTATTTGGCACAAATTACAAAAATAACTTATTGTGTTACATATAGGTGATTGTGTTCCAAACAGGCCACTGCTCAGTATACGTCGAGGCAACATGTGCCACGACACTGATTTTCAGCAGCAGCCTACTTTAATTAAATGACATTTAAGGTCATCGATAATAATTTAAATTAAATGACATTTCAGGTCTTAAATATCATTTAAAATAAAAATTAGGAATAAAAGATTTAGGTGATTGTGTTCCAAGTTAAGTCTCAAGTAGTTTTAGTTACATCAATCACATACCGGTTGTCAGTGACACCTATACCATCAGCCACCGCCTTAATTAGCTCACTGCCTAGTATCTCCAGCTTCCGTTGCACTTTCATCACACGAGGCTTCTCACCGGGCATGGTAGCCCTTACTCTAAATGTTGCACATCCTGTCTCCTTAAACTCTGCATTAGCCTTAGAACGGTCAATAGAGTGTAATTGTAGCTCCCGTAGAGCTTCAACAACAGTTTCCTGATCAACTGATAGGTCATTGGAATATCCAGCAGCCAATTCCTAAAAATTACATTAAGAATCAGTCAACAACACTGATCGAATTTTCTGAAAGGAATTCGAGTTGTTTGCACAGGTGTATAAAATATTCCTTTGTTAGTCACTTTGGCTTTTTCTAGAAAAAATGTACTTTCTTTATTTAAACGAAGATTTCAATTTGTTCAAAAAGTCTAAAATTGTAGATAAGTTATCAAATATAAGGCACAGACCTTAAAAAGGGGGATTATTTAGAGGCTGGATGATAATAAAGCCTGTACCTGCAAACTTTGTGTTATGCCATTGTCTGGAAGTATGTATGGAGGTTCCCATAGTTTAATTTTTTGTTCGTTGAGTTTTGCTCGTAATTTTATAAGCAAATCTTCGTGTTGTAAGTTAGTCTCCATTGTGCGAAGATGCAAGCTAAAACTAACCAGGCGTTATGAACGAAAATGATTGGCAAAATATCAAACTCGCGCTACAAAATTGCAAAACAAAGTCGATCACACTGTCACTGTCATTACTGTCAACAACAAGGATGTCAATGTCATTTATAAACTTTTTTAAAAGACGAGGAATACTAAGTCCGTACAGTTTAGGCTTCAATATTTTTCTCCTTTTTATTTACATTGTAATTTGAATGTGACACTTTTTATATGTTTCTTGGCGTGTTAGCCCCAACTAACTGGGGCTCCTACTATAATACCTATAGTAGTAACTACCGTATCCTACTATATTATGGGATCAAATACTATATTTCTAAAAACAATATACAGGACGTCCCACAGGTACCTCACACGGAGGGAAAGTATATTAAATATTGAAGATAGGATATTTTACCAAAAGAAGACATAATTTTATTTTTAATTATAAATAGAACTGCATTCACAGTTTTTTTTTTAAATCGTCTGTTATAACGGGGAATCAAACTCGTGAAATTTCGAAAAAAAACACTACATGTTTTATGATAACCATCGAAAGAGTTCATCATAACAATTATTTTATGCTAAATAACATAGCATTTTAAATAAAAGAAAAGTCAAAAAATTACACATTTTATTAAAATTATTCAACAAAAATTAATCCAAAACGAAATGTATGAAATGTTCAAAATGTGATCCGATTTGTTGTATGCAAATTTTCACTCTGTTAATGTTTTCTCTGCCTGTCGATTTCATTATCTTTGCGTGGTGAATGTTTGTAATAATACGTCTGAGTTATTTTGTAACTCCTGCACACTGTCTTACTGGTTCTTGTATACAACATCTGTTACATAACCCCACAAAAAAAGTCCAGTGGGGTTAGATCTGGGGATCTCGCTGGCCATCTTATTTGTCCATAAGAACCGATCCAGGAAGGAAAGTGTTCATTAAGAAACTCGGCAGTTCTCCTACTGTTATGAGTCCGATTTTGCTGGAAAATGAGATTTCGTCGATTTGCATCAGGAAGATTCACCTCACCTCTTAAAATATTAAGTATTTCTAGATATCTTTCCGTATTTCGATTCCCTTTGTAAAAATGTATTAAGAGAACCTGGTTTTTAACAAAAATAAAAAACACAAAAAACAGAACTGTACCCTTAGCACAAACCAATATCGAATTCGAATAGTTTTCGAGTGCGAAATGTCATTGTCAAATGTGTTCTGATTTTTAATTCCCGTTATGTACTTTGTGGTGCTGCTGTTTAACAAAATTTGACATTGACATTTCACTCTCGCAAATTATTCGAATTCGATAATGGTTCGTGCTGTTCTATTTTCGAATTATTATTTTTAAAAAATTTCAGTCCAGGCATTGTAACTGAGTTCAAAAAGAAATGCATACGTACTACTGTTTGTATATCACCTTATTCTTTTTATCACGTTATGACATTCCTTTCATTCAAAATGCTATGTTAATTAGTGAAAAATATTCTTTATGATAAACCCTTTCGATAGTTATCATAAAATATGTCGTATTTTTTTTCGAAATTTCACGAGTTTGATTCCCAGTTGTAGCAGTCGATTTTTAAAATATCCTATCTTTAATATTTAATATACTTTCCCTCCGTGTGAGGTAGCCGTGGGACGCCCTGTATAGTAGGCGAAACTACTTTATTTTTCTTAGAGCATATTTTTGAAAGTAAAAGCTTTCTTAAAAATATTATAAATTATTATTATTAGAAAAAGGCGAAGAGCAGCAAAAATATAATTTATTTCAAAAATAAAGTAAATATTTTAACCACATACTATACTATTTTGCCAGCTACTATATTTTTAGAAGTAACGCTTCGAAAATACGATATTTGATAGAAAAAAAGTTGGTAACCCTAGTGATAACGGACCCAGTGCGGATTAGTGTTTTTTTTTTCGATCAACAAATTTTTTTTTTATGATTTTCAGATCATTGGAGCTAAAGAAGTTTCACTTCAGTCGTGTGGTCATAAGCACACTCGCTTTTTTTTTTGTCTCGGAACGTATGCGTAAGACTTGGAGCATGCGCTCTAAGGGTGCGGCCAGAGTGCACTCAGATTCAGAATCAGATTCAGATTTCGAAAACAAGCGCGAGAAATAAACAGTGTAGTCTAAGCAGGTTGCCTGCTTTTTCTCGCGCTTTGTTTTCTGAGTCTGAATCTGAATCTGAATCAGGAGTGCACTCTGGCCGTACCCTTCAATTAAAGTGTTTATTTCTCGCGCTTGTTTTCGAAATCTGAATCTGAATCTGAATCTGAGTGCACTCTGGCCGCACCCTAAGGCGTAAGACGATAAGATACCAGGTTAAGCCACATTCTCCAAAAAGTTAATAAACTTAATAATATAAAAATTAGTAAATTGGTTACACAATTAAAAATCAAAGATGTTGAAACATCTGCAAAACGTATAAATGAATACTTGAATATTCGAAATAAAAATATTGTGCGCGTTCTTTCCCAACTGTCAAAATAATGTCTGTTGAAAAGAAAAAACGAAGTTTTTATTTTATGATTCATGCAAATATTTCTAAAAAGAAGCTACTTTTGTTTCAATATCAGATTTAATGATTTGGTTCAATAAGTTAGGTTAAGTTTCATTTCATTTCATCTAATTAAATATCATTTTCATTTCATAACAATAAAAAAAAACTACTGAAGATTTCGCTGTATGGGCATAGTTCCCTTTGCCTACCCAGAAAGGGGGTAGAAAACAAAAAAAATCTATGTTAAATTATTTTACGGGTGGCGCCCCGTGGTGGCGCCATTTACCAAAAATTTTCTTTAATTTCTTAATTTTTTCGCAACTGTATTAAAAATAGTTGTTCAGTACACGTGCGGAACCGTCATTGCAACTTGTTCCGACTGTCAACCCTCACGGGTAGACATTTTTCGTATATCTTTGCAATGACAGGCTTTCCGCATTCGTAATGAAATCTTTATATATATAATTCTTCTGTGAGTGTGTATGTCACTGAACTTCTCTTAAACGACTGGACCGATTTTGATGAAATTTTTTGTGTGTGTTCAAGGGGATCTGAGAATGGTTTAGATTCACAATTTTGTCCGCTGGACAACCCCTATTTTTTTAGGGCGGTACGAAGTTCGCTGGGTCAGCTATCTTTATATATATAATTCTTCTGTGAGTGTGTATGTCACTGAACTTCTCTTAAACGACTGGACCGATTTTGATGAAATTTTTTGTGTGTGTTCAAGGGGATCTGAGAATGGTTTAGATTCACAATTTTGTCCGCTGGACAACCCCTATTTTTTTAGGGCGGTACGAAGTTCGCTGGGTCAGCTAGTATATTATAAATTTTGATTAATTGTTTATTTTTTCGTACACTTGACTATTAAATAAAAGCAAGACACTTGCTCAAAAGTACTAGGTATACTTTTTATAAAACATTGATGACCTAGTAACTAACTGAATATATAAATAAATAAATAAACTATGTACAGTCAGCTTCATAAAAATCAAAGTGTGAAGACTGATCAAAATTATTGAGGATACATAAATTCAATTTTATATATGCAGTTAGATAATCTTATTGTTGTAACCGGCCCGAGTAGTCTGTATTATCGAAATAACATAATTCATAATTATTTTGTATTAAGATTATCAATTATAGATTCGAGAATAACTGTTCATCATCATCATCATCATCATCATCAGCCTATTAATGTCCCCACTGCTGGGGCACAGGCCTTCCCTATGGATGGAATAGGGAGATTATGCCATGACCCACCACGCGGGCCCAGTGCGGATTGGTGGGTGCTAACGACTGCAGATGCAGCCGGGACCAACGGCTTAACGTGTCTTCCGAAGCACGGAGGAGCTCGAGATAGTAAATTTTTGGTCACCCATCCAATGACAAACGTAGTGATATAAATAGAACTCAAAAAACCTCCGTTACCCTGACAAACTTGCTTATAGTGTTAGACCAAAGACCAGTCTTTATTTGAAAATTTCTACAGCTATGTGCATCAAGGTATATAATGCTTTACCAACAGAGTTTCTAAATCTTCCAAAAACGCGTTTTCGAAGGACGATAAAGTCATGGTTGCAGGAACAATGTTTTTACTCTGTAGAGGAATATTTTAATTTTATGTTTAAATCCAGACATAATAAGTGACAAATTAATTAAGATTGTAATTTTTATTCTATGTGATATATATTTATTGTAGTGATTTAATAATATTTAATTGCTTGATAATTTGACATGTGTAAATGGAATAAATGATTTAAAGTTTTATGATTGTAAATTTGACTAAAATTATAACTTATTTTTAATCAATAATATTATGGATTTCTTAACATGTTTATGTGATGACGTATGACGATTAATTGACATGTTTAAATGGAATTAATGTTTTGGTATGATTAACAACAGTGTGACCAATTACAATATTAATATAAAATAATTTGATATTTGCATGCTAATTTAGCGAATCATGTTTGAGCACCATATGTATTGTAACATCTTTTTATTGTACCATGTTTCTTGTAAATAAATATGAATATGAATATGAATATGAATATGAATATGAATATGAATATGAATATGAATATGAATATGAATATGAATATGAATATGACCGACCACTGCGAAAGTTGCTTAACTTCAACGATCGCAGCCGGACGCGCTAACCAGTTGCGCCATCGAGCTCCTCAACTGTAACTGTTCAATGGTAACTAAGTAGGTACTCTTTAAGTTATCAAAAATAATTGGTAGTAAAGAAAAGTAAACGCTTATCTGAGGTATTACGGTTCATAAAGCTTTCATTTCGTGCATGACGTTATTGAGGTGTCTTTTGTTTGGGCCCGAAGGCGCGATTCCATTAGGCAACTATAATTTAATTGTTTTTTTTAATTATTATTTCTTTTTTTAATTTAAAAATTATACAAGTCAAGTAATATTACTAGGACTGGCACCGTTGGTATTATGCGCCTAACATCTAGCTAATAATAGGGATGATGACTATTTTTTTTTCTTCGTTTATCAGGTAGATTATCAAAAAGTATTGGACACGTATTTTTTCTTTTTTCACATAATATAAACATTACAGAGATATATTGATTTGAAAAGTCGCATGACGTCAAGTTTGAGTACACTTATAAGGGAAAATTCACTCAAAAGTGACGTCACGAGCCCCTACTCCCAAACTTTGACGCGCTATAACTTTGTCATTTTTTGGTTAATTGCCCAAGGAAAAAATACGTGTCCATTATTTTTTGATCATCTAACTGACGGACTAAATAGAATTTCGTTTACTGTAACCCGTCATCACCCCTATTGTATTAATCTTAGGTAATATCAACAGACCTCTCTTTCCCAGTGGGCACTTTGGGTAAGTGCTCAGGGCCCCGCGATCGATAGGGGGCCCTTTCAGATCAAATACCTACAAAGTCCCTAGTTCTTGTTAAATCTCCAAACGGAAGTCAAAGGACAATGGGCCCCATTATCCGAATATGCCCAGGGCCTCCAATAGGTCAAAGACGGCACTGAATATCAATCAACAATCAGGTACATCAAAAATGTAAACCTTCAACCAACCATCAATTATTGTTATTGCGGCATAGAAAGTATTATGAAGATACCTACATGTATATATGTCCCGTCCGCTGCCTGGTCCACGTGATTTTTTTTCTAGTAAACTTTTCTTTAGATTTAAACATCTAGCAGTTAAATGCTTAAAAAATAAATAAAATCATAACTACATGTAGTTAAACCTTTTTATTAATAAACGAAGAATAAACTTGAATTAGTTACTCGTATGTTTCTCAGTTCATTGAATTACAAATGGCACTTGAGTGATATGAACAAAACACGGTGTAACTAGTCGGAGCTTATTCCTCGTTTATTAATAAAGGGGACAAAGTCTAAGCTACAGATAAACTGTGCTATCCGATGAAAAATCTAATCAAATAATATTATCGTCTTCTCAGTGTCGTTACGGAGAATATATCATATCAAGTTATCAATATCATTATCAGTTTGGGCGGGGGATGTGTTAGGTTTATATATAGCACAAAGACGGCTAAACCTAACACATCACCTATTTTACCATTCTGCGTCCCGTCTGGTAATCTGGTGAATGGTCTGGGGAGCGAGCGCAGGTCGTGTAGATCCCCCAGACAAGCCTGGCTGTTTTCCTTCACGTGGTTGCCGCCCGTTATTGGTCTGATTCCCTATGAAACAGACGTAACTGAAATGGTCAGACGATTTTCCCCCCCATCCACCAGGAGTAGGCAGGCGGCCTGGTGGTGCGTCAGCCTCTCCTGCGCTAGGACCTGCGCAGCATCGCCGTAAGCAGGGATGAAGGGATCCTGGTGTTTGAGCGGAAAGGGTAGCTGCGGCACCCCGGAAGCAACACAGCACTTTGGCCCGGATTTCAAGCGAGACGGCAACTTCGTGGTGTAGCCGACCACGAGGCAACGGTCAGGGCGTCTACCGTCTATGGGTCGCCGGCGAGGGGTGTGGGGGTCGCTCTTAACATCTAGCGATGGACTCCGGCCATGCTGAAGGAGCAAGGTTGCATGGAACCACTGGTAGTTGGGATCGACTACCAGCCATGTAGCTGTAGTTCCCGATGTCGCGCTGAGAGGAAAACCCTGTGCCCCTATATCCTCACCACAATCCTGGTGCCTTGATTTTTAATATCGGCATCCCAGTTGTGGCTCCGTGGCGGGTGGGACTGGTGAGGATGAATTTTATTAGACACGTGGAAATGGCACATAACAGATCCCAATTTAAAAAGACAGACACAGACGATGACCTGGTGAAGGGGAAACCCGGTTTCAGGCCGACGGAGACAGACAACAGACCATCTACGTCCAGTGAGTTGGCAGACCTGGTGAAGGGGCAACCCGGTTTCAGGCAGCAACCACAGGGCACGACAGACGAGCTTGACTCCTGGCAAGTCGCTACGCACCGACGTAAAAATCGACGCGTGGAGGACAAAACCAGGAATCCAGCTCAGGACACCAAACCGAACACGGGCCGACTGAAGCACGGTAAACGCGCTAGGAAGGCCCGCGACAGACTTCTCTCGGCGGAGACCACCAGACAAGCGGAAGCGGGTCAGGAAGGAACCCAGGACCAGGGACAGACAGACGGACAAAGGAAATGGACTGACAGACGGACAGAAAAAAGACAGACCAAGACCGGACAGACAGACAGACAGGAGGCCTCAAAGAGGCCCAGACTTGATGACACGGTGTCACCGAGGGGGCAATATAAAAAGCCCAAAAACGACGAACCGCGTCGCTCTTCTGGGAAGGTCTCCTTCGCCGACGCAGCTACTGCAGACCTGCTGGTGATTATCACCAGCAAAAAGACGGGACACATTAGTGCCACCCAGGCTGGGTTGGTCCTTAAGGCCCTGGAGGAGGCCGTTGTGGAGGAACTGCTAACAGCAGGATCCTCAACGGACGAAGCCCCAAACCTTAAGGGAAAACCCATCATTGGGGACGGCGCCCTGAGCCTCTGGTGTGAAACACCCAAAACACTGGAGTGGGTCAGGAAGGTAGTGGACAGTTTAAAAATACCGGGGTTAGACGACTTAGTAGTGCAGCGCCAGATCGACAGGCCGAAGAGAGTGGTTTGTGGCCTCCTCATACCGGGGACGCGAGAACCACACACAATCGCCAAGCTGCTGCGCTACCAGAACAAGTTCGCAGAGGTTGACCGATGGATCCTGCACAAGGCCATCGCAGGTGACGATAGCACCTTTTTGGTGTTCAGCACGACCAGGGACGTCGCGGAGGGGCTACTAGCTAGAGGCAGACGCCTCTGCTACTTGATGGGCTCTGTATACGTGAGGTTCAGGAACCAGGGTGGTCAGTACCTGGAGAGCCTCCCACCTCTAGAGGAAAAAACATCTACTTCGGTACAGAGCACGTCTAGACCAGCCGTGACACAACAGACCATCACAGACACTCCAGTTGCAATGGAGTCCACATCTGAGGAGAAGGGGGACACAGACGTGGTTGACGAGTGGGCAGACAAACTTGGGGGGATCGACATCAGTCAGGAGGTTGATGTCGATGTGCTTCTCGCCTCAGATGGCGCCCCAACAGAAGACAATTAAGCTCCTGCAGACAAACCTCCAGCACAGTCGCACCGCAACGGCTCAACTAAGGAAGTGGCTGGAGGAGAACAACGACGGGGCTATTGCTCTGGTCCAAGAGCCGTGGATCAGATCCAACACCATATGTGGCCTCAACAACACCGGTGGTAAGAATTTTTACAACCCAGGTAACCGCGCACCGCGGACCTGCATTGTATGTTCAAGACACTTACAGGCAAAAATAATGACACAATTTTGTTCTAGCGACATAACAACAATACAAATAATACAACAGCAAAATCCAAGTGTACCTGTCCTGGTAGTTGCCTCTGCCTACATGCCTGAAGGAGAGGAAACTCCGTCAGGGGAACTGGCTGAGCTGGTGAGACACTGTGAACAAACTGACAAGGCGCTGATCATCGGCACCGACTCCAACGCCCACCATCAACTGTGGGGCATGACGAAAATCAACAAACGAGGTGAGGAATTAGTAGATTACCTATTTACCACAAACCTTAACATAATAAACACAGGTTCTGAACCTACTTTCGTAACAAGAAGAGGTGTTGTTTTGTTGTGTAGCAACAAAATAAAACTAGATAGGAAGGAAGGAAAAATCAAAAGAACAGTATAGGATTATATATTTACAAGATAAAGTAGTATTTACAGATTATTAAAAAAAAAAAAATGGAATGTGTGTGTAGTGTGGGTTGTGAAGTGGGCGTGGGTCGTCGGCGATCTTCAGGGGCGGCTTGAACGGTAGGTCGTGCTACAGGTAGATGGACGGCGCTCCTTGGAGGCAGAAGCGCTCCTGTGCAGCCGTCTTAGTTCTTGGCCTCCCCTGGTGGTTGTTGGCGGCGCTGCTGGTAGTTTGGCCGGCGTATATCGGTCAGAGGCGGGCGTTGAAGAAACGGCAGGAGTCGGTAGAAGGCGGGCTGAAGCAGCTGGAGGCTGGCCGAAGAAGCTGGAGTCCAGGCGCAGTCCCACCGATGAGGTTGCGAGAACGTGTATAGTAGTATAGTATTGGAGTTAGGAAGTTGTTTAAAGAGCCAATAGGTGCTAAAAAGCTTTGAGGTCTTTCTTGAGTCCCGGGGCAGTCGGCCCCGGGACAAGGCCTTTTATTAATTTAGAGCTCGGTAGCGAGCTTTCAAAAGTTGAGTAGGCAACTTTTGCCGTAGAATTGAATGAATGATCAGGGAGGCTCGGCCTTTTATAGGTCCGGAACCATTTGAATTTAGACACGGTTCGAATCGAGCCAAAAAGAATCAAAGTAAGTGATCTGTGGAGGTTGAATAGTCATAGACGTAGTTGGAGAGAGTATCCGTGTCATGGGTAGCCATGGCAACGGATAAAAAACATTAGGTTGTCATAAAATGTCAATAAAATAAATAAATTAAAAATAGATAAAATCAAAGCATAATTAGTGAAAACAAGTAAATAACAGAATAAAGAGAAATGCCGGTAAGTATCCAGCACTCTGGAATAGTGATTTTCAGTACAGAAGAAATTATTATACGTATTTACAAAATGATGAATAGTGTGTGATATTTTTGAAATTATGTGTTTCCAGGAATAAATGATAAAATATATGATGATGCCTGATGAATATCGATGATGTTATATGATAAAATGTGCGAAATGGAACCTATGATAATCTAAACCATGAGTCGAAACCATATTAAGGTACGTTACATTTTCCCCCACGACCCCAGAAAATTTTCGACTAGAGAAAATTTTGCTTAAAGAAAAGGCCAAAAGAGATCCGAGGAACACTACTTCGCAGAAACATACAACCATTCATACAAATACACATTCCTCTTCTATCATACCTCAACTTCATACAGGTAAGGGTGGAGTTCACGATCAATGACTGCCACTCTAGAAGGGTGTTCCTTAATAACGACAGGCTTATTTAGGGAGTTGTCAACCGCTCCATAAGTGGAAAAAAAAATATTGACCTAGGCTTCTTTTAGGAGTAATTAACCGCTCCGACCTAAGGCTTGTTTAACGAGTTGTCAGCCGCTCGGACCTAAGGCTTCTTTAACGAGTAGTCAGCCGCTCGGAAAGAAGTATCATTTAGTACTTAAGAATGTAGGGTTAAGGTAGAGAAGACCATTAGGGTAGTCTTAGGTAAAGGTTAAAGTAAAGGCTTTAGTTGCCTTTAAAGAGGTTAAGTAAGGTAGAGCACTGGAGAAAAGTACTCTATAGAAAAATAGAGGTAAATTTTAAAGGTTAACGTCTTTTATAGACGTTGAGAGAGCTTAAGAGCTTTAGGGTAAACAAAAAAAATATTAAATTTAGAGATTATGATTTGAGTGATAAATGAATGAATGGTTATGAATGAATTAATGCGGTGAACGAGGTATGAGTTTTAGATTTTAATGTCTTTGATATGCCATTTAGCTTTAGAGCCATTGGTATCTTCTAATATATACACTAAAGGTGAGATTTTCTTAACAACTTTACATTTAAGAAATTTAGGCGCGAGCTTAGCGCTAAAGTAAGAACCTGCATTACTTTGCACATAGTTCTTTCGCCAAACCATATCGCCGACATTAAATTCTTTGAATGAGCGACGTAGGTTATAGCGTGCACTGTTTTTAGCGTGAGCAAGGTATAAGGTAGTTTTAACTTTGTCGAAAATAGATGAGAGGAATCCAGCATTTTCAGAGTAAATATCGCGAGGTAGAAAGGTAACTTCTTCGATACTTCGAGCTGAGGTATAAAAAGAGCCGCAGGGAATTGTTTCACGACCAAATACCAAAAAGTTAGGCGTATAACCAGTTATGGAGTTCACACAACTGTTCAACTCCTGTTGGATTTTAGGGAGGTGATTATCCCACGTCCTATGGTCATCACCTACGAGGGCAGCTAAAGCAGTAATAATTGTTCTGTTGTACCTTTCAGTAGGGTTTACTTGAGGACAATAGAATGGAGAATGAAATATAAAAGGAATTTTATATTTTTTTAAGAAGGAAATGAATTCACGAGACTGGAATTGGGGTCCGTTGTCCATAATAATGGTCTGAGGGACACCATGTGTCAGAAAAACCGAGTTCTCAAGAGAAGAGATTATATTAGGCGTGGTAGCACGCTTAAGGGGAAAGATTAAAGCATATTTAGTAAAAAAGCAGTTAATAACTAAGATGTATTGATTACGATTTCTAGTCATGGGTAATGGACCCATAAGATCAAGCGATATAGTCTGGAAGGGCCTAGAGCAAATTTTTGGTTTGCCCATTGGTCCGTAGGGTGAATGGTTTGGATGTTTATACGCCAGGCATGTGTCGCAGTTAGAGATAAATCTGGCAATGTCCTTAAACATACCAGACCAGTAATATCGTAATGAAAGTTTTTTGTAAGTTTTAAAGATACCTAGGTGAGGTTCAAGTTCAGAGCCATGGTTAGTTTCGATGAGCCTACATCTTTCATGAGGTAAAGGAACTTCTTTCCAAATGAAGTCATCATTGAGGCTATTTGGAGAATGAATACAACTATAAAGCTTGTTGTCTTTAATAGTATAATTCGGGTAGGAGTCAGGGTTATTTTGACATCCGAGTAAAATTTTGTTGTAGTGATCCAAATCACGATTAGGGGATGAAACTTCTGTGGAAATTGGAAGTACACCTTGAGGTGGCGAATCTGCAAAGTCTTTAGGTTTAGATCTAGATAATAGATCTGGAACAATATTATCTTTGCCTTTCTTATGTTTCAGGACAAAGTTAAAGCAAGATAAACGTAAAGTCCAACGAGCAAGTCTTCCTGAGGGATTAGATAAATTTAGGAACCACTTAAGGGCTGCGTGATCAGTATAAATGGTAAATTGTTTACCATTGTCGAGATAGCAACGCCAGTGTTCAAGAACAGTTATAACGGCCAAGGTTTCCCTTTCTGTAGTTGAGTAGTTTTGTTGGTTTTTATTAAGTGATTTGCTCATGTAGGCAATAACGACTTCTTTGTCGTTTTGAAGTTGAGTAATCATTGCTCCTATACCATAGTTAGATGCATCGCAATGAACAGAAAATGGTAGGTAGAAGTCTGGGCAAGCGAGCACAGGGGTAGTAACGAGAGCTTCTTTTAGTTTCTGAAACGCAGTTTCGGCTTCAGGGTTCCAAGAAAACTTGGGAGCATTAACTCCTGAGCAAGTTAATTTGTTAAGAGGAGCAGCAATAGTACTGAAATTCGGGATAAATCTTCGGAACCAACTACAGGTGCCGATGAACCTACGAACTTCTTTTTTAGAGGATGGTGTAGGATATTCCAGAATAGAGCGGATTTTGTCGGGATCAGCTCGTAGTCCAAATTCATCTACGATAAAGCCAAGATATTTAAGTTCATTTCTAAAGAATTGAGATTTTTCAAAATTTATAGTTAAGTTCGCAAATGAAAGTTTTTCATAGACTTTTAAGAGCAGAGCGATATGCTCGTCGAATGTTTCACTTATTACGACAATGTCATCGAGATAACAGAAGACTTTGTTGTCAAAATCAGGGGTAAATAACATATCCATAAGTCTCTGTTGAGTAGCAGGGGAATTAGTTAAACCGAAGGGCATTACTTTAAATCTGTACATTCCTCTGCCTGGAACGTAGAATGCAGTCTTGTCTTTGTCTGCCGGGTTAAGAGGAGTCTCCCAAAAAGCTTTGGCAATGTCAATACTAGACAGGTATTTGGCATTCCTAAGGTTATCTAAGATCTCGCTTATAAGGGGAAGATTATATGCGTCACGACGAGTAATAGAGTTCAGTTTCCTGCTGTCGACGCAAAAACGCCATTCACCATTTTTCTTGGGAGTAATAATCACTGGGGATAACCAAGGGCTTTCACAGGGTTCAATTACGTCCCATTCAAGCATTTTATCCACCTCATTAACTAATGCTTTTTGTTTTTCAGGGGACAATCTATAGCATCTTTGTTTGATAGGAAGGGAATCGCCAGTGTCGATTTTGTGAGTTATCAGATGAGTACGTCCCAGTACTCCTTTTTCCTCAAATGAGATACCTTTGAAGCGATTGATAATGCTATCGGCTATTTCCTTCTGGTCTTTAGTAAGATGGTCATAAGGAAGTACTTTTTTGTCATCGTTCTGAATAGATGAGCATTTGAGGGTTGAGAGACCAGCTGAAGATAGTAAAGAAGGTAGCAAATTAAATTTGTTCCAAAAATCAATGCCAAGGATAAGGGAAGGAAAAAGTTCAGGAAAAGCATAAGCTTTAATTATATGAGTCTGCTCATTGAAGAACATTGGTACTGCAAAATAGCCCAATGATTTAATTCTTTGTCGACTAGCAGTTGAAATAGAAATACAATCTGACTTGAAAAGTTTGAAGCCAAGTTTAAGAATTTCCAGATGGGAATTATTGCCGAAAATGGTAACTGAACTACCAGAGTCCAGAAGACCAGACATGTTTAGATTATTAATTCGAACATTAATGAAAGGGCGTTTGGAATCTTTCTCATTAGAGTAGAATGTAGAAGAGATTTTATAGCAAGAAAAGAAATTTTTAAGTGTTGAAAGCCAAATATTCCAATCGTTAATGTCGAATTTAGGAGAGCTTTTCAAGTCAATAATTAGTTTTTTGAACTAGTATTAGGTTTAGGGTTACATTTAGGACAGTCTGCGGTTTTAAAACCTTTCAACCCGCACTTGAAGCAAATGATGAAGCGAGGTTGAGAGCAAGTTTTAAGTTCGTGTCCATGTTGTCGACAACGAACGCAGAAAACGTCTTTTTGAAGGGTGTTAACCTGGTAAGGTTTTTTAAAGAAAGGTTTTTGAGCAATAGTAAGAGGAGGAGTAGGAAGAAGAGTAGGGGAAGGAATTTGAGGTTTATAGTTGAATTCTGGCGTTAAAGAATTTGAGATAGGTTCTTTGAAGTTTTGGTCTCTATCCAGGAATTTTTCATAATTTTGACAGGTAGATAAAAGGGAATCGATAGAGTTACAGTCCTTAAGTGCCACAAAGACTGAGTAGCAAGGTCTGATGTTTCTAAGAAGAATTTCAAGCTGTTCATTATCAGTAAGCTTCTTTGTGAGACGTGAGAACATTCCTACCATGATAGAGATGTAGATGGCTATCGGTTCCTCTAAGCCTTGAGTACGACTTCTAATTGCCTCTAAGAGTTTATAGTCGTAATCGAAAAGGCCAAAATCCTTTGTTAGCAATTGCGTAAGTTCTACCCAAGATAAGTTAGGATTCCTACTAATTTGGAATCTGAACCAATGAAGAGCGTTGTCAGTAAAAATTTCATAAGCCTGATTAATAAGAAGGTTTTTATCAAAGTTTCGTGAAATGCAGTATTCATCCAACTTTTGGAGAAAAGATCTAGGGCAGGATTTACCATTAAAAGTGTATTTTTTTAGATCCTTAAAGATAATAGTGTTAATTGGAGGTTGAGCATAAGAAAAGATTAGGGGTTGAGGCTGAGAAGAGGGTTGAGGAACTTCAGGTATATAAGTAGTTGGGGAATCTATAGGTGTGACTATATTTTCCGCTGGGTGAAAGGTAAAAGGCTCAAATTTATTATTTAAGTCGTCAAATTTAGTTTTAAGACAAGTAAAAGTAGTCAAAAGTTCAGGGTTAAGGTCAATGTCTATACGTTCAAATCTGTAATAAATATGGTTAAGGTAAGTTTCAATAAGGCGAGCAAATTTAGAATCGCCCTGTAATAATCTATTAATTTTCCCTTCAAGGTAATTGATGGTAGTATCAAGTTGAGCAAGATCCTCATCAACTGGAAAAGGAGAAGTTAGAATATCCTCTGGCGAAGTTATCGAAGAGAGTCTTTGAATTTGTTTTCTCAACTCTAAGACTGTATTTGCTGGATTCTCTAATCTAATTGTTACCTCATAGATCAGTTCAGCTTTGTTGAGGTGTTCAAATTTAATTAATCTAGGCATTGTTAAGAATAAAGATAAGTTAATAAAGTTCAAATTAAATACCTTGTTTCCTTCTAAAAAAAATAAAATTAGAGTGAGTAAAAATGAAGTTCAGTGAGAGCTAAGAGTTAGAAAGAAGAGGAAAAAAAAATAGAAAAGTTAAATAAAAATTATAAGTAAATTAAGGAATAAGATGACTAATATTTACAATTAAATAGAGTATAAAGGTATTTAGATAAATAAAGCAAGTTAAGAATATTTACAATATATATAAATATATATATATATTTTATGATAAAGGGGATTTTTTTTATTTTCAAATAAGATGCCAAAGGGGATGAATGGGATAGGGACACTAGAAGAAGTGTTGTTTTAGAATTTAGAGGGGAGGCTGGAGGGACAAATGAAGATAAAGGTAAGGAAGAGGGAAAAACTAAAGAGAAGACCTGAAGACTAAACTAAAGAGTTGGGCGCCAATTTTGTTGTGTAGCAACAAAATAAAACTAGATAGGAAGGAAGGAAAAATCAAAAGAACAGTATAGGATTATATATTTACAAGATAAAGTAGTATTTACAGATTATTAAAAAAAAAATATGGAATGTGTGTGTAGTGTGGGTTGTGAAGTGGGCGTGGGTCGTCGGCGATCTTCAGGGGCGGCTTGAACGGTAGGGCGTGGGTCGTCGGCGATCTTCAGGGGCGGCTTGAACGGTAGGTCGTGCTACAGGTAGATGGACGGCGCTCCTTGGAGGCAGAAGCGCTCCTGTGCAGCCGTCTTAGTTCTTGGCCTCCCCTGGTGGTTGTTGGCGGCGCTGCTGGTAGTTTGGCCGGCGTATATCGGCCAGAGGCGGGCGTTGAAGAAACGGCAGGAGTCGGTAGAAGGCGGGCTGAAGCAGCTGGAGGCTGGCCGAAGAAGCTGGAGTCCAGGCGCAGTCCCACCGATGAGGTTGCGAGAACGTGTATAGTAGTATAGTATTGGAGTTAGGAAGTTGTTTAAAGAGCCAATAGGTGCTAAAAAGCTTTGAGGTCTTTCTTGAGTCCCGGGGCAGTCGGCCCCGGGACAAGGCCTTTTATTCATTTAGAGCTCGGTAGCGAGCTTTCAAAAGTTGAGTAGGCAACTTTTGCCGTAGAATTGAATGAATGATCAGGGAGGCTCGGCCTTTTATAGGTCCGGAACCATTTGAATTTAGACACGGTTCGAATCGAGCCAAAAAGAATCAAAGTAAGTGGTCTGTGGAGGTTGAATAGTCATAGACGTAGTTGGAGAGAGTATCCGTGTCATGGGTAGCCATGGCAACGGATAAAAAACATTAGGTTGTCATAAAATGTCAATAAAATAAATAAATTAAAAATAGATAAAATCAAAGCATAATTAGTGAAAACAAGTAAATAACAGAATAAAGAGAAATGCCGGTAAGTATCCAGCACTCTGGAATAGTGATTTTCAGTACAGAAGAAATTATTATACGTATTTACAAAATGATGAATAGTGTGTGATATTTTTGAAATTATGTGTTTCCAGGAATAAATGATAAAATATATGATGATGCCTGATGAATATCGATGATGTTATATGATAAAATGTGCGAAATGGAACCTATGATAATCTAAACCATGAGTCGAAACCATATTAAGGTACGTTACAGAGGTAGATCTATCATCGATCTTACTCTTGCATCAAGGAGAGCAGCGGGATTGATCTCTGACTGGCACGTCTCCCCAGAGGCATCCTGCTCTGACCACAGGTGGATTAGGTTCAACATCGCGGTACAGCGTGTTACCCAGTCACCAAGACGCATACCCAAGAAAACGAATAGAAGCCAATATCGCAGACAGGTAACACTATCACTGCAACATATGCAGGCTGAAAGCTTAGACGAAACCAATAAGATAGACGAAACAGCTGAGGAATTAACAAGGGTGAACTGTTTGTGAGTTGCCGTAATGAAAACACGTTCGTCTTGTACAACGGTTTATTCAAGAAGGAAGGATGACACCTTATAAAATTATAACGAAAACAGTTGTGGATACCTTCAATATAAAATATTAACTTTGTTGACAAAACCAATCTTATTACTTAGTATTAAGGTTGAAAGTAATTTATAACATCTCTAATACATACATTACACCCTACCACTTATTCAATGATAAACAAACCAAAAAAAAAATAATAATAATGAAGTACAAAAGAAAATATAATTACAACTATATTGTAACCAAAAAAAAAACAATACTCAATAAAACACGGGGTTGCCGAATCTTTCTACCGGTTTTCTGACCCGTACACAGGGGTCCGGATCGTTCACTGCCGGCGCGGCGGCTGGCGCGCTAACGCAATCAGTTGGACCCGAACTGGGGCACGAAAGTATTGAAATCTGCGATCTCCTTTGTATCTGATCTATGTGCCTCTTAATAAGTTGACCGTTTTCCCGAGCTACACTATAATTACGGGAACCTATTTTTTTTTCTATTTTACCCTTAGTCCATTTATCATCCCCCGTGCCAAAATCTCTAACCCATACCTCCTCTCCTACTTCAAAACTACGCGGGACCCCGCCGGCATTTTTTATCTGATTTTCCTGCGCTTTTTGTGCGTTGGTTACAGCATTATTATTCTTTGCAGTGCAAAGAAGATCTAATCTAGATCGTAAATTTCTATGTTGCAACAACATAGCTGGTGTTTGACCAGTTGAACTATGAACCGTGTTTCGATATACAAAAAGATAAGACTGCAGCGCTGTGTCAAAATCAATTTTTTCGTGTAAAGCTTTCTTTAGAGCTTTTTTGCAGAGCTTTACCGCGTTTTCAGCTGCCCCGTTCGATGACGGATGGTACACTGGAGTGAAGGTGTGGTTTATACCATTATGTTCCATAAAATTACTTATTTCTTTGCTAGTGAATGGGGGTCCGTTATCAGACACTATTTCTTTCGGGAGACCAAATCGAGAAAATATTTCCCTTAAAACTTTAATTACGTCCCTGGCTGTCTGGTGAGACATTCTATACGCCTCAATCCATTTTGTTGTCGAATCCACCGCTACAAAAAAAGTATACCCGTCAAAAGGTCCCAAAAAGTCTATGTGGAGTCTACTCCAGGGCTCGGCGAGATAAGGCCACGGGCTAGGGGGCGCGTGCGGCGGAGCGGGCGCCTCTAGCGCACACACTACACACTCTCGGCAAGTTCGCTCAATATCCGCGTCTATTCCGGGCCACCAAACGTAACTACGAGCTATGCTTTTCATCTTTACTATACCCATGTGTCCCGTGTGCAGTTCTTTTAAAATACAATCACGCAGCTCGGATGGTATTACCATCCGATATCCCCACATGATACATCCCGAGTCTAAATATAATTCATTTCGCCTAGAAAAATAAGGTTCTATGTCCGATGCTGGACATTTATTTGGCCACCCTGAACGTAAAAACATACTAATTCCCGTTAAAATTTTATCCTCTTTAACTTTTTCACAAACTAAATCTTTTGTTATTGGTAAAAAATCCTGAACAAAATTTACATATGTTATTACTTCCCTTTCCACACAGCTGTTTTCGATAGGTAGCCTAGATAATGCATCCGCGCTATTTTTTAATGTCGGTACATACTCGATATCATATTGATACCCTGATAAAATAACTGCCCATCTCTGTAACCTGCTGGCCGCCATGGTAGGTATACCTGCCTTTTCACCAAAAATACTGACGAGCGGTTTGTGATCAGTCTTTAACAAAAAATGCCGGCCGTACAAATATTGATGAAACTTTGTGACACCGAATATGATAGCCAATGCTTCCCTTTGTATCTGTGAGTAGTTTACTTCAGCCGCACTAAGCGTTCGGGATGCATAAGCGACAGGTCTTTCGCGGCCGTCGCGCATCCTGTGTGATATGACCGCCCCCACCCCGCGTGCACTAGCGTCCGTCGTCAGAATAATTGGCAATCCTGGGTCATAATGCGCTAGCACCTCGCTTGAAACTAGCAACTGCTTGACATTCGTAAAAGCCTCTGAACACTGATCCGTCCAAACAAACTTAGAATCTTTTCGTAACAACTTATATAAAGGAGATAACAGCATGCTTATATTTTTTACAAATTTAGCGTAGTACATTACCAAGCCTAAAAACGAACGCAACTCGGAAATATTTTTCGGGACTGGTGCTTTATTAATCGCACTCAACTTTTGCGGGCAAGTATGTACACCCTCTTTACTAATTACATAACCTAAATAAGTCACCGATTCTGCGAAAAAAGTACATTTCTCTTTTTTTACTTTTAACCCAAAACGTTTTAACCTTTCCAAAACTTGGTATAATGTTTTTTACGTGAGAATTATTATCGACTCCTGTTAAAATCACGTCATCTAAAAATACCCCTACTGTAGGCATGTCGGCAAACATTTGTTCTAATTTCCTTTGAAAAATACCCGGACTAGACGAAAGACCATAGATTAATCGGTTATATTTAAAAAGACCTTTGTGTGTATTGATCACAGTGTACATTTTAGAGGGTTCGTCAAGTTCAAATTGTGCATAAGCCTGCGACAAATCTATTTTCGAAAATTTTTCCCCCCCATGTAACTTAGCCAATAAATCTTCTACCTTAGGTAAGGGAAAACGGTCCACTTCTAGGCATTTATTTAATGTGATTTTATAGTCACCGCAAATCCGTATAGATCCGTCCTTTTTTATAACGGGTACAATTGGCGTGGCCCAGTCCGAAGTGTCAACGGGCGCGATGACGCCGTCCCGCTCCAGCTGTTCAAGCGCCCGCTCCACTGGCTCACGCAGCGCGTAAGCAAGCGGCCGCGCGCCCTCACGCGCCGGAACACGGGCCGCGCGCCCTCGCGCACACGCAGCGACACCGCACCACCAGTGAAACGACCCAGACCCTCTTCGAACACATCACTAAATCTGGAAATTAACGAATCCATACTTAATGCCGTAGTACTAGTTCTAACAAAATTACAATGTAAATCGGCAACATTTAATCCTAATTCGTATATCCATTGCCGACCCAACAAAGGATTTTTGCCTTGTTTCACAACAAACAAATCTAATGAGACACATTTATTTCTGAACTTGACAGTCGGCCTAATTTTCCCGATCGGAACAATTTTAATACCAGTATAAAAGCATAGCACTATATTGGTTGTCAATAATGGTAAATCATTAAATTTACTTTTGTAAAAATCATAGCTCACACAGGAAATAGCACTTCCGGTATCAATTTCCATTTGGATATTTTTATTATCTACTTCAATACAAGTCATTAGAGGCTTATAAAAATCATAACTATAAGTACTACTAAAATTATTTATATGTACCTCTAAAGGTTGCACAGCATCCTCCTTGCCCTCTTCATTTACCTCCATAGTATGTACTGTAGCCCTCCTCCGCAAACGTGGACACACTTTTCTTAAATGCCCTTCTTCGTTGCAAACTCTGCAGGTATACATTAAGAATTTGCATCTATTTGTATCGTGAGCCGCTCCACACGCCCCGCAACTGCCCGTTTTATACGCTGATGAAAACGCTCCCGCCGCCGTCTGTCTATCCCGCGCGGCCCGGGCATCGTAAACTCGCGCATCCCTTCGGCCGGCACTCCACTGCGCGCCATCACCGAAGCCCCGAGCACGCGGCCCGCGCGTGGCGGTCACGTGATGCACCGTGTTCGACCGGCCCTCCCGCTCGCCATTGCTGGTGTGCGTGGTACTCCGCATCTGCACTGCCGCCGCGTCCTGCTGAGCCGCCTCCATCGATACGGCGATTTGAAATGCCTTCGTAAATGTCACCGCTTCTTCCACGAACAATCTTTGTCTAATATTATCATTATGCAATCCACAAACAAACTGATCTCGTAAATTATTTTCAATCTCTTCGTTGAAGTCACAGTACTTTGCTAATTTCTTTAGACCGGCCAAGTACTCCGCGATCGTTTCGCCATTGCGTTGCATCCGTTGACGAAATTTGAATCGCTCCGCTAATATGCTCGGCTTCGGTTGAAGGTAATTCTGCATCAAGGTAACCAGTTCGACGAATGACTTTTTTGCAGGTTTACTAGGTGTACATAATGTTACCAGTAGCTCATAACTGCCGCTGCCCATCACCGTAATCAACGTGGGCACTTTGTGTTCTTCTTTGACATTATTCACAATAAAATACTGCTCCAATCTTTCGACGTATAATGTCCAATTATCCACCTGGTGGTCAAAATATTCCAATTTCCCGACTGACATTTTTCACTATTTTAAACTTCCGCACTAGGGTTTCGTAAATCGTCGCCAATGAACTGTTTGTGAGTTGCCGTAATGAAAACACGTTCGTCTTGTACAACGGTTTATTCAAGAAGGAAGGATGACACCTTATAAAATTATAACGAAAACAGTTGTGGATACCTTCAATATAAAATATTAACTTTGTTGACAAAACCAATCTTATTACTTAGTATTAAGGTTGAAAGTAATTTATAACATCTCTAATACATACATTACAAAGGGTAATTATCTCATGCTATCAGACAGCCTGTCCTCTCAGTACACCATCATCCAACTCGGATGCCAGCCAGTCGTGGTGGGGCCCCGAGCTATACAAACTGAGGAAAAAGGTAAGAAGACTTTTTAACAGGGCCATGAACACATGTGACGACCAAGACTGGGATGCGTATAAAGATGCCAAGGCTCTTTATAAAAAACGCATCCGATACTGGAGCAATGGGTCTTGGAGGAAATTTTGTTCTGAAATAGACTCATGCACCAAGGCAAATAAGGTAAGGAAACTGCTTTCCAGAGACAGACAACAAGTCCTTTCACAGCTCAGGAAAGCTGATGGCTTCCTCACAGAGACAGTGGAGGAGGCACAGAGGGTACTGCTCGAAACCCACTTTCCAGGCTGCATCATAGACACGACACACACCTGGAATGACACTTGCTGGACCCCCACGGAACAATCCTGGAACACTGCAATGAGGACAGTGTCCATGGACAAGTTAAGGTGGGCCATTAACAGCTTCCAGCCATTTAAAGCAGCCGGACCAGATGGCATCTTTCCGGCGCTGCTTCAATGGGCAGGTGAAGCGCTAATCCTTATCCTGGTGCCCCTCCTGAGAGCGTGTCTTGCATTCAGATACACGCCGAAGCCTTGGAGGGAGGTCAAGGTAATCTTCATACCAAAGCCAGGTAAGGCCGACTACAACGAAGCGAAATCTTTCAGGCCAATAAGTCTCTCATCATTTCTGCTAAAAACCTTAGAAAGACTGTGTGACAGAGAGCTGAGAGATAACCAATTAACCAGCTTTCCACTACATCTAAACCAACACGCCTATTGTCCAGGCAAGTCGACAGAATCTGCACTACATGCAGTCGTAAGTAAAATAGAGGATAGTCTCAGACGAAAAGAGCTATGTCTGGGCACCTTTATAGACATAGAAGGCGCGTTTGACAAAACAAGCTTCGCCAGTATTGTAAACGCACTTGGCAAACACGGAGTCGATGAGACCATTATATACTGGGTACAGAACAGACTAATCAGACTACAAGACGACAACCATCTCAGAGCATTGGCGACTAAAGGATGTCCTCAAGGAGGAGTACTATCGCCTCTGCTATGGAATGTAGTCGTAAACGACTTAATTACCAAACTAAACAACCTTCACTTCCACACGGTGGGCTATGCGGATGACCTGGCAATCCTAATCCCGGGTAAGTTTGCGAGCACCGCTTGTGACATTACACGGGGGGCAATGAAGGTAGTTGAAAAATGGTGTGACGACTACGGCCTTAAGGTGAATCCAGTGAAGACAGAATTAGTCATGTTCACGAATAAAAGAGCCTTAGGCGACTATCGGCTACCGAAACTATTTAACACGACACTAAGGCTCTCCAACGAGGTAAAGTATCTAGGAATAACCCTAGATTCCAAACTGAACTGGGGTTCACACATAGACAAAACTACTACTAAGACCAACATCATTTTCTGGCAATGCCGCAAAATGATTAGCAAAACTTGGGGACTATCACCGCTCATTGTTAGGTGGCTGTACACGACCATAATTAGGCCCATCATCAGCTATGCAGCAGTAGTATGGTGGACAAAGACAAACCAGGTAACGACAATTAATAAGTTAAGACGTCTCCAGAGGCGGGCCTGCTGTGCAATCACCGGCTGCATGAAAACCACTCCCACATCAGCACTGGAGACTATACTTGACGTGAGACCACTACATTTGTTTATACAACAGGAAGCTGCTTGTACAGCCACACGACTAAGCATGCTGGGGCTATGGAGGGACAACAGCTCCCCACACACCAGCATTTTAGCAGACATATACAGGTACTTTCCGTACTTTGCTGCAGTAAACGACCTCATTCCAAAGACGTACGTATTCGACAAAAAATACAAAATTCAACTTTATGAAGACACTCCGGACCACTGTCTACAAAAGGAGTTGAGGGTCTACACAGACGGCTCAAAAACCAACTACGGTACAGGTTCGGGTGTCTTCTCTGAAGACCTAAATATACACATCTCAACAGCATTGGGAGCCTATAACACGGTCTTCCAGGCAGAGTGTGTGGGCATCATCAAGGCCGCTGAAGCGATAGATTGTCGCAAGGTAAGAGGAAAACACATTCGTATTCTCTCTGGCAGCGCTTCTGTCCTACAGGCACTGGACAACAATATAATGACATCAGGCTTAATTTATGAATGCCACTGTAAGTTGACTAATATTGCTAACGACAATAGATTGACTTTGCAGTGGATTAAAGGACACAGCGGCTCAAGGGGTAACGATGCGGCGGACTGCTTAGCCAGGGAAGGTTCTAGCAGGACGGCCATTGGTCCGGAGCCTATTGTACCCATACCCTATCGACAGCTGCGAACATGGATAAGGGAGCGCTGTCAACGACAACATAACGAATACTGGACAGAACTCACAGACTGCAGGCAAGCTAGGGAAGCCGTTCCCAAGGTAAACCTGCAGCTAACACGTAAGTTAATCAGACTTCCTAGACAAGCCTTAAAACAAATCGTGGGTATACTCACGGGTCACGGCTATTTCAACAAACACCTTTGTAATATAGGTATTTCTGACAGCCCTCTGTGCAGAGCCTGCCTGGAGGACGAGGAGACGAGCGCCCATGTGCTGCTGGAGTGCACGGGCGCTGCAAGACAAAGGATTTCTCTAATGGGAAGCCCGAAGACTATAGTAGAGGCCTGCAGTAACGTTCGGGGACTGCTGAGCTTTCTGGAGGAGCTGGGATGGCAGGACTGATGCCAATCCCCACGCAAAATAGGCACCAGATGTCGAGTTGCGGAAACAGCCCGCCGTTCTACTAAGACTAAGACTATCAAGTTATCAAATTCGTCGATGTCCTTTCAACTTTACAGAATAAAGTTTATTTTTATGTATAAATTACACACCTTCCGGTTCATCTGGCGGGTACTTGTACTCATCGTAAACGCCTGGCATTTTTCTAAAAGTTATCAAATGCAAACCAATTTAAATAGTAGAATCAGAAGATATTTTAACTTTTTCAAATCATGAATGATTGTCGAAGCCAATCATTCATCTATGATTGTAATGTTGTTTGTTTTTCTTTACTTTTTTAAATTGGCCATATATACGATATCACGCACAATAATATGCTAGTTGACCCTTTTTGGAAAAAGGTTTTAAATGGTTAATAAATGTTCTATTAGACCGAAAAAAATGTATTGTATTTTTTTGGGACCTAAAAAGCTACAAATCTTTAATTTTAAAATAGATTTTTCATGGACATACAAAAACACTATCGGCCATTTTAGTCTATAGATTATCTATGCTATGACGTTAACTGCAGTAAACACATAGAGAAAGGTAAATAAACAAAAACTCGTAAGAAAATAACTGACTTTATAATAAACAAAAGATGATTTCTAATAAATACCCCGAAAAATAAAGTAATTATCATTATTGTATTGTACGAGAATATAAAAACACATCCTTGAAGATTCCAGGAAAGTTGTGAATTAAAAGTGCCGAAAGAAATTAACCTACGCAACTTTATTACACTTATTCATATGTTGTATCAGTTTTATGTTTATTACTACATTGTAATACCAAATACACTGTACTTATATAGATGCCTTGTCGTTTCTCTGCTCCGCAGAGCAGAAATCGGGGTTTAGTGAAATAAATTCACCAACCATGAATGCGTCAATTCTTGGCAGATTTGTGCTTTCTGTTTTCACAAAGCCGGCATCCATAATTAGTTTTTTCAAAAAAAAAACAGTAAACGGAAACTTTTCTAAAGGTAAAAGTGTTTTATGATAAATTTAGTCAGACGAAAGAATCCACCCACAGTAATACGCGAATGACATTTAGTTGTTTACCATATGAGACGTCACAATCATGGCGGATGTGGCGAATAGCGTTTTTAGTGTTTAAAAAATATAGACTAAAAAATATTTTTTTAAATTAAATTTCTACAGCAATCTTCTGCTTTTATGAAGTGAAATCGATATATTTAGGTTCCTTAGACCAAATACTTTAAGAAATAAACATTTATTTAATACAATTCGACATGAGTCAACTAGCATAATATGCCCTAAATTACGCACAGAAATTAAAATGGAGCTGGGCGGACCATGTAGCCCGAATGATCGATGACAGATGGACTATACAAGCCACATTATGGCCGGGATCAGTTGGCTTCAGAAAAAGAGGCAGGCCGCAAACACGATGGACAGACGATATCACACGTATAGCTGGTCGAGACTGGGTTACAGTAACACGAAACAGAAAAGCATGGCAATCTCTGGAGGAGGCCTTCACCTGAGAGGGGTTGTTGTCAAACTCATTTATTAATAAATATTTTATAATTTGTTAAAAGTTGTAACTAAATTGGCAATAAATAAAACTAGTTTTTACGGGTTAATGCACGAAACTTTATTTATTTATTGACGTTTCGTAGTTAGGGTCAAATAAATAAACTCAAAATTACAAAAATAATTTTAAATAAAATACTTTATTAAGTAAATTAAATAATAAATTCATAAATAGACAGTAAAACTTAAAAATCGAACAATGAAATAACCAAACGCTCAATAAAAGTCTTTCGAAGGTAGCTCGACAAATTAAATAAAAGTTTTATTCTGACGACGAAACCTGTAAAGGCTACGAAACGTCAATAAATAAATAAAGTTTCGTGAATTAACCCGTAAAAACTAGTTTTATTTAATGAGTGATGTGCGTGAAAACCTAAGAAACAAATAAATTGGCAATAAATAAAAGGCTTTATTATTATTATAATCCGATAAAAAAAGTAATAAATTAATTCTGACAATAACTAATTACAAAAAAAAAGCTAAGCAAATTTTTAAATTACATCTCATCAAAATCGCCTGGCGCGTACAGTTAATACCTACCGCTGCGTTAATCTCGCTGCCTAATAAAGAGGTCCTATCTACCTACAAAAATATTTCTTTATTAGGGAAAACAATTTCCTGACGCAATCTCGGCGTGGTTAACTCATTTCACACTCGATAAAACTCATAACGTTTACGTCAAATTACAAAACCTGTTAAGTACTTGGGCTATAAAACTTTTTATTAAAGTTTTGTTATATTGTGTTAAAGAGACTCGCGAAGAGAAAGAAAAATGACTGTTGTCTTTTGGGTGGCTAGTAAGTTTTTTTAACTTAAATAAAAATACTTACTGCTGTGGCGCAACGATCCAAAGCGGATCTTGGCCTCCGACACAAGATGACGCCATGCTCTGTGAATCCGGGCTAGGTCCCGCCAGCAGTCGGCAGTCTTTCTGCACCTCGTCGCGGAGGTCGTCGTCCTACCGGTCGCCCCAAATACGCTCTTTTCGCGGCTCGATCCTCGCCCATACGCTCTACATGACTGTCCAAGACAGCGAAGTCTAGCTGCTTGAATTTCTTCTATGACGTTAGGTTCGGAAACTAGATTTCCCAGCTCGATGTTCGTCCGCACCCTCCAGCTGTCATCCTCTCTTTGAGTTGGCCCCAGGATCTTCCGCAGAATCCTTCTTTCGGCGACTAACAGCTTATTCTCGTCTCTAAAGGTCAGCGTCCTTGCCTCAAAACCGTACATCAAGATCGGTTTAATCACTGTATTGTAGATCTGAATCTTGGTCTTTATGAGTAATAGCTTGGAAACTAAGACCTTGTGAAGAGCAGCTGTGCATGTGAGTGCGCTTTGGATAAGGGTGTCGATCTCCTCTTCTCTTCTCTTGGTGTCTGTTACCGTACAGCCCAGATATTTAAATTTACTGACGTCCTTATAGGTGGTTCCTTTCACATTCAGATCTTTCCGTTTCTCTTTCGTGTTTTTGTATCTTTTCTCTATCTCCTTCATCTTCCGGACTTCTTCATCGCACTTTCCCAATACTGCTAGATCGTCCGCATACCCAACAATCTTGTGATTACAGTTCAACTCCACTCCGCCGCTGAAATAGAAAATATTAACATTCTATTTATCAGAAACGCACTGGCGAGGCAATAAAAGTGCTTATGGCGAAATATTAGTTCAAATATTTTTCTTTATCAAAAAAGCCTATATTTACCTACTTACTTACACTAAAGATTTTTCAAATAATTTTCACAGAATCTGAGGAAGAATTTGAGGAGCTCGATGGCGCAGGTGGTTAGCGCGTTCGGCTGCGATCGTTGAAGATAAGTAACTTTCGCAGTGGTCGGTCATTGGATGGGTGACCAAAAATTTACTATCTCGAGCTCCTCCGTGCTTCGGAAGGCACGTTAAGCCGTTGGTCCCGGCTGCACCTGCAATCGTTAGCCACCCGCACCGGGTCCGCGTGGTGGGTCATGGCCCAATCTCCCTATTCCATCCATAGGGAAGGCCTGTGCCCCAGCAGTAGGGATATTAATAGGTTGATGATGATGATGATGATGATGATGATGATGAACAGAATCTACTTTAGAGCTAAAAAGCTGTGTGCTGTGTTCAAAACATGACGAAAAGAGAATTTCCTTTTACGTTTATGTTTATTCGAGTTCGTTAAGAGGTTCCATCTAATACTTCCTTTATTAGCAAGTCGGTATCGAATAACGTTCGACCTAGTTAATTACCTAACAAAGTCAACAGTTTTGTTGTGACTGCGAGGGAATCGCCGGAAATCAAGAATTGACATTTTCCTAATCTTGAGATATATTTTTTTTACTCATGTTTAGCTCTCCCTTGCTCGAGAAAACAATAATCTATCCGTACTTTCAAATCTTAATTGAACAAGCCAAGCCGCGTTTTAAGTTTTTTTGGAGTTTACTCCTTAAGAATCGATTTGCATATATAAGGGACCCGGTATGAGAAAAATGTGAGGAGTAAAATCTATCGATGAATGACCTCGTTACGTTTTTGGTGCGCATCCGATGTCGCGCAACTTTGACAAACAAAGATGACGGATTGACATTAATAAAATTTTTAAAATCTGAACTGAATTTAGATATTGTTTCTGATAGAGCAATGGGGACAACGAGGTATGGTACAACCATGATGCGGTATTTTCAAGATTCGTGAACCACGTATCTACGAACGTCCATGTGTCTTATTTTAGTTACCATAAACCACTTGTCACTGTAATTAATAATGCAGACAATGTTGATTTAATTAATATTTTAAAAAATGATAATAGTCTGATAATAATAATTACATAATTTATCAACATTCCTAATGATATAATTATGCACATCAGAAATTGACTATTGTAAAAAGTTTAATGTAAAATATTTCGTCGATTAGTTATAATAAATGTATATGAAATGAATAAATATATATTTATATAGATATGTATATTATTTTCATTAATTTGTTAATTTACCCTTTCATACAGTATCAATCTTTTTTAAGTTAAATAAACTTTTTTTTGCGTCTGCTTAGACTATCGAACTTAAGGAGTAAACTCCAGTCGTGCGTCGGAGCTGACACACACAATTTTTTTTAAAATATTTTTGACGATTCCGGTAGCATTTTTGCAGGCCGGCAACGTGAGGATGGTTGGTGTGGCAGTTTATAACTGCTGTACCAGCTATCTTCGCGTTTCATCGCGCGTGTAGTCATCAATCGGATCTTTAACAAGTCTTAAATGCACTTTCAATTTAATTTACAGGTTTTGTCTCGTGATTCATAAAATAATATTTCAACGATATCTTAATCTTTTAATTTGGTATATCCTAAAGATTTTGTATTCCTAAGATCCTGTATTCCATTACAGCTGTCATATTGAGTCTCCAAGTAACAGATTCCTACATCCTCCTGACGGCTAATTTCGAGGATGTGCAGTCCATCGTGAAGCAGCTGGCCGAGTCACCGGTAGCCGACCAGGTGAAGCAGATCTGGCGTCGTGCAGCCACACAGTTTAACCAGTACATCGTGAAGAACAAGCCACAGATGAGGGCCGGTGTTATCGATCGTATTAGTAAGTACAGTAGGACGCCGATTATCCGAATTAATTGGGACCGGGGTCGATTCGGATAATCGAAAATACGGATAATCGGACATAGACAAGTAATAAAGAAAAACGAACTGCCACACATAGAATAAACTTTATTACGTTTAACAAACACAGTTCTACAATACTAGATACAATAATAGAGGTACATAGTAGCAAAACAAAATTAAGAACAGTAAAACGTGTAGTGTCTTGTTTCTAGCTTTCAACCATTAATTTAGGTATTTAACATACTCGCTGGACTTTAGCGAGTTCCAACTTATTAGAACAAAACAAAAATGACTTGGTTTTAATTTTTTATATTACGCTTAGGACCGATTCGGATAATTGGCGATTCGGTTAATCGGCGTTCGGATAATCGGCGTTCTAATGTATCACCATTAGACTATTAATGTCCCCAATGCTGAGGTACAGGCCAGGGCTTGAAACCGGTTTCGAAAATACCGGTAAATAAAGGTTAATACCGGTTTTTAGTAAAGGTCTCGTTCGGAGCGCGTCCGAAATGAAAGCGACACCTAAAACCTTAATAAACCGATTTAATCCAGAGCGACACGTGCACGCGTCGGCATCGCTTAAAGTTTGTTTTGTTTGAACTAATCAAGTCACAACTTGTTAATGCAGAGAGATTGGTGCATTTACTGACACGTTTGCTAGCGTCTAGTGAGTCAAGTTATTCATTTATTATCGATGCCGTCAGAAAGAGTGAAATGAAACCCTTTAAAAACTGCTAAATTGATTCACAACCTATTTGATTTCGCTCTTTAGGAAACCGGTTTTTTAAGGTTAAGGTAGAGCCAAACCTAAATAAAACGCTCCTAATGTACTTGACACTGATTTAAGTTTGAAAATTAACCGGTAAATAAGCCCTGGTACAGGCCTTTCCTACAGATGGAATAGGGAGATTGGACCGTGACGAGGGTTACCAGGTGTCCAAGGTTCAATGTTCCATTTTTTTTGACGACCTCCGTAGCCGAGTGGTTTATACGCCGGGTTTCATGGTGTCGTCCTGGGTTCGAATCCCGGTGGGGGTAGAGGTTTGTGTGATTAATACGAGCATTTGTACTCCAGTCATGGATGTTTAATATGTATTTCTATATAAATATACTTATATATGTATTCTATCCGTTACCCTAGTACCCTATAACAGTGCTTACTTTGGGGCTAGGCTGATTGGTGTGAGTGTTGGAAATATTTATTTATTTATTTTTCTGAGTACATAACATAAAAAAAATAGATTTTCCATAATAAAGCACCGATTTAATAACTTGTAACTAATCCTGCTATTCGTTTTAACGTCTATTTATTTATATTTACAAAAATATAGCTGTCGGTTCGGGTATGAATTTGACAACAGTGCATCCTTGTCAATCTCTGTATAAAAACATGAAAAAAATACTTCAAAAATTCCGAAAGAAATCAGGCATACTCTATACATGAAAACCAATAATCCCACAAAGTTTCATTAAAACATTAAATTTCACCTTATACATATGTATTTAACATATTGACAGATGACATAGACAATACTAAATACAGCACAGATCATAGATATATGTTGAAGATCCAGTTACGATTTTTCCAGATACGAATTTAGTTAGATCGTGATATGCCGCTAATAATTAAAAAAATATCGTTTTTGATACGAATTTCGATATTGGTTATTTTGTATCAATGTATCGATATATCGAATCAAAATATATCGGCAAAAAATATCGATATATCGAACAAAAAATATCGATATATCGATACATCCATATATTTTCAACAAGCCTATGGGACCCTACCAAGGTGTTGTTGGCTACGTGGACGCTTAGTAGCCACATATCCCGGCAAGGACAACAGTGTTAGGGTAGTAGACGTTTTGACTAAAGGAGGTGTCCTGCGTCGCCCGGTAAGAAAACTGGCAGTGTTGGCCGTTGCCTAAATAACTAGGTGTCTACACCAGGGGGGGCCATATTCGACCAACACTATTCCTATTATATAGTCCATGTGTAAATAGAGCCAGAAACATATTAACGTGACGTGTCGTGTCGTAGCGCGCCAGAAGCACATCGGTTGCATACATTTACTATGGTTTCTCAATGGCACTAATTTATTTACTTATTTATTGATGGAATATTTACATGACAGTATAAAATGACTTAAGCCAGAAACATTAACGTATCGTGTCGTGTCGACGCTTTAACCTCTCACCTCTCTCTCTAACCCATAATAAAAGCACGAAACCGATGCGCCACGACACGCCACGACACGTTAATATAAAGAATATAAAGAATATTAAAATGTATATAAATAATATGAAAGCACGCCTACGTAACTATACGTAGTTTTTAGTTCCATTGCCGACTACCAGGGCGGCGCTGTTGTCGCAACGATCACAAAAAGTATCGAAGTTAACCTTCTATTCCAGTGTATATATATTATTCTATTGTTAATATGTTTCTGGCTTAAGTAATTTTATACTGTCATGTAAATATTCCATCAATAAATAAGTAAATAAATTAGTGCCATTGAGAAACCATAGTAAATGTATGCAACCGATGTGCTTCTGGCGCGCTACGACACGACACGTCACGTTAATATGTTTCTGGCTCTATTTACACATGGACTATATAATAGGAATAGTGTTGGTCGAATATGGCCCCCCCTGGTGTAGACACCTAGTTATTTAGGCAACGGCCAACACTGCCAGTTTTCTTACCGGGCGACGCAGGACACCTCCTTTAGTCAAAACGTCTACTACCCTAACACTGTTGTCCTTGCCGGGATATGTGGCTACTAAGCGTCCACGTAGCCAACAACACCTTGGTAGGGTCCCATAGGCTTGTTGAAAATATATGGATGTATCGATATATCGATATTTTTTGTTCGATATATCGATATTTTTTGCCGATATATTTTGATTCGATATATCGATACATTGATACAAAATAACCAATATCGAAATTCGTATCAAAAACGATATTTTTTTAATTATTAGCGGCATATCACGATCTAACTAAATTCGTATCTGGAAAAATCGTAACTGGATCTTCAACATATATCTATGATCTGTGCTGTATTTAGTATTGTCTATGTCATCTGTCAATATGTTAAATACATATGTATAAGGTGAAATTTAATGTTTTAATGAAACTTTGTGGGATTATTGGTTTTCATGTATAGAGTATGCCTGATTTCTTTCGGAATTTTTGAAGTATTTTTTTCATGTTTTTATACAGAGATTGACAAGGATGCACTGTTGTCAAATTCATACCCGAACCGACAGCTATATTTTTGTAAATATAAATAAATAGACGTTAAAACGAATAGCAGGATTAGTTACAAGTTATTAAATCGGTGCTTTATTATGGAAAATCTATTTTTTTTATGTTATGTACTCAGAAAAATAAATAAATAAATATTTCCAACACTCACACCAATCAGCCTAGCCCCAAAGTAAGCACTGTTATAGGGTACTAGGGTAACGGATAGAATACATATATAAGTATATTTATATAGAAATACATATTAAACATCCATGACTGGAGTACAAATGCTCGTATTAATCACACAAACCTCTACCCCCACCGGGATTCGAACCCAGGACGACACCATGAAACCCGGCGTATAAACCACTCGGCTACGGAGGTCGTCAAAAAAAATGGAACATTGAACCTTGGACACCTGGTAACCCTCGTCACGGTCCAATCTCCCTATTCCATCTGTAGGAAAGGCCTGTACCAGGGCTTATTTACCGGTTAATTTTCAAACTTAAATCAGTGTCAAGTACATTAGGAGCGTTTTATTTAGGTTTGGCTCTACCTTAACCTTAAAAAACCGGTTTCCTAAAGAGCGAAATCAAATAGGTTGTGAATCAATTTAGCAGTTTTTAAAGGGTTTCATTTCACTCTTTCTGACGGCATCGATAATAAATGAATAACTTGACTCACTAGACGCTAGCAAACGTGTCAGTAAATGCACCAATCTCTCTGCATTAACAAGTTGTGACTTGATTAGTTCAAACAAAACAAACTTTAAGCGATGCCGACGCGTGCACGTGTCGCTCTGGATTAAATCGGTTTATTAAGGTTTTAGGTGTTGCTTTCATTTCGGACGCGCTCCGAACGAGACCTTTACTAAAAACCGGAATTAACCTTTATTTACCGGTATTTTCGAAACCGGTTTCAAGCCCTGGCCTGTACCTCAGCATTGGGGACATTAATAGTCTAATGGTGATACAGTAGAACGCCGATTATCCGAATGCCGATTAACCGAATCGCCAATTATCCGAATCGGTCCTAAGCGTCATGTAAATATTCCATCAATAAATAAGTAAATAAATTAGTGCCATTGAGAAACAATTGCCTTTTACTCAACATCAGTTTTAAAACCGGTTTAACTTTAGTCAACGTTTCGTAATAAGGCGGGTAAAGACTTTCAGGGAATGTAAGCTACTTTTTTAATCCCGAAAATAGGAGTTGCATGTTGGTATGACGAACAAACAATACTTTGAAGGTAATGTAGGTTCCTCGTGCAGCCAAGTCACGGATCATCCGTTATAACTTATATAGAATTTACAACTAATGTTCTCAGACAACGACGAGCTACCCCCCAGAGACGACGAAGGGGCCAGCCGATACTTCGAGGGGGACGGACTCGCGAGACGCAGCGATGCACAGACCGAGGGGCCGAGGAACGCCAGCTACTACCTCTCCTCTATTAAAAAGATCATGGACTCCCTCTAAACTTGCCTAGAATAAAATTTCAAAACAATAAAACGGTATTTTTTTTGAAGTGTCAGCTTAATAATGTCCCCACTTTTTTATATTATAGGGAGCATACGATCTGACGGCGCACGGCGACGGTAAGAGATCACCTGTACCACCAGGAGCATCATAATGGCGATGCCGGCCTTTAAGCCTCCGTCATGTTTGCCAAGGCCCATACAGATGGTTTCACGGCCATCATGCGTAAGCGCTGCGCCTCGCTACTTGGGAAGGTGCGCGGCAGCTCCAACACCATCCTGAGGGCGCTGGCAGAACAGTGGGACTCTCCGATGCTAGCTCGCTGGATACGACTGCATGCAGTCATAGGCGGGGTATCGTAGGGTGACATCAAACCACATGTGTTTATTTACTAACATTAAGCCAGAAACATATTAACGTGTCGTGTCGTGTCGTGGCGCGCCAGAAGCACATCGGTTTCATACATTTACTATGGTTAGAGACATATTTACGTGTCGTGTCGTGTCGACGCTCTATCTCTCTATCTCCTTTCTATCTCTCTCTAACCCATGATAAATGTATGAAACCGATGCGCCACGTCACGCCACGACACGTTAATATGTTTCTGGCTTTAGTTTTTAAGTATTATCTGTTTGTTACTAACCCACTATGGATCCTTGTTATCCGAAAATAAATGATTGTTATTATATTATTATTATTATAAGGAAGGGGTACGTTCTTTAACCACTGCTGGACAAAGACATTCCCTACGAATAGATTAGGAAGAAAGCAAAAAAAGTCTAAAATTTGTTTTATCATCAGCCCAATAATGTCCCAAATGCCTTCCCTATGGATGGAATAGAACAAGGGGGCTTTATTCTCCACGTGGACACAGTGCGGGTTGGTGGGTACTAATTTAAAAATTATTTGTTGCACTCATGTGGTTGTTACAGATTGTAACATTAAAATCCTCTGCGATTAAAATATCTTTTCTGTTAAATTTATTTCGACACAGCATTTGCAAGAGCTCTTTAAGCTAACTCAAAAATATATAGTTAACTAGCGGCCCGCCCTCGCTTCGCTTCGGTGTAGAGCTGAAGTGTAGACTACAGTTTTTGTTCTCAGGCTTGTTTTACACAGAATGACATTCATCTATGATTCTTCTTATACCTGCATGCAAAGTCTCAGCCCGATCGGTTTAAAATTGACAAAGTTTCATACAAACTTTCATTCCCTATTTTATCCCCTTGGGGGTAGAATTAGCGGATGCCTGCGTCATAACATCTACCTGTATGCCAAATTTCAGCACGATCCGCCCAGTGGTTTGGGCTGTGCGTTGAAAGATCACTACAGCATTTTTATGCGGATTTCTTGAGATTGAGATGTGGCTTTGTAATAAATTTATGATTTTATAAATTTATATGGATCCTTTTTGGTGCATTTCATAATTTGAATCAGGAACTGTGAATCAAATTCGAGTAAAAGATGAAAATCAGCTGTCAATATTTTCCCTATAAAAACATACAACGCATTGAAGACATTATTAGTGCTACTGTTTCCCTACTACTGATTAAAACCAACGTTATTATGGAGCGGCGACGTCATTTAAGCAGGGAAGAAATGCTCAGAGCCGTGGGAATGATAGAAGCTGGTTCCCGGCAACGTACTGTGGCTTTAGCTCTGAATACAAGTCAGAGTGTTATCAGTCGACTTTGGACACGATACCGAAGCACTGGTACCGTGGCTGAGCGCCATGGAGGACGGTATCGCTGCACCACACGGAGACAAGACCGATACATTCAAATCTTAACTCGAAGAGCTCCAACAATAACCGCCATGATGTTAGCCGTGAGGCTTCATCACTCTTCAGGGAACTTAATTAGCGACCAAACAGTCAGAAACCGCTTGCATGAAGTGAACCTTCATTCCCGAAGACCGCTACGGGTACCACCTATAGCAATGCACAATCGTAGGATTCGATATCAATGGGCTCTTGAACACAGAAATTGGGCAGAAGAACAATGGCGTTTCGTGTGCTTTTCTGATGAGTCTCGTTTTGGTATGAGACCGGATACAAGACGTATACGACACTGGAGAACCCCTGGACGCCAACAGCGATTAAAATCCTGCCAGGAAGTCCATCCTTATAGTGGTGGAACCATCATGGTATGGGCGGGTATTTGGATCGGCGGAAGAACTGAGTTGATTTGGATCAGAGGCAACCTCAACGCTCAAATTTATGCTGAGACGATTGTATCAGACGTCATCGTTCCTCTACAAGTGCAAATCGGTCCCTTATTTCAGTTAATGCATGATAATGCACGACCGCACACCGCAAGAGTTGTAAGACAGACTCTCGCCGCAGCTAACATCAAAGTCCTGCCCTGGCCTGCTCAGTCGCCAGACTTGAACCCGATTGAGCATGCATGGGATATGCTACAGAGAAGAGCTCTGCCGAATATGGAGGGTATCCAGTCGCAAGAAGACCTTTTTTTGTTGTTGCAACGAACATGGGCGGCCATTCCACAGCGTGATTTGGATGAACTCATTTTGAGTATGCCAAACCGATGTTCTTGTGTTGTTAGTGTTCGCGGTAGAAATACGGATTATTAATTGTTTAAGTTACCCAATAAAATTTTAGAGAAAACTGTTATTTCAGTCTTTTTTTCGAACTTTTGTGTTAGTGGTTCAAATGTCAAAAATCCCTTTATTAGGAAAATGGCAAATTTCTTTATTAATGCAAAGGTGACTTGGTTTATCGTTACTGTGACAAACGAAAACACTTTATTTGATGAATCCTTAAAGAAAATTTTAATTAATATCAATCAGGAGAAAAGTTATTGCAAAAATATATGTTGATCCCTAGACACTTTTGATGTGTGTATGTCAGTCAGTCACCTTTGAGTTTTATATATATAGATAGATATCTTAAATTCAAACCAGTGATTTCTATCGCACAAGTTTCAAAAATAGTTTCTATAGATAACTTAGAAATTTCGTAGATTTCGTCATACTCGATGTCTTATTTTAGGAAAATACAGATCCCTCCGCCCTCGTGGTTGGTTCGGCTGAAAGATGTAGCTACTTTGAAACCATTCTTATAGAGGAGATCAATCTTAGGGTACGGCCAGAGTGCACTCAGATTCAGAGTCAGATTCAGATTCTGAAAACAAGCGCGAGAAATAAACAGTGTAGTCGAAGGGTACGGCCAGATTGCACTCCTGATTTAGATTCAGATTCAGACTCAGAAAACAAAGCGCGAGAAAAAGCAAGCAACCTGCTTAGACTACACTGTTTATTTCTCGCGCTTGTTTTCGAAATCTGAATCTGAGTCTGAATCTGAGTGCACTCTGGCCGCACCCTTAGACGGAGTAATCCATGTTTCAGAGAGGCACAGCACTTTGATGTTTTTTCTTCTGTAAATGAATCGAGTAGATGGTGCTTCTAATGCCTCCTCTACACGTCGCCGGCTGCGTCCGCGGACGTCGCCAGATGGATCAGCAGATGGATCTGGATGAATGGACTGACGACGTCTGAAGGTCATTCAGTCTGTTCATTCGCGACAGATGAAACTCGTATGCACACAACATAAAAAAATGAGTTTATTTGCTGTCGAAATTATCAATAATTTGGTACTATTAACTACTACTTGAGGTGCATCGAAGTATCATTATTAAAAAAGAAATAGAAAAGAAGGAGGCGGTGGCTACTGGCTATTTTTTGGATTCTACATGTGGTTTTCTGCTTGAATACTACTCAAGGAATTTTAATGTTTCGTTAATACTCATAATATTAGCCATTTCGGCGAATGAGAGTAACTAACGAGCAAAAAATAATTGCAAGCACGCGTCTACTATCATTTGCAACTCCAGTACCACTGACACGTCCGTCAATCCCTTTGTTGCGTGCCACAAAAACCGTCAACTATCAGATTGATGGCAGACTCATCTGCGGACTACAAATAACTACCACAGACGTGCAAACTAACCCGTCTACACATATACAGAGACAGATGGCATCTGTAGATGCGTCCGCCGACGCGACGTGTAGACGGGGTATTATGAAAACTGCAGAACTGCATTTTACGGTACTTAAGTTTTAATATAATGTGCATAAGAACTATTCAAATTAATTCTGCCTGCACCTTAATACCATAGTAGATCCTGTCTACATCCGTACCCTTAGCACGAACCAATATCGAATTCGAATAGTTTGCAAACAGAAATGTCAATGCCAAATTTTGTATGGAAACTTGAACAGCAGCGGCACAAAGTACGCAACTAGAACTAAAAATCAGTACACATTTGACAATGACATTTGGGACTCGCAAACTATTCGAATAATTCGATAATGGTTCGTGCTAAGGGTACTGTAATGTATATACCTACAATAAACTATACGAAGCGTGTAAATCATTAGTTTGCCAATAAACCCTAAACTACATAATCGTGTTTCGTGGGGACTTGAGTTAATATTGGTACCTAACAAACATTATACCTACTGTGTTGTTATAAACTTAAATCAAAAAGGGTAGATACGGTACGCTCATACTAGCATCAAATAAAATATGATCCGACTCAAGTACATAAGCAACTCTCGCCACGCACACGTCTGTATATAAACATCAATCGAGCGAGCGAGGCAGAACTATACGCTTCAACGCAGCGTATTGTTGTCCTTTTCTTGCTTACAAAATGGCGATTACGTAAATAATATTCACGACAAACCGTGATTTTTGAGAAAAAAATGTTTTCACAGTTTTACGAATGAAAAGTGTTGCCGGGGCATTTGATTTTGAACTATTTGTGTTCTTTATAAAAGCATCGAAGCCATTGTTATATCTTCATAACACAGAATATACGCAATATTGTTATATTGAGTGTACATGCTGCGTGTTTGAATGTCAAATTGTGACTAAAGCGAATTATGGTCGTGGACCACAATTTAAGCGGATCACTTTTGAACTGGGAATGCCGTATCTTCCCTTTTTGTTTTAATCTAAGGTTATAAATTACTTATCGGCTTAACTGGCACTAAAGTTTTATAATCTGTCTGTATATAAGGAGACCGTTACTGACTGACTAATCTATCGACGCAGAGCACAAACCCCTGAACGGATTGCGCTGACATTTGACTCACATACCTATAGCTTTAACGATGTAGGCGTACGCTAAGAAGGGATTTTAAAAAACTCCCTAATGGGGTATAGAATAGAATAGAATAATTCTTTATTGCAAAACGATTACATTTAATTTTAGTGATACTGTCACTAAGAAGTCAACAATTTCAATTTCTATATTATGTTCAAACTCTGGTCAATCCGCCTAATAATAATAATATTATTTGTAATAGTATTTGTTTTATTATAGTATTCTTATGTAAGTATTTTGGTATTTATTATTGTATATATTTAGGTATTAATCGTATATATAAATATGTAGTTATGTAGGTATATTTATAGATGTTATATATTATAATTTTTATATTAAGTGTCATGTAGTTTTATCAATTTTTTTTTCTTTCACCTTTAGCTTTTATTTACTTTACCGCATAATGTCTCCGCTTAGCCCGATGGTTGACTGATAGAGAATGCCATGTGGCATTAAGTCCGCCATTTGTTGTAAAATGACAATAAAGAGTAAATAAATAAATACTGCTAGATGTTATTGATGATATTAAAGAGGTTAAATGGGGATTCAAAGTTTGTATGGAAAACTAATATTTACACGCAGACAAAGTCGCGGGCACCCACTAGTATCCCATAGATTCAATATTGATGGAAAAATAAAGAGATATATATCTATGAATAACTTCTTGTTACATGTTAGCTACTAGGTATTGTATCTTATCCTAAAGTTTAATTAATCTTTCTAAAGTTTAATAATTCTTTTGACGACCTCCGTGGCCGAGTGGTTTATAAGCCGGGTTTCATGGCGTCGCCGACTCGAGAGGTCTCGGGTTCGAATCCCGGTGGGGGCAGATGTTTGTGTGATTGAATACGAGCATTTGTACTCCAGTCATGGATGTTTAATATGTATTTCATATAAATATACTTATATATGTACAATATATGTATTCTATCCGTTACCCTAGTATCCCATAACACAAGCCTTTACAGTGCTTACTTTGGGGCTAGGCTAATTGGTGTGAGTGTTGGAAATATTTATTTATTATTTATTTAATTAATCTGTTTTCTACGGTTCCATACACAGAATGGTAACGGAACCTTCTTTACTAAGGCGTAGCGCACATTAGGAGAGGCTCTGCGAAGATACTAAGCGTGGCGACTTTGAGCGTGGTCTAGAGCCACGGAGCGACGCGCGATGACTTTGAGCGCGGTCTAGAGCCACAGAGCGGCGCGCGGCGACTTTGAGCGCGGTCTATGGCCACAGAGCAGCGCGCGACGACTTTGAGCGCGGTCTATGGCCACAGAGCAGCGCGCGACGACTTTGAGCGCGGTCTATGGCCACAGAGCAGCGCGCGGCGACTTTGAGCGCGGTCTAGAGCCACAGTGCGGCGCACGGTGACTTTGAGCTCGGCCTAAAGCCACAGAGCGGCGCGCAGCGACTTTGAGCGCGGTCTAGAACCACAGAGCGGTGCACGGCGCGCGGCGACTTTGAGCGCGGTCTAGAGCCACAGTGCGGCGCACGGTGACTTTGAGCGCGGCCTAAAGCCACAGAGCGGCGCGCGGCGACTTTGAGCGCGGTCTAGAGCCACAGAGCGGTGCACGGCGCGCGGCGACTTTGAGCGTGGTCTAGAGCCACACTTCGCAGCACTGTTCGCCGCTTGTGTATATATGTTTATCATGAAATTTTTAAACTGATAATGTAGGAATTAGGACAACTTAAATTGTTAACTTCTCAGTATCTTCGCCGCGCCACTTCTGGTGTGCGCTGCGCCCAAGGCTTCGTTATCCACCCGTCTAGTCGTGGAACCATAACAGGTAGACAGTTGAATTATTCACCACAAATTGTTTTTCTATAGCTGCTCAAACAAAAAAATAATAAAAGCAAAATTAAAAGTATTAGCCTAGGAAAAAATTTAATATTTCACATATTTCTTGCTTGACCTTGTTTTAATTCTTTCCGTGTGTGAAATCTGATTTATATCTTGTCTGTGTGTTGGAGGTTTATTTCATTACTAGGGGGTGCCCGCGATTTCGTCTGCGTGAAAAAATTTGTTTCTCATACAAACTTCTACCCCTCCGCCCTTAAAAATAAGATCTGAGATAAAAACTATTATATTACTAGCTGACCTAGCGAACTTAGTACCGCCATAAAAATAGGGGCTGGTGGTAGAAGGGTGAAAATTTAGGTTGTATGTATTTTTTAATGCAACATCATAAAAAATGTCCAAAAAACATTTTAAGAGTGAACAACCATCTCTTAGGGGTATGAAAAACAGATAGTAGCCGATTCCTACTGAATATGCATATAAAATTTCATAAAAATCGGTCAAGCCGTTTCGGAGCAGTATGGTAACTAACATTGTGATACAAGAATTTTATATATAAGATAAGAAAGTTTATGTCCTTTCCCGGGTCCCAACAGATGACAGACAGACACTCTTTCATATTTATAAAATTAATACGGAATTATGTATTCGTATGGAAGAATTATGGATTTATTATTGTCCACACGCAACTAGTGATATGCTATTGGAAATATTCAAAATTCCCAGCAAATCACTCATTGTTACAAGTAACCCAGTAAGGGTAGATAGACTATATTTTGGCTTGCATTGTACATTAAAATTAAATATTTAGCGAATAATTATTACATACAGACAGACAGAGACTTTTTTTTAATAGAAAAGTAGGTATAATGTCATAAATCTACAAAGCATCAACATACCACGTGCGAATCTTTGTTTACTAGTCAAGATGTACGCTATAAAATTAGAGATGCAGGTACCAGCCTTGGAAGCAATATGACGAGAAGATAATGTTTAACATAGTTTTTGCTATTGTTGTCAAACAAAGAGATTAGAACTGTAACACAATCAGTTTAAGAATGGTAGTCGTGTACAAAGATCTTGTGTAGTGATTGCTCACAATGTCGACGTCACAAAGATGATTAACAAGTCTGAGTTTTCCGTTGATCGAAGTTTCCGAGTCACGCAACGAATTGAACATTATTGCATCGTAGTTCTACGTTAACTACGTATGTTTATTCAGACGTGAGATAGATATTCAATGTCTATTAAAGGATATGACCGATAATGGCTTTAAAGTGATTTTCCCATGATTACCCTAATATTACAAATATGAAAGTTTGTATGTTTGTTACTTAATCACGCAAGAAATTGTGCAGAAACCACTGAACGGTTTTTGGATGAAATTTGGTAGGTGCGCATATTGTTTATGACCTGTATTGAGTCAAAGTGTACTTTTATTCCGGAAAATTTTAGCTTCCCGTGAGATTCTCAAATAACCGAAGTTAACAAGGATAGCTGCTAGTATAAAATTAAAATACAACATCTGTAATATTGTGAACACAATAATAGTCAGGGCAATCTTAGTTCTCTCTCCTGATTTTGTAACCCAATTCTATAATGGTTCTAGTTGCAATAACGGTTTGATGCGGTGCGCTGCATCCGACGCCCTAATGACCAAGTCAGACCTAAGCCTCAGTGGCTATTGTTCAACTTAACGACTACCTGGAATTCTATAGGCTAGGCTAGTATTAGGTACTGTTTTAAATCATGTACTAGTGCGTACTACATATAATAAAAACTATCAGATGTTCTTCACAGGAACTTAAACTACTCATCTCTGTAGCAAATTTCGTCTAAATCTGTTTAGCGGCTTAAATATTACGTGTGAAGAGGTAACAGACAGACACACTCTCGCATTTATAATAAACTAGCGGCCCGCCCTCGCTTCGCTTCGGTGTAGACTACAGTTTTTGTTCTCAGGCTTGTATTATACACAATGACATTCATCTATGATTCTTCTTATACCTGCATGCAAAGTCTCAGCCCGATCGGTTTAAAATTGACAAAGTTTCATACAAACTTTCATTCCCTATTTTATCCCTTTGGGGGTAGAATTGATCAAAATCTTTCCTTAGCGGATGTCTACGTCATAACATCTACCTGCATGCCAAATTTCAGCCCGATCGATCCAGTGGTTTGGGCTGTGCGTTGATAGATATCACTATGTCAGTCAGTCAGTCACCTTTGAGTTTTATATATATAGAAGATACATATTAGTATGGACTAACTATGGACTACAAACAAAATACATGGCGCTATGCAATTATGTTTAATAAGAGCTGAAGTAGTGAAACATTTAGGTACTAATACGTTTAGTAAGAATAAAATTTAATAAATACCTAAATACATGAAGAACACTTTCCTTTAAAAAGAGGCAAAGAAATTTCAATGTGACCTATAGAGTTTTTCATATTGCAACCTTGCAACATTTTGACATGCAATTAAATTAATGCACTTCCTTCTCATACTTACCATCTCAATAGTATCTCTTCGGTAACTTACTAAGTAAGAATATGGTCTACGTAGAAAGCACTTGCCTGGATTGGTATTCGGAACGCGGAGTGTGTTCAAATGTCTAGTTGCTAGTGATGTGACTGATGTGCTGGAACGTATTCAAATATCCGAATCCAAATCACAAAGAAGGCCCAGCAGTGGAGACATTAATAAGCCTATTTATATACCTTTCTATAGATTATTTTGATAAAAATATATCCACCAAATTTTCATTTGAAAAGACATTGCTCATTCCCCATACATTGAATGCCCTAGAACGCACAGCAATGAGAAAATGCTAGTTGTCTTCGGAATCATTCATAAAATCTACTTAGGCATTTGTTGAGATACGGACAACGTGAGGAACCGTGGCCTACTACAGAATATATTAGATTTTGAGGTTATAATTATTATACTTAATCGTAAAAGATATACACTTTATATATTCTGAATAGATTTAGTGTTTACCTCTATGTAAGCACTTGAATAATATTATAGGCATGAAATGAACGTAAAATGCAATTAATAATAAAAAAAAAATGCTTTTATTCATATTGATTTATGAGTTGATTGGTAGTTGGCACCTATGATACCTACCTGGAGGTAATAATAGATTTCTTTTCAAATGAAATGTTCAAAGTCTTTCCATTTACCTGTTTCTATATTTTATTATCGGTAATTTGGTATGTACCTGGTTATCATTACGATTTTCATAAAAATAAACAGATGTTGCATGGGATGGGAGTATAAACTATCTTTACATAATTTCAGAAATAATCTTTTTATAAATATATAATATAAGTCTTAATTTTTTTCTTAAACAGATTGTCCGTTTTCTATGATTAATTGCTAATAAGTTAAAAAAATAATAGAAAATTAATAGTGAAGGAAAGGACATTCTTTTGGGCATGCTAGGGCCGATTTCGTCGATGTCCTTTATTTTAATTTATGTTTCCCCAAATGCTTCTCTGGGGCAGTACGTTTTTGTATTCAAATGAAAACATTATTTCGAGTGAATTCCATTCAGGGCCTGCTACTTTTAAAGTTACTTCCAAAATGATGGTGATTGTCATCGTCTTCCATCCTTTTTTTTTATAGTAGGAAATGCTTTATGCATACCCAGTGACCATATGGGGCCGTTCCTGGGTTATGTGGGACTCCAGGGTTCTGATTCCACTAAAACCTACTGTACTCTTCATGTGCTTATTATCTACTGCACGAGAAAGCGCAATAGCGCAGGCGTTCACACAGCGGACAGCACTTGGCCTCGCAGGCCTCCACGGGAAAAGAAGTTGCCCATCGAGTACTCATGGGCAACTCCTCAGCGCCAGGGCGGAATGGTGATGATGGTGGATCACCATTCCGCCCTGGCATATTGGCGCCTCCGCCGCCCGACTCTTCGCTTGCGGATTGAGTCTGCAGAGGGATCCTCCTCTCGAGCCCTTTCCGCGGCCTCCCTCTGTAACATTACCTGCTCGCAGAAGGAGGCGACCGCCTCCCAGGACGTCGCGCTGTCGACCATAGCTTTCACCAGAGTCGGCAGCGAGAGGTCCCACCCCACAACAGTGACGAGCTGGCGCCGTTCAGCGTCAAAAGCCCCACAAGCCTCTAAAGCATGCTGCGCCGTGTCGTCACTAGCCCCGCACTGATGACAGCGGGTATCCGGCTCTCTTCCGATCCTGTGCAGGTAGTGGCCGAAAGCCCCATGGGCAGTCATCACCTGCACAAGTCGGAAAGATAAGGAGCCGTGTCGCCGGATCATCCATTCGACCAGGTAAGGCCGGATTCCCGTTATTGTCCAGTGGCCTGCGGTGGGAGTCTGCAACCTCTGCAGCCATTCCTGCATTACGGCGCTCTGGGCCCTCTCGCGCCATCGCCGTATTATCTCGGGCGCCGGGCGTAAACCATCTCTACGGACTTCTGCTGACAGCCTGTAGACATGTGCCAATGCTTTGGCGTCTAGGTCCCAGGGGGCGGTTCCTGCGATTACGCACGCAGCCTCATACGAATCGTCTTCCATCCTTACTTATAATACTGTAACTCACATAGCTTTTTAATGCTATAGAGTAGGACGTGACATGGACATAGTGTTTCTTGTAATTTGTTATTTGATGGGTATTTAATGGGTTTTAGTCAGTTTTTGCTACAGTAATATGGTACCTATCTAATGCCGCTTCCTATATATTAAATATAAAATTTATTGAAACTATATATCTCTATCCTAAATAGTGTAATGGAAGGTGACTTCAGAAGTATCTCTGAAGTCATTTTTCAACTTGACGACTTTGTATATATCAAAACAGGGAGAAAAAAGCAGCCCTTGCTGAGTTTCTTGCCGGTTCTTCTCAGTACAAGGTCTCACGTCGTAGTTTGGCGAACCGATGGCGAAGACTGAATAAATGAAATTTCATTTCACTACGAATTTCAAGATACATCGAATGCCCCTTTAGAATAAAAAACAAAAAAGAATAGACAATATTGTAAAATATGTTCTAATGGTCAGTTGCTGAGAAAACGTGGCCAAAAATAAGCATTGGTGTGTTTTTATGAAACCATGATGCAAGTGAAAATTTTAATATCATTAATAATAAAAAAATCCTTCGTCAGCTGGGAATCGAATTTTTAACATTGTATGTAATGTTTCGTTGAGCAGGTCTGAATTTTTGAATAGCAAATAAAGATTACAGTAATATAAGTTATTTACGGGATTGTTACCATGTAGGTACCTTGTTTTTAGTGAGTTTCATGAAAACAAGGTACATGGTAACAATCCCGTAAATAACTTATATTACTGTAATGTTAGTGACCATGAAAGTTTAAAGCAATATATTGCAAATAAAGATGTAATACCACATGTTAAAGATGAACAATAAAATTGTCATGGCAATGTCCAAAATATTAAAAATATCCGATATCCGAATCACTCCTGTGTATTCAAGTCCCCAAAATACTAGCAGACATTCGTCTGAGCTGCTCGGTCTCTGTAGACAAGTTTGTAGAAGTTCCCACAATAGGTACGCCAAATTCCTGAAGTTAATTTATAACTTGCACCGTTTTGACTATTGAGTTATATTAATCAAATGCATATTATCATCATGAGGAGCTCGATGGTGCAAGTGGTTAGAGCGTTCGGCTGCTTATCGTTGAACTTAAGCAACTTTCGCAGTGGTTGGTCATTGGATGGGTGACCAAAAATTTACTATCTCGAGCTCCTCCGTGCTTCGGAAGGCAGGCTAGCTTTTTAACAAGATAATGCACAAGCTTTATTTATTTATTGACGTTTCGCAGCCTTTTCTACCTTGGTAGGTAGCTCGACAAAGTAAATAAAAAATCATTATTCTGACGATGCAGACCTGAAAAGGCTGCGAAACGTTAATAAATAAAGTTCGTGCATTATCCCGTTGAAAAAACTAGTTTTATTTAAATCGAAAGAAAAGTTAACTAGAAAAAAAAATCCACGCGGACCAGGCAGCGGACGGGACTCGAACCCGCACCCTTCGCAATCCGGGCGAATGCATTGACCATTATGCTGCCACGTTTTCTAGTAAACTTTTCTTTAGATTTAAACATCTAGCAGTTAAATGCTTAAAAATAAATAAAAACTTAACTACAAATGCTATTTCTTCTTTCAAATGTTTAATACTTGTAAAAGTATTCATTTGACATTTTGGGTACCTACAATGCGAAGAGATGGCCGCTGCCTTGCAGCTTAAGGCTAGGAAAATTTCGACGCGACGAATAGGGCCGTGTAGCATAATTTTATTTATTTATTTAATTATTTAAACTTTATTGCAAAATTACAAAGCAAATGGCGGACATAATGCCATAAGGCATTCTCTACCAGTCGACCAGTAAGAGCGTGAGAAAAAATCTAATATGACGGGGCGCAATAAAGACAAATTTAAGATAAACCAATGATACAAATACTCTTAACAGAATACATTCATATTATACACACACACATATATATATAAATATATATATATATACATATACACACATACATACACACACACATATTATACAATACATACATAAATACATGGTTTTGTCAGTCAAATATGAGAACGCTGTTTAATGCTATTGAGATAGTGCTCACGAACCAATCCCTTAAATGCAATTTTGTTAGGAGCTTTACGTATATTGGGGGGTAAGTCATTCCAGAGTCGTACAGCCGTGACAGTGAAAGAGTGGGAGACGAAACCAGAAGAATGGACGGGAGTATGCAGAAGGAGATTGTCCGTTGAACGGAGAACACGGTCATGAGAATCACTCAGAAACCTAAATCTGCTTTTTAGGTAAACTGGTGTATGTGGATCGAACAGAAGATTAAAAAGGGCACAAACAACTGTGAGGTTCCTACGCTCACGAATAGGAAGCCACTTGAGCTGATGACGAAAATGTGAAATATGGTCGTATTTACGTAAGCCATATATGAAGCGGATGCAGTTATTGAGAAGTCGATCCAACTTATTCAAAAGATTTTCATTTATATCAGTATAACATACGTCGGCGTAATCGATAATAGGCAGAATGAGAGATTGAACAAGGACAATCTTGGTACGAGTGGGCAGAAAGAACTTAAACCTGTAAAGAGATCTTAGAGAATTGGTCACCCTATGCGAGACGAAATCGACATGGTCTATCCAGGAAAGTTTTTCGTCGACCATCAAACCCAAGTCCTTTACTTGAGCCGAGAAAGGAATAGTAACACCGTCAAAGAATATTGAATTAACTTGAGTAAAGTCAATTTGCGACAGTAGACGTGAACTGCCAACAACGATCGCTTAAAAGCTGGACATAACAATAGGGAACATAACACCTTCAGCTCTGAATGCCCACAATTTCAAACGTGGGACAAAATAGCAAGATCACGGATAGCGTACTGCTAAGGTGGTAATAGATGAGACAAGAAAGGAAGAGGAGACATATGGCGTCCTCCAGGCCAACCTCCAACGCAGCAGAAACGCAACCAGCGAGCTGATCTTGGAGGCGGCCAAAGCAAAAATACTTTTGGCACTAATACAGGAGCCGTATACGGGAAACGCGGGAGTAGTGGGAGGTCACACCGGGGTTAGGCTCTTCCAGGCTGCACAAGAGGTCGGGAAAGTGAACAAGGCGGCGATAGCCGTCTTCAACACGAATATAAAAATCCAACAATTTCCCGACCTCACAACAACAAATATTGTGGTAATAAAAATCGTAACACAAGAATGGGAACTCGGTGTGATCTCATACTATTTCGAGCCGGACGTGGATATCGGCCCGTACATGGCCCAAATAAAAGGCGCCATACGAAAAATAAAAACAAGTAAAATAATAATAGGGGGGGACGCCAATGCATGGAATGAATGGTGGGGAAGTACAAGAAGTGACGATAGAGGGGAAGAAATGATGGGAACGATAAACGATTTGGGACTCCATATACTAAACGAAGGAAACAAACCGACCTTCCAGACATGGCGAAGGGGAAAAGAATACAAGAGCTGCGTGGATGTAACGTACTGCTCGACAGACATGCTGGACAAGGTGCTGGAATGGAAGGTGAGGGATGAGGTAACAACGTCGGACCACAACACAATATCTTTCAAAATAAAATTAGACAATAGTAAAAGTAATAATAACAATAACAACAAGACAACAAGAAAATACGACACCCGAAAAACAAGTTGGGTGGACTATAAAAAAGAAATGAAAGACCTATTAAAAGAAAATCATTTGAATAAAACAGAAATAGATAAAATAGTTAACACAGAACAACTAGAAATAGCAATAGAAGAATATACTAAACTAATAGAATTAAATTGTAACAAACATGTTAAATTGAGAAAAGCAACAAGTAAAATAAAGATTGTGTGGTGGTCCGACGAGCTTGAAAGACTGAAGAAAGAAAAGAACAGACTGAAGAGAAGGATAAAATGGGCAGCACCAAGTCGAAAAACATGGGTAATCGAGCAGTACACAGAAGCGAAAGAGAAGTATGAAAGGGAAATGGATGTCGCCAGAATAAAAAGCTGGAAGGAGTTCTGCGGAAAACAAGATAGGGAATCTGTGTGGGATGGGATATATAGGGTAATAGGTCGAACAAGAGCGCAAGGCGAAGATCTGCCAATCGCGAGGGGGGGCATCACCACCAGCCCCAAACAGTCGGTGCGCATTATGGCGGAGACCTTCTACCCGGACGACACGGAAATAGGGGAAAATGAGATCCACAAGGCTGTGCGAATCAGCGCGGCGGAAGCAAATGAGGGAGATGAACATGACGTTCATGACCCCCCATTTGTGGAAGCCGAGCTGGTGCACGCCGTGGACTCGTTTAACCCGAAAAAGGCTCCGGGTGGAGATGGGTTCACGGCCGACATATGCGCAGCGACTATAAAAGCGGATAGCGACACAGCTCTCGCGATCTTTAATAAATGCCTTACCCTGGCCCATTTCCCGCATAGATGGAAAAAAGCAACGGTCATCATGCTAAGGAAACCCGGCAAGGATGACTACCAGGAGCCCAAATCGTACAGGCCAATCGGGTTGCTGCCAGTTCTAGGGAAAATTCTTGAGAAAATGCTAGTGCGTCGTCTAAAATGGCATATACTGCCCAAACTTAACCCGAGGCAGTACGGATTTGTGCCGCAGCGCAGCACAGAGGACTCCCTCTATGATATGATCCAGCGAATCAGAGGCAAATTGGTAGAAAAGAGAATAGTGGCCCTGATATCGCTGGACATAGAGGGGGCCTTCGATAACGCGTGGTGGCCGCGAATCCGATGCCAACTCAAAAATTTAAATTGCCCTATCAACCTAAGGAAATTAGTAGACAGCTACCTTCAGGACAGAACGGTGACGGTGAGATACGCGGGAGAGGAGTACAGCAAAGCAACAAACAAAGGATGTGTACAGGGGTCCATAGGAGGCCCCTTATTTTGGAATGTTTTGCTGGATCCTCTCCTGAACGGGCTCGCCGACGCCGGGGTCTACTGTCAGGCATTCGCCGACGACATTGTTCTGGTGGTAGACGGAGGAGACTCCAAGACGGTAGAGCAAAAGGCCAACATGGGACTCTCCCTGGTCAGGAGATGGGGCGCGTCAAACAAATTAAACTTCGCGGCACACAAGACCCAAGCCATGGTTATTACCAAAAAATTAAAATTTGACGCGCCGATACTGACCATGGGGGGGGGGGGGGGGGGGGGGGTACAAATAGAAGTAGTAAACGAAATTAAAATTCTTGGCCTTAAAATAGACAGAAAACTTACTTTCAATGAACATATAAAATACATCTGCGGCAAAGCTATAAATATTTTTAAAGGCATACAAAGAGCCGCAAAGACGACTTGGGGTCTCCAACCAGAAATAATTCGGACAATTTATATAGCGGTCATAGAACCAATTATCCTTTACGCGGCGAGTGTTTGGCAGGGGGAAGCTGGAAAAATAATGACCAAAAAGAAATTCGCGGTGGTGCAGAGGGGGTTTGCCCAGAAAATTGCTAAATGTTATAGAACGGTGTCGCTCAACTCCGCCTTAATATTGTCGGGGCTGCTTCCGCTGGACCTAAGGGTCCATGAAGCATCCCAGCTTTACGAGGCGAAGCGAGGGAAACCTCAGGCAATATTAAGGGGGAGAAAGGTGGAGAAAAGGGTGTCCTTCATGAATTCGGACCACCCCGGTAGCAGCAGAATGATAGGTTTTGAATGTCTGGAAAACGAGGAGGAGGATAGCAAACTGGCAGAAGGTCTTGTGAAGATTTATACAGATGGTAGCAAACTGGAGGGAAAGGTAGGAGCCGCCCTGACCTGTTGGAAAGGGCAGGCAGAAGTCCTTTCCCGAAAGTTTAAGCTGGAGCCATACTGTACAGTCTTCCAAGCCGAGCTGTATGCTATCCTCCAAGCCACGGAGTATGTATTAGGGAAAGGATGGAAGGAGGCGGCCGTGCTCAGCGACTCGAGGTCCTCCCTCCAATCGCTAGCTGATCCAGACTCCTCGCATCCGATCGCCAAGGCGATTCAGGGTAACCTGGCCCAACTCAGGGACAACGGACAAACCGTGTCCCTGTTTTGGATCAGAGCCCACGTCGGGGTGATCGGAAACGAGAGAGCGGATCAGCTGGCGAAGGGGGCGGCCCTCGGGTTGAAGTGCAAATCGCACTATGACTGCTGTCCCATCTCTTTCGTCAAGCGACATGTACGCGCGATGACGAAAGTAGAATGGGACAGCAGGTATAGGAGCGAGGACACGGCTGCCACAACGAAGGCGTTCTTCCCTTGCGGGGAGAGCGCCTTCGGTGTCGTAAGAAAGATGAAGATTGATAGAATAGCTGCACAGATCCTTACCGGGCATGGAGGTTTCTCCGCCTACCTCCATAGGTTTAAAAAGAAGGACACCCCAAGTTGCGTTTGTGATCCCGACACCGAAGAGGATATTTTCCATGTCCTCCTGGAATGCCCCCTTTACGCCAAAGACAGACACGACGCACAAGTAGCACTTAACACAACACTTAGTAAGGCAAACCTAAGGGTAATTATGACGGAAGCCAAGGACAGGGAAATATTTATAGAGTTTAGTAAGAGTATAGTGGAAAGAGTTATAGAAAGGAATAAGGACGATTAATGTAAAGATTACCAATTCAATGTAAAATAATATGTAAAAGTAAATGTAGAATGTAAGTAAACTGTGATATAAGATTTAAGTAGAGAACCAAATGGGCAGAGAAATGTAAATAGTGTTAAGAAATAAGTGTGTGTATAAGAAATAAAACATAAAATGTATATAGAATAAATAAGAAGGCATAAAAATGTAATAGATATTAAGAAAGAAATTGAAATAGATAAAAATATAAGTGCAAAAGAAAAAGCACTGAAATATAAAACATGCAAAAGAGCAGGCATGAACTAAAAAAATAATAAAATAATAAACAAAAATAGAAAAACAAACAAAAAAAGAAAAACAAAGTCCTGATACAAATTGGGGATAACCGTAAAAAAAAAAAAAAAAAAAAAAAAACAACGATCGCTTGACACTTGTTTGGATTGACTGAGATACCAAAATTAGCCGACCAGTCTCTGATCACACTGAGATTATGATTTAAATCTGCAACAGCCTCATTCAAATGAATGCTATCAGTGCTTGCATATAGTTGTAAATCATCAGCATACAGATGGTAAGAGGAAGTAAGAAGTTCTGTAAGAGTATTAATGAAAAGGGAAAAAAGTGAAGGAGAAAGAATACCGCCTTGTGGAACACCGGCAGTCAGCTCGCGCCAACTGGATAACTCCTGATCGAAGCGAACAGCCTGCCAGTGATCACGAAGATAAGAAGTGAACCACTTCTGCACTGAGGATGAGAACCCTAGTCGAGAAAGAACAGCTATGAGAATATCATGATCAACAGCATTAAAAGCGTTTGAAAAATCAATTAAAATTAACAGTGTAAGACGAGAATTTTCCTGGCCATCCCGGACATCTTCAAGGATCTTGGTGAGAGCAGTAGTAGTACTATGGCCGGGACGAAAACCAGATTGAAAAGGACAAAGAAGTTTATTAGTATTAATGTATGAAGTGAGTTGTTTGTGAACTGCTGCTTCAATGATCTTAGATAAAAATGGAAGAATAGAAATAGGCCTATATTGACTAAGGGAAACGGGACTATTATTTTTAGGTAGTGGCAGAGTTAAGGCCTTATGCCAGAGATCAGGAAAGGAACCAGATGTTAGTGAAAAATTAAAAATATGAGCCAGAACAGGAAGTACAGAATCTAGTATTGAGATGATCATAGTACGACTTATATTATCGCAGCCTACAGCGTTAGATTTTATGGATAGAATTATCTTTCGGATTTCATCCTCAGTTATGAAACTAAAACAGAATTGTGAAGTTGTTGAGGGAACCTTGGAAGAAAGAACAGAGATAGTGGAGAGTTTGACATTGGGAAGAACAGGTTTAATAGAAGTGAAGTGTTTATTTAGCTCATCTAACGGAAAAGAAGGCTTATGACGAAGTTGTGATTTTCCAATGCCGAGAGTACGTAGAAACTTCCAGGTATCCGCAGGAGAAGATTCCAGGATATTCTTATGAATGTAATGGCGTTTAGCTTTTCTTACCATCTGATTGCAACGATTTCTGGCAGTCTTAAAAGCATCCCAGTGCGTATCAGTACGGCATCTTTTGTAAATGCGAAATGCTCTGTCGCGCTTTCGCATGGCCATACGCACACCAGGTGTAATCCAGGGCGCGGGGGGACGTCTTAATTTGACCTTTTTTAAAGGAGCATGCTTGTCAAACAATTTTAGGACCTTAGAGTTAAAGTAGGTGACCATGTCGTTGACCGAAAGCATTTCATGAATAGGAGACCAATCAAGTAAACACGCATCACGCTTAAGTTCTTCCGTGTCCATTCTCGCAAAGTTACGAATGGAAATAGTTTTTGGCTTCGATTTTGGAGGCTTCACATTATAAGCAATATAAATGAGATCATGTCTGGAGAAGCATGGGGCAGGGATTTGACCATATTTAACGACATGATCTGAGGAGGAGACAATAATGTGATCAATCCACGAATCGGATGTATTAAGATTATGATGTGAAGGATTAAGGTGTAAAAAAGAAAAGTTTGCCGACGTAATCAAAGAGCGAAGCTTTCGAGAAGAAGGTGAATTTATTAAAAGGTCAGTATTGAAGTCACCCATAATAACATGGTGACTATAATCAGTAGCAATGGAATCAATTAACGACTCAAGGTCAGAGAAGTAATCAATGGAAGAAGGGCAGTATACGACTCCGAGAATAATCTTAGTACCCCAAATATCAACTTCCAGGAGCAGATGCTCCATGCAGTCATGACGAGAGGAAGAAGAATATAAAACTTTCGCTGGTATGCGGCTCGACAAGTAAATAGTCACACCACCACCACCCTTACCGACGCGATCATTACGGAATAAGTGAAAACCTGGTGGACAGTACAAGGAGGAGTTCAAACATGGCTTCAACCAGGTTTCAGATACAAGCACGGCGTGCACTGTATCCGTAGAGAAAGCATCGAGAAAGTCAGTAATATGACATGGTATGCTCTGTGCATTAATAGCATAATGGTCAGTGCATTCGCCCGGATTGCGAAGGGTGTGGGTTCGAGTCCCGTCCGCTGCCTGATCCGCGTGGATTTATTTCTAGTAAACTTTTCTTTACATTTAAACATCTAGCAGTTAAATGCTTAAAAATAAATAAAAACTTAACTATTTTTATAGTTTTATTTAATCTTAATTTAACTTTGATTTGGGGTTGATAACCTGAAAAATGCCTGATCTATTAGTGTCGTATATAAAATGTGTAGAGTCAGCCTTCAATATCACATTGCAAGTTATTCTGTCTGCACGTATGGTCAGCACAAAACAATGCAAACACTGTATTCGATTTTAACTTAGATAGGCGTTGATTTATATTCAAAACACAATACCTAGCCGACCAAAAAAATACAGCGACTCCCAAAACAGTCTGTGGAATATAAAAAAGTATTTATATACAAGGTTAACCCCTTTGAAAAATGCGAGGAGTTAAGACAAATGATCATATCGTTGCGTCCATGTATTCAAGTGGTTTAGTCTAAAAATATGAGTCGTTCAACCATCGCGATGTCGCAGGAAAAATATCGCTACGAACAAAATAATTTTAGAAAGCTCCATATAGGCATTCAGCGTTTATCGTTTCGATTTGGAATACAAAGTGAACGAGAACGGCTTTAGGGTTTCGTACCTAATGGGTGATAAATCTCTTATCTATTAGACATGTCCGTCTGTCTGTGGTGCTGTTTCAGCGGCCAAACCGTAAGAGATAGATAAAGAGAATATTTAAGTTATAAATTAAGAATAGTCTGATAAGACTACAAACCGGATTTGAGTAACGTAGCACTTCCGGTTTTCGAGAAATCAGGTTTTGGTGAACATTTGGTTCACTGGTTTGCTAGTTAAATATTAAGTTTCAATTACTTTACCACTTTAGACCATATGTACCTATGTACCAGTTTTGTAATAACTTATTACAATAACGATATTTGACAAGTTTTAGAAAACGATCTCACGTTATTGACTAATGTTTATGGAGTCCGTAAAAAGTGGATATTCATCATTCTGTTGTGTGTTTCAGTAAAAATAACCAAATCAAAAACTTCAGTTTCAAATTGCCGCAAAAACGTTTCTCAGGACAATATGGCGTCTTACTAGTGTGTGAAGTCACAGGAGTGTTATTAAAACGTCAAACGATACAATGTAATGTCACTTTAACCGGAAGTTTACTTGAGTGTGACGTCATTTTAGGCTCCGCCACACCCAAGCGTTTTGGGGTCACGTGACAATAGATAAGAAAACTATTATCTTTTTCGTGGGTTTTTAGTGAAATTATAAATATTTTTTTTGTTAAAATAGTAAAAACCCCTGCCAATATTCATTCCACACACAGATGCTAAAATTTGGCACTTAATTTTTTATACTGTCAAATACCCTTATTATGCAGTATCAATTGGAACAGGTAAGTACTACAATGAAATTTAGGTATAATTTACACGTAAAGTTGACATACATTATTGACGACCTCCGTGGCCGAGTGGTTTGTATGCCGGGTTTCAAGGTGCCGCTGACTCGAGAGGTCCCGGGTTCGAATCCCGGTGGGGCCCAGATGTTTGTGTGATGAATACGAGCATCTGTACAAAAGAAAAGTTTACTCGAAAAAAATTCACGCGGACCAGGCAGCGGACGGGACTCGAACCCGCATCCTTCCTTGTGCAGCGCTGCCTTGCAGCTTAAGGCTAGGAAAATTTCGACGCGGCTAATAGGGCCGTGGTAGCATAATGGTCAGTGCATTCGCCCGGATAGCGAAGGATGCGGGTTCGAGTCCCGTCCGCTGCCTGGTCCGCGTGGATTTTTTTCTAGTAAACTTTTCTTTAGATTTAACTGTATCTAGTTTAAAAAATTTGACGGAAACCTTTTTTTGCGAGTTCGACCCGACTCGTACTAGCTCACATTTTACAGATTGTTCTGAGTGATGAAGATTGCAGCTATTACAATATCGGGCTTATCAAATTCTATATTTATGATAGATATTCTATTTTATGATGGAGATGAGTCTGCCCTAACTTCCTTAATATTGAAGTTAATGTTTAGTCACACTTAATATAAATAACACAATTGGTATTTATACTGTATGATACAGCAATCAAAATGCAGGTAAAAAATTAATGTAAATATATTTAACTAGTGGCCCGCCCTCGCTTCGCTTCGGTGTAGAGCTGTAGTGTAAACTATAGTTTTTGTTCTCAGGCTTGTGCTATAAAGAATGAGTTTATTTATATAATTACACGTGTTATTGTGAGTCAACCATAAAAGATAAACATATGCTGTTGCGGGATATTTTTTAGACAATTTTATGTAGAATATTTCCGTCATACATGATTTCTATGTAAATTTAACCATTAAGGCTGCACACGCGACGGAAGCTTAAAAAATGGAGTAACTTCTCCCGTTTTCCCAACATTACTCTTCACTACTCTGCTGCTATTAATTGTAGCGTGATGAAAAGTATACTATAACCTGCCCAGGAGTATGAAGAATAATTGTACCAAGTTTCGTTAAAATCCGTCGAGTAGTTTTTGTTTCTATAAGGAACATACACACAGACAGACAGACAGACAGACAGACAAAAATTTTACTGATTGCATTTTTGGCATCAGTATCGATCACTAATCACCCCCTGATAGTTATTTTGAAAATATATTTCATGTACAGAATTGACCTCTCTACAGATTTATTATAAGTATAGATTATGTAGGTAATGAATGGTGACTTCAAGAATCATCTCTGAAGTCATTTTTCATTTTGACGATTCTGTAAATAATAAAACAGGAAGAAAAAACAGCCCTTGCTGAGTTTCTTGCCGGTTCTTCTCAGTACAAGGTCTCCCGCCGTAGATTTACGAACCGATGGCGTAGCTTCTAGACATTCATGAGTGCTTGTAACAGTCTGAAACAGCCTAAACTGAATAAATGATTTTGATTATGATTATGATTATTATTTTTCTGGAATTGGAGCGCCTTCGTACGCTGCGAACAAAAGAAGAGTTGCCAGGGAGAGGTTTGCTACGCCACTGCGAAATACCTACGTTTAACCGAATTCATTGCTCCTGGTGACAGGAAAAGTACAGAGAAGACGACCAAGACACGGTAATATTATCTATACAGTATTGTGACTCCGCCCTGTCATTGAAAATAAATGCCTACAGCCGAGTGCTGGGTTAGCACGCGGTAGGGCCGCCCGCCTACAGTATTTTATTTAGTTTTGTTTTTAACGCGAGTGTAGGTAGATTACTCGATTGTCTCTTTTTTCATCCTAACCACTTATTTATATATTATTCCAGATATTTTGCCCGATGGAAAAACCGAAATACCTAAATATTAGAAACAAATTACGTACTAGTAGATAGGTATATAAAAAATATTCTATAAAGGTAAGACACCTTTCCAATATTTCAGATAGGAATTTAAAAAATGATATCTCTGGGTGTGTTATTGAAGAATTCAAGCAACCAAAAACAGCAATTGTGCTGTTGTACGATATTGATCGTCGTTTGTTCTTTTCCATACTAAATTATGTAGGTATCTACTAATTAAATCAAATATTTACAATACAAAACGCACGTTTAAGCACGGCTAACTGCATAAAAAACAATTCAGACCGTTCGGTCGTCGTTGCGACGCGGCGGCGCATTCGCGACTGGGTGCCCGCCGAGAGCACATCGAACTCGAGGGGCGTAGGTATGACTCGCTTTCCGACCGTTTGTATGAAGATAGAATACTGTATGATATTATTACCGTGACCAAGAGGAAGACGCCCCATGAGCTGGACAGTTCAAACTGGAGTCCGCGAAGAACTCCACACTGCCGAAGACAGCAACAAGTGGAAAGCGATCGTCCACAAAATAATTCGTCAAGGTCAGGACCCTCAGAAATGACGAGAGAATGAAGTAAGGACTCGAATTGATTTGACGACCTCCGTGGTCGAGTGGTTTGTACGCCGGGTTTCATGGTGTCGCCGACTCGAGAGGTCCCGGGTTCGAATCCCGGTGGTGGCAGATGTTTGTGTGATGAATACGAGCATTTGTACTCCAGTCATGGATGTTTAATATGTCATCATCATCATCAGCCTATTAATGTCCCCACTGCTGGGGCACAGGCCTTCCCTATGGATGGAATAGGGAGATTGGGCCGTGACCCACCACGCGAGCCCAGTGCGGATTGGTGGGTGCTAACGACTGCAGATGTAGCCGGGTCCAACGGTTTAACGTGCCTTCCGAAGCACGGAGGAGCTCGAGATAGTAAATTTTTGGTCACCCATCCAATGATCGACCACTGCGAAAGTTGCTTAACTTCAACGATCGCAGCCGAACGCGCTAACCACCTGCGCCATCGAGCTCCTCTTGTTTAATATGTATTTCTATATAAATATACTTATGTAACTATGTATTCTATACGTTACCATGGTATCCCATAACACAAGCCTTTCAGTGCTTACTTAGGGGCTAGGCTAATTGGTGTGAGCGTTGGAAATATTTATTTATTTATTTATTATGCCTCCCATGGTTATCCTCCACCCCAGAGATTAGTAATTTTTCAAAACCTGTATTTTTATTATCATAAAAATTAAAAATGAATTTCTGGCCGTACATAAACATTAAAAGGAGGTTTGACTTTCTCAACTTTTATTTCTTTAAACTGTCATATCAATTTTAACAGTCTAGGTATCCTATGTCACCCGGGATGGTGAAAGGATGCTATACCACCTTAGATTAAAACAAAAAGGGTAGATACGGCACTAGCCTCACAAAAGTGATTCGCATGAATTGTGGTCCACGACCCTAATCGCTTTAGTCACAACTTGACATGTAAACGACGTACATGTGAACGCCAAAAAGAAATATTGCTAATATTTTGTGTTTATATGATAAAACAATGACTAAGTGTGTTTTTAAAAAGTGCTCTAATTGCTCAAGAACTAAAAATAACACTCACAGCATCACTTTTCATTCGTAAGTACTATAAAATATATTTTTTCATAAAAATTACTGTTTGTTTTGAATCTTATTCGGTAGTGACGTCGAGTACTGGTCGCGTGATTGGTCGGTAGTGCAGTGACGCGGATCTCGCCGTCTCGTTCGCGCTGCCGTTGAAACTTAACGTGCTGTTTCGTTCGGGTCGGTAATGCAGTGACGCGGATCTCGCCGTCTCGTTCGCGCTGCCGTTGAAACTTAACGTGCTGTTTCGTTCGGGTCGGTAATGCAGTGACGCGGATCTCGCCGTCCCGTTCACGCTGCCGTGGGATCAGTTTTTGTTTGTTGCAAGTATGAGCGTACCGTATCTACCCTTTTTGTTTTAATCTAAGTATACCACACACATTTAAAACGGCTTAGGCGTTTAGAAGTTATGGTAGAATAAAGAAACACACGTGCATACATGAATTCTGAAAACATTACACTATTTTTTTGGGAAGTCGTGTGAAAAGGGGTACCTACCAAAGCTTTTGACGTGACAACGTCTTAAATTAGGTTGCGGCTGGGAGTCACTTATGAAAAAGTGTAACGCTCGGTAACGTTACGATGAGTTTAAGTTTACATGTACAATGTTTTAGTAAACAAAATATATTTCTATAGTTAAAATTTGTGCAATTCTTATTTTCATTCAATTCCTTGTTCCTATTGTGCAATTTAATTATATTCATATCAATAAATATTCTACCGAGAAAAAGACGTTGTCACGTAAAATCTTCGCCCGTAAAACCGACTTTACAGGCAACCATTTTTCGTTCTGTTTTTGTATAATGATTGTATATAAAGAGTAATTATGTGCATGATTTAATGGATTCATATAAAGTTTCTCTGAAATTAGAGGAAAATTTTAAAAAGAAAGGGTAAAGTATGATAAAGTAAGCACGAAGTAACTCCAGGCAAATTTACACAAATTTACGGATTCAATCCAAGCTTAAGATGGAGGATGGTTCAATTAGTCCTGCTTAAGATTTCACTCGAAACAAACAAAAAAAAAGGAGTAATGACCTCAAAACCGCGTCGAATAAGGCGGATCGACAAAATCCCTGAATAATTATGATTGAATAAAAAAATGGCTGACTCATATTACTATATTTTTGATATTATATTTATACTAGCTGACCCAGCGAACTTCGTACCGCCCTAAAAAATAGGGGTTGTCCAGCGGACAAAATTGTGAATCTAAACCATTCTCAGATCCCCTTGAACACACACAAAAAAATTCATCAAAATCGGCCCAGTCGTTTAAGAGAAGTTCAGTGACATACACACTCACAGAAGAATTATATATATAAAGATTATCTCAAGCGTCTACGCTTATTAGCCACTCTTTTGACATAAAACAAATATACTTTTCTTTAGATTTAAACATCTAGCAGTTAAATGCTTAAAAAATAAATAAAATCATAACTATAATTGCTATTTTTCTTTCAAATGTTTAATACTTGAAAAAGTATTCATTTGACATTGTGGGTTACCTACAATGCGAAGAGATGGCGCTGCCTTGCAGCTTAAGGCTAGGAAAATTTCAACGCGGCTATTAGGGCCGTGGTAGCATAATGGTCAGTGCATTCGCCCGGATAGCGAAGGATGCGGGTTCGAGTCCCGTCCGCTGCCTGGTCCGCGTGGATTTTTTTTCTAGTAAACTTTTCTTTAGATTTAAAAATCTAGCAGTTAAATGCTTAAAAAATAAATAAAAACTATAAAACAAATAATTTGACATCCTTGCCTGCTGTAATCGATTTTATTTTATTAAATCAATTATTAATTGTTTTTGATTTTATTCTATTTGATTGATAATTGGTTTATGATGTAATTTAAATGAATTGTAATTATTTGAAATTTATATTTTTATTATTATTATTGTGATTGTAATTATTTAATTTGTTATAATAATTATCAATTTTTTTATGTAATATGGGTAGTACGCCTAAAATAAATGGTTATTATTATAATTAATAATAATCTTTTTAGCAGTTAAATAATAATAATTAACAAATACTTCCAACACACACCAATTAGCCTAGCCCCAAAGTTAGCACTGTAAACTTGTGTTATGAGATACTAGGGTAACGGATAGAATACATATACTGATACATATATGAGTACATATTTTGATATAGAAAATACATATTAAACATCCATGATTTGAGTATAAATGCTAGTCATCATTTTTCATCACACAAACATCCGCTCTCACCGGGATTCGAACCCGAAAGCGGGTGAACATAGCAAATGCTTAAAAAATAAAAAAAACATTAAAACAAATATTTTAGGATTAGTATATTGAATAAGATATTTTGTTTCACTCAACACAGTAGTAGAATAGTGAAATTCGGGGGAGTATCTTTTGAATTGCTTAATTGTTGAAGTAAAGAATGAAAGATTTTTTTTAAAATCCAGTATTCAGCCCCGATCTAGCAAACGAAGACACTGTTTACCACCTTTGATACATTGCGACAAGGTTTATGTTCGTTTGTAAATTTACAGTTAACAGTGTCTTCGATTGTACCCATTTAGGTAGTATTCTTAAAGACGTCGGTAGACTACATTTTAGTTTTACCTGAAATAGTTATAAAATATATTTCGGTAGTTTGTATTTCAGTAATTGAGAAGGTACCTATGTAAAAAAAAAATGGATGCGTGTAACTTATGTGCGCGTGAGAAGTTATACTTCTTTAGCATCATTAAAAATATTTTTTAATTGCATGCAAATAATTAATAATTACAATAAAGTAATAAAAGGACTGGAAAAGGATAGTTAACACAGTCTATTAAGTTCAGATTTAATTTGAAAAATTAAATAAATATTCAAAATATTCAATTAAAATCACTACTGAATTTAAGTTATTAGTCCATATGTAATTAGCACTTGTAAGTAACTAAAACACGTTGTGTCTATATAGAAACTAGAAACATGTGGATAAATATTATAAATATGAAAACAGTGATCAGAGGCGACGAGCGTGCCAACATTGTTTTTGACAACGCGATCATCTTATGGAGCTCCGTGGATCGTTCAAAGTACCTTTCGAACAGATGTCTAATAATGGTGGATTATTAACCACTAAGTGGTTAATAATCCACCATTATTAGACACTAACATTCATAACGCGCCCGCGGCCAACTTCATGGTGTTACTATTGTGTTACAGTGATGCGCGCGCATCTCGAAATTTCACTCACATGATTTTTTCATAACGCGCCCGCGGCTAACTTCATTATGTTACTTTTGTGTTACAGTGATGCGCGCGCATCTTAAAATTTCACTCTCATATTTTTTTCATAACGCGGCTAAAGAAGTATAACTTCAAGAATTTTTGTTTAATAAATCTGTATTTTTTTAGCCCAAAATTCCGCAAAGATAAACATATCTTCCAGAGAAACTCTTTTCCACCATGGAAGCCGTACGTGCTCGTAGCAGTTCGGGTGATTAGATAAATATGAGTATAAGATATATTTATGTTTGTTGATATATAAGAAAGTTGAGATATATAAAAATAGGAAGATTAGGACTGTAATTATTTGCTTGTAAGAATGGTTTTTACAAAGTAGGTACAATTATTAGATTTGCTAGTGACCTATTTCTCTTTCGTGTTGTGTATTAAACCTGAGAGGAATATTGACATAATATATAAAAATGCATACATACTAATATCGTTGATTTTCGTATAAATAAATATTGATGTTTTTATTATTGAGTTGCAAAAAATAAGAACACAAATAAGTACTGTGACTGTTTGCTTGCAATAATATTTCAGTCAGGTGTTTTTTTGTTTTGATAATTTAGCTATAAATAATAAGAGAGAACTAAATAATATCGTTGATTTTGATATAAATAATGCTCATTTTGATCTCATGCTTATGAATAGTTATAAGGGCTGAATACTGGGTTCATCGAGGCTGATTTTTGGATTTTAGAAGCTGACCACTGGGCAAAGGTGCCATTTTTTGTTTGAATTTAAATATATATTTTATAAAGAGAAAGATTGTTTTTAACATATGTTGTATAATTGATCCAATCATGTACTACGTTTCATTATCCGACGAATCCTGTAAAAATGCCAGCTTTCCAAACTTCAAAAAGTCGTTATGAGGCTGACCACTGGTGCCATTACCCTATGTATTTGTGTATTTATTTAAATATATTAACTTATGTTTGTGTTTGTTTATATATTATTATTTATATTTATTATTTTTATAAACTTTTCTTTCCATGTGATTTCCACTTCAGTTGTGCACCCTACCGCTAATAATCTCCACAACATCCTATGGTTGACTGGTAAAGAATGCCTACGGCATTAAGTCCGCCATTGTACATTTGTGCATAAAGAATAAATAAATAAAAATAAAATAAATGAGACATTTTTAAAGATTTTTTTTACTACAAAATATTCCACTTCACGTGTAATTCCGGATTTCTTTGAGCACTTTGATGCATAAAATAAAAAAAAAGTAGAAAATCTATACTTAATATTATAAAGCTGCAGAGTTTGTTTGTTTGAACGCGCTAATCTCTGGAACTACTGGTCCGATTTGAATGATTCTTTCAGTGTTGGGTAGTCCATTTATCGAGGAAGGCTATAGGCTTTTTTTTTCAAAATTTGGGATCCTTAATAAAATTGCTATTTTGTAACACAAGGTGTAAAATCGAAAACCTATTTTTGCGTGCGCTGCAAAAACTATTGACAATAGAACAAAATGATGGACTACGGGTTTGTAGATCCCATTAGGACCTACAAAAAAGTCCGCGAGAACATATATCTAGCTATCATGGTTTAATCACAATAACCGATTTTGTGTTCAAAATAATTATTAAATCGTCTGAAGAGAAAAAAAAGCTACGTTAAATATGTATCGTAATATTAAAAACACAAACAACCCTTAATTTTCATCCCTCTACCACCTATATTTTTATGGCGATACGAAGTTCGCTGGGTCAGCTAGTCTAAGATAATAGTCTCAAGCTTTACGCACGCTTTATATATAACGACCACTTGCAGTGAGCGACGGGCAATACATATAATGTGATTCATTGTTATTCTTTCGTGGGAATTATCCCGGCATTTATTTATTAGCCGGGGATGCGTGACGAGGCAGTGACGAGGCAGTGACGAGGCGGTGAATTTATTTCCGGCATGATATGTGTTTTTTGACCGTTATCCTAGCGTATCCCTAATTGATTACCCATCTAGGTCATCATATATCATCATCTATATACATAAAGCTCAAAGGTGACTGACTGACTGACATAGTGATCAACGCACAGCCCAAACCACTGGACGGATTGGGCTGAAATTTGGCATGCAGGTAGATGTTATGACGTAGGCATCCGCTAAGAAAGGATTTTGATCAATTCTACTCCCAAGGGGATAAAATAGGGAATGAAAGTTTGTATGAAGCTTTGTCAATTTTAAACCGATCGGGCTGAGACTTTGCATGCAGGTATAAGAAGAATCATAGATGAATGTCATTGTGTATAATACAAGCCTGAGAACAAAAACTGTAGTCTACACTTTAGCTCTACACCGAAGCGAAGCGAGGGCGGGCCGCTAGTTATGATATATAGGGATGGCCTACAGCCACTGCTGGAGCATAGGCCATCCCCATGGATGGAAAATAGAAAACCGAACATCATCAACACGCAGGCCCAGTGCGGATTGGTGGGTGCTAACGACTGCAGATGCAGACGACCAACGACTCAACGCATCATCTGAAGCACGACGAGGTTATAAGAATAATAATAATAATTTTATTGTCTTTTTTTACATGTTAACAGATATTTAAATAATAAAATTTCGTTAAAAATAAGACACTAGGGAATGACTCAGCCAATGTTGGTCAAGCCTAGATCTGAACCAACGCTGTTTTTCAGCCACCCCTTAACAAATTTTACTCAAAATTAATAATATAGAGAGCCTCGAATTATCCATTATTTGATTATAATAAAATATTGGAACATGTTTCGTGCATAAACGTATTCTCCTACTTGCTATAGATGTACTCGCCTTACTCGTACCTTCCATGCGTCACTGGCACGGTAATAATATCATACAGTATTCTATCTTCATACAAACGGTCGGAAAGCGAGTCATACCTACGCCACTCGAGTTCGATGTGCTCTCGGCGGGCACCCAGTCGCGAATGCGCCGCCGCGCCGCAACGACGACCGAACGGTCTGAATTGTTTTTTATGCAGTTAGCCGTGCTTAAACATGCGTTTTGTATTGTAAATATTTGATTTAATTAAGTAGATACCTACATAATTTAGTATGGAAAAGAACAAACGACGATCAATATCGTACAACAGCACAATTGCTGTTTTTGGTTGCTTGAACTCTTCAATAACACACCCAGAGATATCATTTTTTAAATTACCTGAAATATTGGAAAGGTGTCTTACCTTTATAGAATATTTTTTATATACCTATCTACTAGTACGTTATTTGTTTCTAATATTTAGGTATTTCGGTTTTTCCATCGGGCAAAATATCTGGAATAATATATAAATAAGTGGTTAGGATGAAAACAGAGACAAACGAGTAATCTACCTACACTCGCGTTAAAAACAAAACTACATAAAATACTGTAGGCTGGCGGCCCTACCGCGTGCCAACCTAGCGTTCCGTGTAGGCATTTATTTTCAAGGACAGGGCGGAGTCACAATACTGTATAGATAATATTACCGTGTCACTGGCTAGGCCTCAGTCAAAACAAAAAAGAGCGGCATGTGGCTATGATAAGGATGCTTCAGGTTTTCCGCAGCAAGTTGTTTATGAAAAGCTGCTTTGTAGTATTTTTTGAATTTTGATGTATTCATTTTACAACGAAGGGCTGGAGGTAGGTAATTCCAAATCCTTGCTGCATTGAACCTGAAACATCCCGTATATCGTGCAGATTTGTGAGCTGCAACTTTGAGCAGATTTTGTGTAGCAGAGCGAAGATTCCTATTAGATTCCCCGATGAAGATCAATTTTTCAAATAGGTATACTGGATCTTTCCGCCAAAGTACTTTTTGTATTAAGCATGCGTACTGGAGCTCCCGGCGTGCTTTCATGTTGAGGATCTGGTTTTTATTTAGATACGGAGGTTAAAGTCCAATTAGGTCAACACTCCTATGACTGGTTCACCAAAAGTTACATATCTCCACGATCATTAGGTCAACTTCAACTTCTCCTTCTTCGAGTGCTTCATCAAGAAGCGAAGGCAGTCAGCTTCGCATATTTCACCCGGTCTTTGGCGACGTTGAAAATCTCCGCGGCACTTGTTATTCCGGTCTATTCCCGGATATTGCGAAGCCACGACTTCTTCCTAAGATAGACAGCTCTTCTTCCGGCCACTTTACCCATCATTATTAACTGGAGAAGCTCGTATCTTGGGTGTCTAAGCACTTGATTTGTGACAAGACTTTAACTGTCTCAAATATTTCTACAGAAGATATTCAGCAATCCAGTACCACCTTGCATCTTCATCTAGACAGTGTTCAGTCTTCTTTACAAATTGCGCACGATGCAAATGTGCCTTTGATTCAATCAAAGATCAACCAAGAATCTATTACAGATACTAGATCTAAGCATAATTTACATTTTTTTTTCTAAGGACCTTGGGCTATACCAATGATGAAGCTGTACAATTGGTCTTGAATACTAACTAGAGTACAATAAAAATCCAAAGGTGAGCGCTACGCCTGATCTTTGAGGACGGCGATTTGAACTACCTTCTAAGTGTCCAAAAGAGTATCAAAACCATTTAGAAGAATTTATATTAAAATACAAACCAATTTCATCACATTATAACATTAACCATGCACCCAACAGAAAATATTTGCCAGTCGGCATTTATTTCTCCACTATATTTAAAGATTTTAAGCAGCATTGCCAAGACAATAATCTGCCATGTTGTGATTAGACTTATTTTTATTCTATGATAAAAAAATTGAATCTATTAATTGCCGAATTACCTCAAGATATTTGCACTAAGTGTAAAAATCACTAAATTACTCATTAAAAACTGCCTCTTCCTTGTAATTGTGAAGAAAGAGAAAATAAACGTAATTCACGAAGAGATTTAAATTTAGCAGAAGTTCGAAGTGATAATTCTGAAGGAAAAAAAGCTGTATTCACAGTCGATATGCAAAATGGAGTATTACTTTTCACTAAATCTCGTTCTCTTTAACGAGTCATTTGTGCCGCCAGGTAAAAATAAAAATGCTCTATGCATCTTATAGCATAAAGGCGAAAGCGGCAGAAAAGCTATAACTTAGCTATCACATACATTTATTTCTTACATAAGTGCTGCCGAGACCTACACCATTTAAACTCCTTTTTGGACAATTGCAATGCTCAAAATGTAAGTTATAATAAAACCATTATTCAAAGCTTGACATTAGAATATTTTGAACCAGGATATATAGGTATATCCTGAAAAATGTAAGGGTCCTATAACAATGGATTTCTCACAAAAAATTAAAAGACTTGTTGGATTTATTGAAATATATCCTATTGAAAGTTTCTTAGAGATCTTTTTAATTCAATAGTCTTTACCTGTGGACTGTGCAAAGGGATTATTTTAACAAGTAAAATTATAATTAATAACACACTACGGAAGCTTTGTTTACAATTAAAAATGTCTTCAATATTTCGTTTTTTCTACCACCTAATTGACAAATTAATTTATAGTTATAACTTTTTTAAAGCATGAACTGTTTGATGTTTAAATCTAAAGAACAAAGACATTGTGGGTTACCTATAATGCGAAGAGATGGCGCTGCCTTGCAGCTTAAGAATGGCTAGAAGAATTGCGACGCGGTCCGTGAAGGCCGTGGTAGCATAATTGGTCAGTGCATTCGCCCGGATTGCGAAGGGTGCGTGTTCGAGTCCCGTCTGCTGCCTGGTCCGAGTGGATTTTTGAAGTTATACTAGCGACCAACTTCATGCGTTACTTTTGTGTTTACCGCACATTAAGAAAATCTACCAACAAAATAGAAATAGAATCTATTTAGTGGGTGCTAACGACTGCATTGTGAAGGCCTATCAAAAGTATTTATTAATCTGGAACAACGGAACCAAAGCGCGATTCAGGAGACTACAGCGCCATCTCTTGACCATTGGTGTAGTAGAACCAAAAACCACATCTTTATATTTTGTAAAACAGTAACAAAAAGTATTTATTAATCTGGAACAACTTAACCAAAGCGCGATTCAGGAGACTACAGCGCCATCTCTTGACCATTGGTGTAGTAGAACCAAAAACCACATCTTTATTTTTTGTAATAAAGTAACAGTTAAAGGTATTCATATTTATAATATTTATCAACATGTTTCTAGTTTGTATATTCGGAATACGTGTTTGAGTTTCATACAAGTGCAAATCACATATGTTCTAATAAATTATATTCAGTAGCGATTTTAATTGAATATTTTGATTATTTATTTATTTTTTCAAATTAAAACTGAACTTTATTGACTTCGTCCTTTTCCAGACTTTTTATTAATTTATTGTAATTAATTATTTGCATGCAATTAAAAACTAACTTTAAACGATGCCAAAGAAGGATAACTTCTCACGCGCCTACATAAGTACACGCACCCATTTTTTTTCTAGTTATATTTTCTTTAAATTAATTTATTATAGCAAAGTTGCGATTTCAATCTTTTTCTGGGAATTAAATGTGTTTCAAAAAGTTAAGGAAAACCAAACAATGTTCATAAAAGAGAAGCTTGAAAACATAACTTAGTTTGCGCGAGTTTGATGTAACATTCTTTCAAAGAATACCAAGAGTTTATAAGCAAAACCTTGGCTCGAATAGTATGCTTATTTTTCATGTTATCTTTCGCCACTTTTTACATAAAAATACCGTAAAAGATCCTCATCCCAATAAAGGTAAAACCACGATCCAAGTGAAACTTTGAACTGTTTTACATCTCCTAAAATTTTAAGAGATATACAGGGTGGCCGAGGAGTTGACGTTCAAGCGTAAAATTTAGATACTTTATGATGAAGAGTATCCAAATCACCCGTTCTACGATTTTGCGTAGTTTTCGAGTTATATTTTTTTAATGATTTATTTATTTATTTAATGAATGCCTAGATAAACCATTAGTTTAAGTGTGCTAGGTTAGACTATGTTACTCAGTTATCACAAAAAAAAAACTGAACCAGAAACGTCCAACAGAATGAGAAAAAAACTGATGTAAGGTGAAAATTACGAAAAAAATCATTAAAACAATTATAACTCGAAAACTACGCAAAATCGTAGAACATACATGGGGGTGATTTGGATGCTCCTCATCATAAAGTACCAAAATTTTACGCTTGAACGTCAACTCCCCGGCCACCCTGTATAATAAGATAATGTAGGCCAGGTACCTTAATAGTGTACCTGGCTTAGTAGATATTACTCTGGCTTATAAAAAGTGGAAAAAAAAGAAAAGAGTTTCCTCAGCTTGGAATCAAATCCAAGCCCGTGGCTGCATATCGATGCTTGTTCATAAGATTTAATTTTTGAAGTGAAAACTTCTTTAGCGGGGTTGTACACTTTTTTTTTGTATGGGTAAAAAATGTTAAACTCGCGTCAGGTTAAACACGTGGGCTGATCGCATTATGACACAATAAAATTGGAAAGGACTTTAAATATATTGGACGAAACATTTTATCTTACCGTATTATGATAATAAGTCTCTATCTAGGACGTCCACTTGTCAGCTTCATTGCGAAGAAAATGCATTTTTTTTACAATAGATGTCGCTAAGTGCGCTTAAACGTGATTCATGTAAGTTGATTTCTTTACAATAGATGTCGCTAAGTGCGCTTAAACGTGATTCATGTAAGTTGATTTTTCTGAGAGATATTTTTTCTTAATGTAATTGTCATGTTTGTGTACGATAGCGCAATAAATAAATATTGTATTCGACCACATGCATGATAGTAATTTTACACTGATAATTAAAGCAATTCGTACAAAATTATTCCCTAACCATTCCAAAATATCAAAAATGCACAACGTTAATATTCAAGTTTTCACTTCTGCCGGCACTCCAGTGAAACACGTCGTTTTTTTTTTAATAAAAATTAATATAGTAATGCATGTCGCGTTACGTTATAAAATTGCAAACGCAAAAAATTGTAGTGACGTAATAAAGGTTTAACTTTAATTAATTTTAACCATAATTCATTAAGCGATTTTTGCGTGATTCACAAACATACAAACTTTCATAGGTGTTATAATCATTATCATCATCATCATCAGCTTATTAATGCCCCCACTGCTGAGGCACAGGCCTTCCCTATGGATGGAATAGGGAGATTGGGCCATGACCCACCACGCGGGCCCAGTGCGGATTGGCGGGTGCTAACGACTGCAGATGCAGCCGGGACCAATGGCTTAACGTGCCTTCCGAAGCACGGAAGAACTCGACATAGAAGATTTTTGGTCACCCATCCAATGACCGACCACTGCGAAAGTTGCTTAACTTCAACGATCGTAGCCGAACGCGCTAACCACCTGCGCCATCGAGCTCCTCTTGGTGTTATAATAATAGCAGAATATTTGGTAAGTATTTACTCTTTCTACTTGTTATTTCGCTCTAAGATAAGCTTGATAGTGTGTCTGTGATGTCTTGTCTGAAATATTTTGACAGACTTGATTTTCTTGTTATGGTAAAAATATAGTAAGTAACAATGATGACTAAAATCTATCGGAAGTATAATTTATCTATATATAAAAAACTCAAAGATGACTGACTGACATAGTGATCTATCAACGCACAGCCCAAACAACTGGACGGATCGGGCTGAAATTTGGCATGCAGGTAGATGTTATGACGTAGGCATCCGCTAAGAATGGATTTTGATCAATTCTACCCCCAAGGGGATAAAATAGGGAATGAAAGTTTGTATGAAACTTTGTCAATTTTAAACCGATCGGGCTGGAATTTGCATGCAGGTATAAGAACAATCATAGATGAATGTCATTGTGTATAATACAAGCCTGAGAACAAAAACTGGAGTCTACACTTCAGCTCTACACCGAAGCGAAGCAAGGGCGGGCCACTAGTATTTAATAAAAAAATAAATAAATAAATAAAAAATCTGATTAAAAACAAAGAACTGTCTCCACTTTTCATAACAATACATAAACAAAGTACATACCTATGTAATTGCAAATAAATACAAGAAAAAACACAATGCTATAGTCAAGAATGGCTTTTTTTTTCTGTATCTGAAAATAGGGGAGGGCGCTGAAGCCAAAATACAGGATGAACTTTCTAGTTTGGCTGAAGATGTCATTTAATATTTAATGTAAAATTTATATGTATGTATGTATTTATTTAATATATATTTATATTTATGTATGTATATGAATGTATATATTATTACCTATATCACTCAAATGATTTACGCCGTCATCTCTCCCACTTCCTTCTAGTCCTCTCCATCCAAAGGTTGTCTGGAAGAGATCGCTCTCAGCGATAAGGCCGCCCATTGTTACACTTGTTTTTAAATAGTTATGTACTAAATGTTATGTTATCTGTGGTGTACAATAAAGTGTATTGTATTGTATTGTATTGTAAAATTATACTTAGTGTAAATAGTCTTATAAGAATATTACCATGTATATTACCATTACTTAAAGGTAATCAGGTCGTGCTTAATTGAACTTAAGACTTAAAAATGAATCAAAACTTCCACTTGCGGTGAGAAATCGTATTACAAGTAGACATATTTGTATCTCCGAAGATAAATGAAAGCCCTAGAATAAGACAGCTAAAAATAAGACGTTCGACATGGGACTACACACGATCTGTCTGTCTGTGTCAATATTACGATTTCCTAAGATGACATGGCGCGAAAGTAAGCACTTATATAGAATATAATATGTTATGTTTATGTATTAGTGTTGACGAACTATCGATATGAAAACTATCGACAGTTTACATCGAAAATCATGTACCCTATCGATAGAATCGATACAACCGGTAGTATCAAAACTATCGATAGCTCAGAACAAGGCAATACTATCGAATGAGTGCAATACTATAGATACTATTGTAGTTCGTTAATAACAACCTATTGATAATATATATATATATAAATATATATAAATATAAATATATATTTCCAACACTCACACCAATTAGCCTAGCCCCAAAGTAAGCACTGTAAGGCTTTTGTTATGGGATACTAGGGTAACGGATAGAATACATATACTTTACATATATAAGTATATTTATATAGAAATACATATTAAACATCCATGACTGGAGTACAAATGCAAATGCTCGTGTTCATCACACTAACCCCCACCGGGATTCGAACCCGGGACCTCTCGAGTCGGCTACGCCATGAAACCCGGCGTACAAACCACTCGGCCAAGGAGGTCGTCGATAGTATCGATACTATCGATACTGTTGCTTTTATCTGCAACAATACTATCGAAAATATCGATACTAGCGATTGTTTCAGACTAAAGTTTTTGTAAACAATACTATTGCAAATTGTTAAACTATCGATAGTATGTTTGCAAATAAAATCGACAGTATCGATACTACCGATAGTTTGTTATTAACGAACTACAATTCTATCGATAGTCTCGATAGTATTTAACTCATCCGATAGTATTGGCTTTTTCTGTGCTATCGATACTACCGATTTTATTTGCAAATTTGATTTGATTGTCATACGATTGGTTGGCTATCGATAGACTATCGATTAATCATCGATAGTCGACTATCGATCGGCAACACTATTATGTATGCTACGATACGTGTCGTCCTTAGGGACGAAACATGACCGAGCTTGTGTGGAGTGGCGACATTCCTAGCTTACGACATCCTGTGGGGTCGCAACGGGAAAATGCTCTAAGATTCCCATTACGTAATTAAATACCCTTAATGGGAATGCAGGAATATAGGCAATTTATAGATAAACCATAATCCAATAGCTTACATTTTATATGTGTTTTATTTATTGAAATGAAATGAAATGTCATTTATTCAGTCTAGGCTGTTACAAGCACTTGTGAAGGTCAAGAAGCTACGCCATCAGTTCGCAAACTACTGCGGGAGAGCTTGTACTGAGAAGAACCGGCAAGAAACTCAGCAAGGGCTGATTTTTTCTCCCTGTATTGTTAAATACAGAGTCGTCAAGTTGAAAAATGACTTCAGAGATACGACTGACTTCACTTCAATTTGCATTAACCCGTTAAAACTAGTTTTATTTAAAGAAAATATAACTAGAAAAAAAAACACGCGGACCAGGCAGCAGACGGGACTCGAACCCGCACCCTTCGCAATCCGGGCGAATGCACTGACCAATTATGCTACCGCAGCCCTCGCGGACCGCGTCGTGATTCTTCTAGCCATTCTTAAGCTGCAAGGCAGCTCCTTCGCCAGCTCTTCGCATTATAGGTAACCCACAATGTCAAATGTCTAGTTATATTTTCTTTAGATTTAAACATCAAGCAGTTACATGCTATAAAAATAATAAAAATTATAGTTTTATTTAATTAAATATTGTAATTAAGCACTTTATTGTAAACGTTTTTTTGACGTGACAACGTCTTAAATTAGGTTGCGGCTGGGAGTCACTTATGAAAAAGTGTAACGCTCGGTAACGTTACGATGAGTCTCGTAGCATGCTGGAACCCCGTAGCCGTGTAGCAAGTTTGCTACGAATCGTCGTAGCGTGGTTGCATGCTACGATGGTATTCACAAGCACAATGCATTGTAATATGTTTTTTTGACGTATTATATATATTTCTATAGTTAAAATTTGTGCAATTCTTATTTTCATTCAATTCCTTGTTCCTATTGTGCAATTTAATTATATTCATATCAATAAATATTCTACCGAGAAAAAGACGTTGTCACGTAAAATCTTCGCCCGTAAAACCGACTTTACAGGCAACCATTTTTTTTTCTACTTATGTGAAGTAATAGATAAAGAATTCATTAGTATTATTATTTCATACCCACTCTGTCGTCTGGGAGAAAACAATAGTAGATTGTTAACCGAGGGTGGAAAGAATCAATTCCCGAGGTATTTAGACCGGCTATAGTCCGAGTAGGAATTGATTCTTTTACCCGAGTTAAACACTGTACTTTTCATTTCGAATATGAGGAAAATAAAACTAGTTGTTTAACAAAAATATTTGTTCATAAATAGTTATATATATAGGTACAATAAAATTAGAAGTAGCTATTTAAAATTAATTGTCATATTAGGACAATTAGTGAAATTAAAATTACATTCTTGTTTGGAATGCTTATGCTGTTTGATATACTATTACAAATTTGGCTGTTTTGGATATCTGTAAAAGTAGGAGACATGTTATTTCATCAAACGATGAATTCCATAGCGGATACTCCCTGGAAGTTTGAAGAAGAAGTGAAGAAGACAGTCCATTAAAATATGTAAGAAATACACTTTCGGAAAATATATTATTCTTCTCTGCTCGCCACTTTATAAAATCATTGTATGTATTCATATATCCTCTTTTGACATTTCTGGCAAAAGATTCTCTATAACACAATTTGCCTCGTCTTTAATTGAATCCGGTGTCAACATTTCTGAATCGCTTAAACTCATTTTTAATATTTAAATTTAGATTGCTCTGTTTTACTTATAAGATATTTTTTTATTCCGTCACAGTCAAATAACAGTTTAGTATCCCGCCAATTTATGTCGACTTTTTAAATTTAAATATGGAACAGCGTAATTGTTGCGGCTTATTCCGCTCAAAGAAGTCTGTGCTAAGTTCACACTGGCTGTTTAGAAACTCACATGGCATCATATTTTTTTTTTACATAAAACTCTTCACACCTGACAGTAGTTCTATTTTTAAAGTTCATTCCGGCCCTTAGGCGGGAAGTCATTTGTATGAGTTTTTCCATCTCTAGGGAGGGAAGCAGCATTTTCCACCCAACAAACAGATCAAAACAACACCACTTTCCGAGAATGAGAAATGAAAAAATCATTTCTGGGCGGTTATCATTCGTATTTAATATAATCAGCATCATCATCAACATCTAACAACCGAATCCATGATTGCAATGAACTGCCACCTTCACTACTTCATTTTGGCATCACGGATTTTGGTATCTATATACCCCACATATAACTAACATGGAGGAAATAAACACTCGCCTCCTCCAGAGATGGCACTACCGGCGCTGCGTTCACAACGTAAGGAAGCCTACATCGCGCAAGTGAAATTCGGCAGCCAACAGTTCATATATACGATGCCCGACCAACATTAGTCGGGCCGCGGCCCCCGAGCTACCATCACCCAGCTCGGAGGCAGATCTTCCCCTTTGGCCTAGGGATGTCGAAAGTTGAAAAAAATATCGATATATCGATACATCGATCTTTTAAAAAATATCTTATCGGCTTCGATATATCGCCAAAAAAACATCGATATATAGATATATCGGACCAATTTTCCCAAAAATATCGTACTCTAAAATAGCTCACGAAATATGACACGCGGAATAATAATGGAACGAAAATTATCGCCCTAAAAATAGACCCTATTTTCGAATGATGACATAGCCAATACTAAATACAGCACAGATCATAGATATGTTGAATATCATTAATCTGAGATCCAGTTACGATTTTTCCAGATACGAATTTAGTTAAATCGTGATATGCCGCTAATAATTAAAAAAATATCGTTTTTGATACGAATTTCGATATTGGTTATTTTGTATCGATGTATCGATATATCGAATCAAAATATATCAGCAAAAAATATCGATATATCGATACATCGATATATTTTCAACAAGCCTACTTTGGCCTTCCTACAATATTAAAATCAGGCAGCATGATGTTCATGTGGAGTTGCAATCACTCGACGCTCGGAAAGCTATTGGAGGTCCATTGGTTGATGGCATCCCAACAGTTGTACGAAACATTGTGCAGCGGAGTTTCCTGTGCTTACACACCTACACCAACTATCGTACTCTTTGGTATGTGTCCTGGAGGGAGACTTCGAGAGACGTCAATATACAACCGGTGCCCAAAAAAAGGACCGCTTAGACCCGGACAACTGTCGGCTGATAACTGTCATCTCAGTATTGTGCAAAGTCTTAGAAAAGGGGTCCTTAATAACCATCTGAGGAGCTCGATGGCGCAAGTGGTTAGCGCGTTCGGCTGCGATCGTTGAAGTTAAGCAACTTTCGCAGTGGTCGGTCATGGGATGGGTGACCAAAAAAATTTACTATCTCGAGCTCCTCCGTGCTTCGGAAGGCACGTTAAGCCGTTGGTCCCGGCTGCATCTGCAGTCGTTAGCACCCGCCAATCCGCACTGGGCCCGCGTGGTGGGTCATGGCCTAATCTCCCTATTCCATCCATAGGGAAGACCTGTGCCCCAGCAGTGGGGACATTAATAGGCTGATGATGATGAATAACCATCTGACCCGCTACTAAGAAGAGCTCTGATCAAGGATCGTCAATATGGATCAAGGCGGAATCGGGAGTGTGACCTTCTTGCGTACGTGACTCACATCTGGGGTGAGTCTATAGACAAGAGGGGTGAGTCTTCGCCACGGCTTTTATTTTATTTATTACTAGTGGCCTGCCCTCGCTTCGCTTCGGTGTAGAGCTGAAGTGTAGACTACAGTTTTTGTTCTCAGGCTTGTATTATACACAATGACATTCACCTATGATTCTTCTTATACCTGCATGCAAAGTCTCAGCCCGATCGGTTTAAAATTGACAAAGTTTCATACAAACTTTCATTCCCTATTTTATCCCCTTGGGGGTAAAATTGATCAAAATCCTTTCTTAGCGGATGCCTACGTCATAACAGCTACCTGCATGCCAAATTTCAGCCCGATCCGTCCAGTGGTTTGGGCTGTGCGTTGATAGATCACTATGTCAGTCAGTCACCTTTGAGTTTTATATACATATACTAGCAAACCAGGCGAACTCCGTTTCGCCATCAGATGGCTTCGTTTTATATAACATTTCGTTTGGTGATTCAAAGAAGATTTTTTATTGATTTTTTTTTCTGAATTTTCTTTGCTATAAACCTTACGGAGCCCGAGACCTTTCCAACGAATGCAAAACCGTGGAAATCGGTTCGTGCGTTCTGGAGTTATAGCGTCAGGAAGGAAAACCCGACTTATTTTTATATAGTAGATAGATTGATAGGGTCTGGAACAAAGCTTTTCTCCAAGCTTCCTGCCTGGTCTGCCTGCTCAGTTTTGTGACGAGGTGGCTGAATTCCTGCATGAGCGTAGAATTCGCGTCCTTACGCACAGATGTAGTTCACAGTTCATATCAGTGAATGCGGGTGTTCCTCAGGGCTCCGTCCTATGTCACACACTCTTTCTGCTGTGTATCAATGAGTTAATTCCTCTTGGAAATATTCATTGCTATGCAGATGATAGTACAGTGTATGCTGGATTTTCGGACACCCAGTGGCTGAACAGGAACAGGAACAGAAGCCAAGGAGAAACGGGAGAATCTTATCAATGAATTCAATCAGGCTTTGGACCACATTCCTGAATGGAGTACCAAGAACTTGGTTGAGTTTAATGCTAAGAAAACCCAGGTTTGGAACTCCAGGTCAAGAACGCCGACTTACCTCTACTACACTTCGCAACTCCACACTTCACATCCACAAACTCACCAATCCTCTATTCCTTTATATTTTTTATTTTTCTACCTACTGTATTTTATTTCTTTTATTTTTTACTAACGACCCGTCCCGGCTTCACATGTGTGTATTAAATACTATGGAAACATAATGAATTTCATATTGCCAGTGATGATGATTGAATAATATCTATTGACACAGCTTCAGTCAAAATATCGTAGGCGAGAGTTAACCCAGTTACCTGTGAAATCAAGAAACCAATATAAAGTTTCAAGGTGAAAGTATTACATTTAGTTTTAATAACTGTAAAAACTTTCATATAAATCTAAAAAAATGTAAAATAAATGTTTCCAACACTCACACCAATTAATTAGCCTAGCCCCAATGTAAGCACTGTAAAGCTTGTGTTATGGGATACTAGGGTAACGGATAGATAATACATGTACTGTACATAAATAAGTATATTTATATAGAAAAACATATTAAACATTCGTTACTACTCGACAATATTTTCAAATAAAAACAATACAGCGAAAAGAAAAAGAAATAACTTTTTCACAGATTAGTAGCGATGCGCGCGCATCATCGCTTTTTTTTTAGGCAAAAGAACAAAAAACAGCCAGTGTTACTAATAAAGTAAATTAATATTTTGTGAATTTGTTACCGATACATGATTGTAATTTATTGTCAAAATGAATCAAATTAAAGAATTAAGTGTTTATACATTATATTTTATCTCCCATAGTTCATTTTATTAAGAAAATGTTGGCAACCTTTCTGACATAAAAACTCTTTGCTAAGATTTAAAAAAGTATCGTTGGTTTAGACGGAACATAATAAGCCGTGCGTTTTACTTTACGTTACCGCCTCAGACCAAATAAAAAGTAAAGACGGAGTCTGCCGAACAAAAAAGTGAAGCCGATAAAACTACGCCTCGCCGTGTACATACACAGTTACACGCACACACATACAACGAAACTACGCCTTGGCTTCCAAGTCATTCCCAGTCGAGCTATCCCGGTGCGCGGAGTGTGTCGTAATAATAAAAAACAATATTTATTAGAGAAAATGCCGAATTGTGTAGTAAAAACGTGTAGAAACCAATCTTCCAAAAATAAAAAACAGGATGGAATCACATTTCATACGTAAGTTATAAACTGATATTTTCAATTAATCAAAATAAAATTTGAGGTTGTCGCTTTGTAAACAAAACCTGAACGAAATGCTGCCATGATTATACGTTACAGTTTTACCCTTTTGTTGGGTAGCGTGAAATATAACGTAACGTTATTTTATTTAATACATTGTGTAGCATACCTTTATATTATTCCAATATTGTAATGCATGGATAAACAGAGCGACGATTTGTACTACACAACAAGAGGGTTACGTCGTGTAAAACAAAATGCATATCCAATGGTATTTTTTTTACTTAACTTAATATGGTTACTTAGGTTAATTTATATTTCAAAGATTCCAATAATTCTTCAGTCGTGCAGAGGTTGAAACACAAAATTATAGCAATTTTATTGCACAATATTCACTATGAACGAATTAAAAAATAATTAAAATATGACGCTAACCGCACTCCATGAAATCCCGCCAAAAACTCCAAAGGTTAAACTTTGTTTTTATTATATATATATATATATATATATATATATATATATATATATATATATATATATATATATATATATATATATATATATATATATATTAAAACTAATCTGGACTAGTTTAGAGAATAAGCCTACGATATTTTTTTCTAATATTTTATAACGTTATTAATAACGTTATGAAATAACGTCATTACATCTTTCTAATATTGGGGTATTATAAGTGACTATGGTAACACTGGCTATTAATGCATTAAGTGGCTTCCACACGATACAATTTTACGTCCATTTTGATTAGATTGACAATCGAATTGTGTTGTGTGGACGGAAATATGAAATTGAAGGTCTTTGGATGGTCGGTATCGCCCGATTCGGGATTGCCCAATCTAATTGGGTGGTGTGGACGCTAACTGGCCAATTATTTAACATAGTCACTGTGCAAGCGGTGTTCAGAGCGGGTGTGCGCGTTGACTTGTCTTTTGAGAAGAAAGATGGAGCAACATGACGACAAAATTATGTCTATTCGATCTGAACGGGAAATAATGGAGGAGATTTTCGATATATAAATATAAAGACTTGCCATGCCTTTGGGATGTGTCTAACCCATTATATAAAAATAAACAAGCAGGACATAACTCCTTAGAGATTTTGCTGAATAAGTGGAAAAATATTGATAAAAATATTACTCTTTAAGTATAACTATATTTAAGTTTATTAATCGAGTCACTTAAATATAATATAACCATATTTAAGTGAATCAATTGCTTTCTTTTAATTGTTCTGTCCACAGTCTTCTTTTTCTTTTTTCTCATCTACATTTGTAGTTAGAGCCAAGATTAATCCAATTTTTTGCTTCTTGGTAAGAGGCATCCTAATACAAACAAGTCCGTTCAGCAGAGGCAACAAATAAAACTGAAATTGGCGATCTTGTTGTGTATGTGTGGACGGACGACCAGATTGTACCCAATTCAATCGGCAATCAGATTGGCAATCAAATTGTGTCGTGTGGAAGGGGTTTACATACATAAAAAACCGGCTTCACTTTGTTGTTGGCAGAACTCCGTCTTTACATTTTATTTGGTCTGAGGTTACCGCACGCGTGCGTAATGCGATAGATTATGATACTTATTGAAATTGGTGCAAAAAGAGACGCTTTACGAGCAAATGTGTTATAAATGATATTATCTAAAAGATTCAAATATGAGAACCTTCGGTTTCATATCGAATATTCTAGAGACATTGAATGCAGCCACAGGCTGGATTGATTGATTATATTTAATTGTATTTTACTGTATTCACATAAATCTAGTTAAAGATAATAAGTATTCTCATTTTAGTATCTTCGGCTAAGGTCCCTAGGTTCTTAATTTCGGGAAGAACCCTTCAGTATCTATCGCTCTCGCGTTGCTAATCCTAATGCAGTGTTTTCTAACCTTTCCAATACTGCTACCCGTATAACCTATTAGGAAAACAGATTTTACCCCGACTTTAAAATGTTATCATCAGTCCTTCTTCTTAGCCGGTACGCTCTTGACAGAGCGGTCGTGATTGCTATGAACTTGTAGTATTATTGGAGGGGACAGATGTGATGCGCTTCACTACGTTTCGCCATTGCTGCCTTTTTTTTTTTGATACGCTGGGGAAATGCATTAAATTGCATACCACATGGTGGTTATGTGTGGCTCTCCTCCCCAGAAGGGGGAGGCCTACCCACTAAAACCCCAGCGATGGCCGCCATCAGGCATTGTACGGGACCTCAGGATCGAGTATCGCGTCTGAGGACCCGCAGCCTTTGTTCCCCTGCTTCCTCCAGGGGAGTTCTTCTCGGGGGAGTGTTCGCAACCTCCCCCATCCACCCTCCTACGACGACACCCCCCGGCCATGCGGGGGTGTCGTCCCTCCCAGGTCACTTCCATGAGCTCTGTCGTGCTCACCAGCGACCCGCAGCGGCACATCAGGACATTATCTGACCCGACGCCGCCTTCTTCGAGCGGGATCGGCCCTCTCCCGATCCCGCTCGGCGGCCTCCTTCTGGAGCATCACCGCTTCACAGAAGGAGACCGCAGCCTTCCAACCTCCCTCATCCGCCAGCATTGCCGCAATCAATGCTGGCGGAGACAGATCCTGCCCGATTTCTCCGATCAAAACTCGGCGTTCGGAGTCCCAAGCGGGACAATCCGCCAGCGTATGCTGGGCCGAGTCTAGTTCGGATGCGCAGTGGTGACATCGTGCCGTGTCCTCCCTCCCTATTCGACTCAGATACTCACCGAAACAACCATCATCCTGTTGCACTCGTTTAGTGAACCTCCAACGGCTGACTTGATCTGGTCAGTCCATCGCGTGGGAGACCTGCCGCGCGGTCTAGTACCTTCCACCTTTCCTTGGACGACAAGGCGTTCTATGGATAGGTTGTTACGCCGAGAAACGTGTCCGAAGAATGTTAAGATGCGAGATTGTACTGTCGAAAATAGACGCTGCCTGATACAGAGTTCTTGAAGTATCGAGACGTTCGTGCGAAACTCGGTCCATGAAACCCCAAGCATTCTTCTCCAGCACCACATTTCCAAAGCGTCCACTTTCTGCCTTTCCACATCTCGCAAAGTTCACGTCTCAGCCGCGTAAAGAAATATGGGGAATATAAGTGTCCTCACAAGCTTGGTCTTTGTGGCTTTAGTGTTTCTATTCCTCCATATTTTCCGCATCTTGTCCATCGCTGTTCTTGTGATCATCAGTCCAAGTAATTCCAATTTGGCCGCTACATCTGCTTCTCTAATAATGTCATCATCAGGAGAGAATCTCGCCCCGCTTCCCACACTCAGCACCCCGCGGGCTCACTAGCAAGAAGGAGCGCATGCTCTATTTAGTAGTATTATTTAGATTTTACCAAATAATTAGGTTCTCTGTTACCCCCGAAGTATGGCTGATTTACCCCCGGAGAACTACTTCCTAATGAATATTTAAATAGAACGCCGGATATTTTTTGCCATTTCATGTTTCTTTCTTTTTTGGTAAAATACAAATAACGCAACCGTTTTAATTCGATCCCAAGATTTACATAACATATGGTGTATATTTACATACATAACACACGTTACATGTGGTGTGCAAAGATGTACTCGTCGTACAATACAAACTGCGTGAATATGCAATTTTATTTTTATAATTTTAAAGCATGTAACTGCTTGATGTTTAAATCTAAAGAAAATATAACTAGAAAAAAATCCACGCGGACCAGGCAGCAGACGGGACTCGAACCCGCACCCTTCGCAATCCGGGCGAATGCACTGACCAATTATGCTACCGCGGCCCTCACGGACCGCGTCGAAATTCTTTTAACCATTCTTAAGCTGCAAGGCAGCGCCATCTCTTCGCATTATAGGTAACCCACAATTTCTATTTTTTTTTCTAGTTATATTTTCTTTAGATTTAAACATCAAGCAGTTACATGCTTTAAAATTATAAAAATTATAACTATAATTGCTATTTCTTCTTTCAAATGTAAAATAATACTTGTAAAAGTATTCATTTGACATTGTGGGTTACCTACAATGCGAAGGGATGGCGCTGCCTTGCAGCTTATTAGCAGCATGGTCAGTGCATTCGCCCGGATTGCGAAGGGTGTTTGTTCGAGTCCCGTCTGCTGCCTGATGAAACAAAAGTTAAAAAGTCTAATCGATCTTATTTTGTGTTTATAACACATGAGAGTCGAAGACGACAATAAATAACTCACAAAGAAATTTTCATAGAAACACTTTTTTTTTGTCAACGGTACCAACATTTGAACCAGTTTTGCGTCGTCTTATTTAGAAACACAAATTTATTGAATTCATATATATAATTTTGCAAAAAAACTGATACTAGATTCCAATTCCTCGATTAATTTGCTACAAACTTATCTCAATTTGGTCTCAGAACAAGTAAGATAAATTTATTTTTTTAGACGAATGCAGGCTCAAAGTTTCATTTTCTCAAAAATTTTTAATAGCACTTTATTTTTTGCTGAACCTGACTGTGTACGGCTACCTAACAAATGGATAGCTCCAGTATCTTAAATTATAAACTGGATTTGGAGGCCCAAACTGAGAGAATTTCCAAAAAACTGTATATCTACAGTTAAAACTGTAGTACATACACCGACTACCGCGCAATTTTTTTTTTGTTTTTTTTTTTATTTTATCTTTATTTGGGAAACAAACAATGAATTAATACTTATACCTAGATCTAATTAACAAACATACATCAATAAAGTTTCCACTATAATGTAAAACATATAAAGGAGTTCAGGTACTTAAAATTGAGAATGAAAAAAAGACCTTAATGTTTTTACCAATAAAAAAAATGGGTGCGTGTACTTATGTAGGCGCGTGAGAAGTTATCCTTCTTTGGCATCGTTTAAAATTAGTTTTAAATTGCATGCAAATAATTAATTACAATAAATTAATAAAAAGTCTGGAAAAGGACACAGTCAATAAAGTTCAGTTTTAATTTGAAAAAATAAATAAATAATCAAAATATTCAATTAAAATCGCTACTGAATATAATTTATTAGAACATAATATGTGATTTGCACTTGTATGAATCTCAAACACGTATTCCGAATATACAAACTAGAAACATGTGGATAAATATTGTAAATATGAATACCTATAACTGTTACTTTATTACAAAAAATAATGTGGTTTTCGGTTCTACTACACCAATGGTCAAGAGATCGCTTTGAATCGCGCTTTGGTTCCGTTGTTCCAGATTAATAAATACTTTTGATAGGCCTTCACAATGCAGTCGTCAGCACCCACTAAATAGAGATTCTATTTCTATTTTGTTGGTAGATTTTCTTAATGTGCGGTAAACACAAAAGTAACGCTGTTAAAATTTTGTGTTACAGCGATGCGCGCGCATCTTAAAATTTCACTCTCATCATTTTTTCATAACGCGCCTAAAGAAGTATAACTTCAAAAAATGACAAGTTTTGTTGGTTACAATTAATAATTATGAACTATCTCGTGTATATATTTTTTACAATTTTTGAGTGAACACTTAAATATGTCGATTGATGTGAACCTGGTATTTCCGCTTAATTTATTTTTCATACCATTATTGACGACCTCCGTGGCCGAGTGGTTTGTACGCCGGGTTTCATGGTGTCACCTACTCGAGAGGTCCCGGGTTCGAATCCCGGTGGGGGCAGATATTTGTGTGATGAATACCAGCATTTGTACTCCATTCATGGATGTTTAATATGTATTTCTATATGAATATACTTATATATGTACAGTATATGTATTCTATCCGTTACCCTAGCATCCCATAACACAAGCCTTACAGTGCTTACTTTGGGGCTAGGCTAATTGGTGTGAGTGTTCTAAATATTTATTTATTTATTTATTATAGTGCATAACTCGTTCCTCGAAGCATGAAATTTTCTAGCAATACCAAAAGCAACCACGCTCATGACCGTAACAGAGATTAAATAAATACAACTTCAAACATAGAATTTGCATTAGGACCCCAGTTGGTGCTTTTTTTTTTATATAGCCAGGTAGGCAAATGATTCTACCCCACATGATGTTAAGTGGTGATAAAGTCCAAACGCGAAGATAGATGGTACAGCAACTATAAACTGAAACACCTTTTACGATCAACTTCTTTCGAATTTTTGGTATATGTACATAATCTTCAGTCCATGACACCCGAATCCATGATGTAATCACTATCTCGACCCCCCCCCCCCCCCATGTCATCAAAAATAAGCAACGCAAAGACCCCCCTGCCCCCTATAGTGCTTACGTAATACTTGAACCCCACACACACAAACACACTCACAAACTTGCTAGTATTTAAAACTCTGTGAACCCGCATTTACTGATAAATGGCGGTAACTTTCTTTTCCCTTTGCTTATAATTTTGTTATTAAATTCACTATGGTTCTGTAACATTCAATGTAACATTTACTTATATGTACTCTCACCCATAATCTAGGGTAGAACACGAAAAAAATAATGTATTCATGTAATGCATAAGAATCTCTAGCAAACGGACTTTAAGAGGATTTGAGCCTGGAGCCTTTTTAACCTAGTACAATCTCCAGCTCTCTCAAAGAACTGCATTGTTATTACTGTTTATGAAATGAAATGAAAAGTCATTTATTAAGTCTAGGCTGTTACAAGTACTTGTGAAAGTTAAGAAGCTACGCCATCGGTTCGCAAAACTACGGCGGGAGACCTTGTACTGAGAAGAACCGGCAAGAAACTCAGCAAGGGCTGCTTTTTTCTCCCTGTATTGATATATACAGAGTCGTCAAGTTGAAAAATGACTTCAGACATATTTCTGAAGTCACCTTCCATTACATTATTTAGGGTATAGATATATAGTTACAACAAATTGTATATTTAGTATATATAGGAAGCGGCATTAGATAGGTACCATACTACTGTTACAAAACTGACTCATACCCATCAAATAAGAAATTATAAGAAACACTATGTCCATGCATTACGATCATTTAGATAATCATTAACTTTATAATAGCCCTTATTCATAAGAGTATTCTTAATCTGAGATTTAAATTTGGTTAGTGGAAGCTCAATCAGATCTTGGGGAACTTTGTTAAACAATGCAATACTACATCCCAGAAATGAACCTCTAGATTTTTGGAGTCTGAAACATGGAACGGCAAGCTTGTTCTTAAATCTCGTGTTTAAGTTATGGGTTTGACTTTTTTTTGCAAATGCGTCATAGTTTCTTCTTACATATATTATATTTTCATAGATGTATTGCGATGCGATGCGATGATATGTCATTCAATACCCTTTAATTAATTATAATGTTACTTTGTGAGAGAAAATAAATAAATCATTCATTCCTTCATTCACACTAACCATCCTTAAGTTTGCCGGCATGTAAAAATGCTTCTTCACGCCTCTCTTAAAGGTTATTCTGTCGCCACGCTTATCGTGCTCACGGAACAAAAACTCTTAGGCGCTTTGCAGACGACGGGGCGGGGCGGGCCGGTCAATTTTGCCGCGAATAATAGCACAAAGTGAATCCTATACTACAAACGCACACAGAAGGCAAAAAGATCGCGCCTTGGGTGCCCGGCGGGCACTGGCGGCGCGGCATCTCCGTGGCTGCCCGCCGTGGATCATACAAACCAGTTATATGCAGCAGACGGCGGCGCGGGGCGGCTAGCTCAGTCCGCGCGCTTTTTAGTGATGGACTATTCACTAGAACGAACGTCCTGAACTGACTGCCTCTGCCCGTCGTGTGCTTTGTGTACGCGGCGCGGGCAGCCGCAGACATCGACAGGCAGACGCGGTCTTTATTGCTTCGCGGACAAAAAGCCCGCCCCGCCCCGTCGTCTGCAAAGCGCCTTAGAACCCGGACCTGTGCCTAATGCGTGTAAGGGGTTAATCAAACAAGTGATTCGCCGTGAAATTTATCGTTTGAACGGCTCGACGTTTAACGGATCAGTGGTTATAGAGAATATATATCGTTTCTAAGATGTCTTAGGTACAAACAGGACCCTTCAGTTTTGTCCGGCTTTATTTCATCCTATAGTTAGAATCCTATCAAATAATGTCTGTTATACAAATAATATAATATATAATGTCATTAACTGGGCTTTGTATTATACAAATGTAAAAATGCTTCTTCACGCCTCTCTTAAAGGTTATTCTGTCGCCACGCTTATCGTGCTCACGGAACAAAAACTCTTAGGCGCTTTGCAGACGACGGGGCGGGGCGGGCCGGTCAATTTTGCGAATAATAGCACAAAGTGAATCCTATACTACAAACGCACACAGAAGGCAAAAAGATCGCGCCTTGGGTGCCCGGCGGGCACTGGCGGCGCGGCATCTCCGTGGCTGCCCGCCGTGGATCATACAAACCAGTTATATGCAGCAGACGGCGGCGCGGGGCGGCTAGCTCAGTCCGCGCCACGCGCTTTTTAGTGATGGACTATTCACTAGAACGAACGTCCTGAACTGACTGCCTCTGCCCGTCGTGTGCTTTGTGTACGCGGCGCGGGCAGCCGCAGACATCGACAGGCAGACGCGGTCTTTATTGCTTCGCGGACAAAAAGCCCGCCCCGCCCCGTCGTCTGCAAAGCGCCTTAGAACCCGGACCTGTGCCTAATGCGTGTAAGGGGTTAATCAAACAAGTGATTCGCCGTGAAATTTATCGTTTGAACGGCTCGACGTTTAACGGATCAGTGGTTATAGAGAATATATATCGTTTCTAAGATGTCTTAGGTACAAACAGGACCCTTCAGTTTTGTCCGGCTTTATTTCATCCTATAGTTAGAATCCTATCAAATAATGTCTGTTATACAAATAATATAATATATAATGTCATTAACTGGGCTTTGTATTATACAAAGCCCAGTTAATGACATTATATAAATTAAGCTAGTGGAATACTCTGTTTGTTATCTCTGTCTTGTCAGGTATAATCATACTTAGGTGTGTTTACTACAAATGGTGAGTTTACTTTCATATGCAGAATACCCTTTGATGTATAGTTGCTTGAACCACAATCTTCTAACATTTATCTCTGAATTAAAGTATTATTAAGCTATTGTATAGCTTTTATCGCGGGCTTTGAGCGCGGCGACCGAATCAAGAAATCCTGTAACGAAAAAACCTTACCTCGTAAGGGTTCTTTTCTCGAAAATTGTGTTCTATTGGTATTAATGGAACACAAATTTAAACGGCGCAGTGAGTTGAATTTTTGTCACGGGACCAAGGTTCGACGCATCACCGCGGTCGTCGGTTCAAATCCCGCACTCGTATTTATTTTAGTTTATTTTTTCTTTATTATTTTTTTCCTTTTTTTATATATTTGTTTTAGATCTCAGCATCTGTACTTATTTTTATTAGTCTACCTTTTCTTTAGACTTTATAATTATAATTTTTGGACTAAAGATGGTAAACTGGGTAGCTTGTGGAACTTATTTGGCGCCGGGCAATGCTGTTTTTTGCTGTGCTTGCCCAATAAAATATCATAAGGCCTGCCTCGCCATCTATTAATATCAAAGAAAAAACAAATAAATATCAGAGAAAAAATGTTGCATAAATAAATAATAAAATTGCATAAGTTGATAAAAAATACTATGCAATAGCTTTACCGCGGCAGTCCCCGAGTGCCACACGTATTTTTTATTTAATTCTTTATGCATTATAACCATAGGGTGTTGCGGAGAAAATTAATTTGTAAAAAGTGGAAAAAAAGAAGTACATTATAATCTTCTTATATCAGCAAAAGTAATGACATTATACCCGGCTACTGTCAAAAATTCTGTACACTCTGTATTCCTCACATCAGAGAATATATTATATCATGAATCGGACAAAGGTGTACAGGGTATTATGTAATAATTTGATTCACAGGCCATGACCGCAAAGTAAGCGGGTAGCGGATCAAGTTGCGACAGCGGTGCGGCATACGACGCAGGTGGAGTTTTCCCGCACCTCTGTTTCCCCCAGGGTTTAAAACCGGTTTCGAAAATACCGGTAAATAAAGGTTAATACCGGTTTTAGTAAAGGTTTCGTTCGGAGCGCGTCCAAAATGAAAGCGGTATCTAAAACCTTAACAAAACCGGTTTAATCCAGAGCTTTGTTTTGTTTGAACTAATCAAGTCACAACTTGTTAATGCAGAGAGATTGGTGCATTTATTGACACGTTTGCTAGCGTCTAGTGAGTCAAGTTATTCATTTATTATCGATGCCGTCAGAAAGAGCGAAATGAAACCCTTTAAAAACCTCTAAATTGATTCAAAACCTATTTGATTTCGCTCTTTAGGAAAACCGGTTTTTTAAGGTTAAGGTAGAGCCAAACGTAAATAAAACGCTCCTAATGTACTTGACATTGATTTAGGTTTGAAAATTAACCGGTAAACAAGCCCTGGTTTCCCCATGACATCTTAATTTTTACTTCTACGCAATAACGGTCAGCGCTAGAGTTTAATGCCGCGACTTATGAAGCCGCCAGATAATAATTTCACTTACAGTAAAGCGCTTATTTCATCTGACTAAATTCAGACGTCCTAGTTAGAATCCTAAACAGAAAGCTAATTAGAAGCTTCAGATTACACTTGACTAATTTAGTTACTGATTCAGTCAGTTACAAGCGCGGGGCAACAACAGACAACAGTCCTGTCAAAGCAATAAAAAATCTGTCTTCTCGTAGGCCTGGCCGTTGGCTCAATAAAAATAAAATAACGTAAAAAGTGGGTAAAAGAATATTAATGTTATTTTTAGCGTTTTTATGCCGTATCGGTATATGCTTATTCAATTCGATTATGTTACTCATATATTTTTTTCTTTTACCGCTGACATCGCACACTCGCGTAATTCTTAATCGTAGGCACAACACGTCCTCACGCAGTGACACCTGCGGTGCGACTGAAGCATCTAAACCACGGTAATTAATATTACCGTGTCTAAACGCTGTTACACCTTCCTAAATCGCGTTCTAATTAGGATACTAAATGATTTAGTCAGTCAGAAGCCACACTTCTTCCTTTTTAGGATGCTAATTAGGATCCCAACTTACTAAATGCTATTTAACTTGACTGATTTAGTTACTGAATGATTTAGAATGTCTGAATTTAGACAGGTGAAATAAGAGCTTAAGATTGAGCAATGTCATCGCCATTGTCTAACTTTACAGGGTGTTACAAAAATACAAATAAAGCTTGAAGTGCGTTAAAGTACATCATATAAGGAGTCTTCTCTAATTTTCTTAAAATATTTGCATGAAGTTGTAACTTTTTATAAAAATAGTTATTTTAATGATTAGCAAAAATATCGATCATTTTAAGACACATCACTAGTTCGAGGATCATTAAAATTAACTGTTTTTTATAAAAAGTTAAAACTTCATGCAAATATTTTAAGAAAATTAGAGAAGACTCCTTATATGATGTACTTTAACGCCCTTCAAGCTTTATTTGTATTATTGTAACACCCTGTAAAGTTAGGCAATGGCGATGGCATTGCTCAATCTTAAGCGTTTATTCCACCTGTCTAAATTCAGACATTCTAAATCATTCAGTAACTAATTTAGTCAAGTTAAATAGCATTTAGGAAGTTAGGATCCTAATTAGCATCCTAAAAAGGAAGAAGTGTGGCTTCTGACGGACTAAATCATTTAGTATCCTAATTAGAACGCGATTTAGGATACTAAATGATTTAGTCAGTCAGAAGAACTCATTTACACCTTAAATGTAAATAATCGAACTGACGGACTAAAAAGAATTCCTTTCACTTCACCCCTCATCGTCCCCATTCATTTCACTGCACATTGAATGAGTTCATGGCGTCATTTTGCTATTGGTCCACTTAAAAGAGTCCCAAAGATCGTTTGTTATCTTCATCCCACATCATAGCGGGCAACCTCCACAACACGAATGTATGCCACATGGCGATGATATATGGTAGGACCACACGAATGGCTGCACATCATTCACCCGGGGGTTCACTGAAGAGATCAACCCTTATTTTTATGCGAAACCTTGTAAATGCCTCCTACAACCTATTTCTGGTGTTATAAATTTGGTAAAAATGGAGAATGTCGGTCGGTAAAGCTGATGAATCATGTTTTATTTTTAGGCTCGTTTTGTTAGCCTATCCTTATTATCTATTTATATAAAACTCAAAGGTGACTGACTGACTGACATAGTGATCTATCAACGCACAGCCCAAACCACTGGACGGAAAGGCTGAAACTAGTGTTGCCGATCGATAGTCGACTATCGATTAATCATCGATAGTCTATCGATAGCCTACCAATCGTATGACAATCGATCGGCTTATCGATAGTATCGATACTATCAATAGTATCGATACTATCGATAGCACAGAAAAAGTCCATACTATCGGATGAGTTAAATACTATCGATAGTATTGTAGTTCGTTAATAACAAACTATCGATACTGTCGATTTTATTTGCAACCATACTATCGATAGTTTAACAATTTGCAATAGTATTGTTTACAATTTTCAGGTATTATAGTCAATCACAAACCTTAGTCTAGAACAATCGCTAGTATCGATACTATCGATAGTATTGTTGCAGATAAAATCAACACTATCGATAGTATCGATACTATCAATAGTTTGTTATTAATGAACTACAATAGTATCGATAGTATTGCACTCATTCGATAGTGTTGCCTTGTTCTGAGCTATCGATAATATCGATACTATCGGTTGTATCGATTCTATCGATAGACCTATCGATAGGGTACATGATTTTCGATGTAAACTGTCGATAGTTTTAATATCGATAGTTCGGCAGCACTAGCTGAAACAGCTACTAAGTAAATAAATCTACAAAATTATTGATGCTGATTTCCATGAAAAGTTCGCATGAACATGCGATATAACCACAAATGCAGTTTACAAAACCAACATACGCTGTGGGTTTTGACTTACAGTGCTTTCCGGACCATGAAGACCTTGAACATAACAGTCATAGGTTGTCTATCCATCAGATGCTTCGCCTTTTTGCACGCTGCTTAACTTTCACAACAGTTTAACGGTGACTCTTCAATGGCGGTCTGTTGCTAAAAATAATTCGATGTGGCAACTGCATGTTATATCGGGCAAAATGTGATTCGAGCTTTAAGGCTAATGATTTTTGCTATATCTTTATATATATAATTCTTCTGTGAGTGTGTATGTCACTGAACTTCTCTTATACGACTGGACCGATTTTGATGAAATTTTTTGTGTGTGTTCAAGGGGATCTGAGAATGGTTTAGATTCACAATTTTGTCCGCTGGACAACCCCTATTTTTTTAGGGCGGTACAAAGTTCGCTGGGTCAGCTAGTCTATATATATAAAACTCAAAGGTTGACTGACTGACTGACATAGTGATCTATCAACGCTCAGCCAAAACCACTATACGGATCGGGCTGAAATTTGGCATGCGGGTAGATGTTATGACGTAGGCATCCGCCAAGAAAGGATTTTGATCAATTCTACCCACAAAGGGGATGAGAGTTTTTTAAACCGATCGGGCTGAGACTTTGCATGCAGGTATAAGAAGAATCATAGATTAATGTCATTGTATATAATACAAGCCTGAGAATAAAAACTGTAGTCTACACTTCAGCTCTACAACGAAGCGAAGCGAGGGCGGGCCTCTAGTAACATATAAGTTGTGTGGAGGTCTAGGTATTGATCATAAATAAATTAATATTTCTAACACTCACATCAATTAGCCTAAGCCCCAAAGTAAGTACTGCAATGCATGCTATGGGATACTAGGGTAACGGATAGAATACATAATATATATGTAAGTATATTTATATAAAAATATATATAACATCCATAACTTAGGTACAAAGGTATCTAGGCCGGGACCTCAGAGTAGGCGACATCTGAAATCCGCCGTACCAAACAAACACGCCGTAAAAGTCACGGAGGTTATCAAAGTAACAATAGTAATATATTTTCTTTAGATTTAAACATCAAGCAGTTACATGCTTTAAAAAATAATAAAAATTATAACAATATTAAGCATAATGTAGCAATACTAACATCAAACATATTCAAAATTATTACAAAGATTCCTTGGAAATTACATAATCCCATTTAAATTTTGAGGTAAAGATTATTTTTGTTATTAAAAAGAACCGACGGCTAAAATCTTAAGGAAGCGTACAGGTAAACGGTTTTTGCGAGACGTCTCAAAGGGATTTGACGGTAATGGGTTTGACCTGGCAACACCCGGAAGTGACGCAAATAAGGATGAACACCAAACAACACCTCAGGTACGCATTATTATTGCCACAAATTGTTTAACTTACACTCATTCAAAAATATCTAAGTACGCAGGTTGAATCTAAAGAAAAGTTTACTAGAAAAAAAAAATCCACGCGGACCAGGTAGCGGACGGGACTCGCACCCGCATCCTTCGCTATCCGGGCGAATGCACTGACCATTATGCTACCACGGCCCTATTAGCCGAGTCGAAATTTTCCTAGCCTTAAGCTGCAAGGCAGCGCCATCTCTTCGCATTGTAGGTAACCCACAATGTCAAATGAATACTTTTTCAAGTATTAAACATTTGAAAGAAGAAATAGCAATTATAGTTATAATTTTATTTTTATTTTTTTAAGCATTTAACTGCTAGATGTAAATTTAAATTTATTTAAATCTAGCAGTTAAATGCTTAAAAAAATAAAAATAAAATCATACGCAGGTTGACTTTATTTAAAGGATAAATATGGCAACATTCCTCATGAGGGACATGAGTGGGTGTCCAGGGGCCTGTGAACACTTATGACAACATTGAATTTAACTTTTTTCTATTCCTGGAATAATGTTAACCTGCTACATTGCTATTTTTGTAAATACCTAGTCAGGACATAAATTCTGTCACATGTTTAATATAAAATAATTGAAACAAGTTTATTCATTATGTAACCATTTATATACCAAAATGAACTTAACAAAACATAGATTCTTATGACAATAAAGTTTATTCAAAATGACCTCCGTGATTTTGAATACAGGCCTTCAATCTGCGCGGCCAGTCGTCTATCGCAGCACGAACGAGGTCCATGTAAATATCAGCGGCTGCCTTAATCAAGGATGTCTTGAGTGACTCCAAATTGGGATGAGGCTTCGAGCACGCCTTTTCCTCCAAGTGTTGCCATATCTTGTAATCTAAAGGAGGGCCAGTCTTCGTGCCGGATGAAGTCGATTTCACGCGTCAGATTTCAGTCTTGTGTGCTCATCGCTCTATGAGCTGGTGCCGAATCTTTTTGGAATACCCAGTGCCTGTTATTGAACATGGTATAAGAAACAGACATTCGTTTTTACACCTTTCTCACAAAAATGTACCTCTGTTAAGCCCCAATAATAAACTCCCAACAAAACCATGAGCGAGGATGGAAAATGACCTCGTTGGACACGCGGAATGCGGTTGCTCGCTTCTTCACTACTGTGTGCGTACACCTTATCATTATGTTTGTTGTAGCTCTCTTCTACGGTAAAAATTTTTTCATCCGAAAAAAGAATTTCCCGATATTTTTTTCCCGCGTACCGCTTTAACAAAGCGCGGCATCTCTTCATTCTCAGGTCCATTAGACGAGCATTCAGAAGCCCTAAGTCTTCATTTAACACCCTTTTCACCATGGTTCTGCTTAACCCCATCTGAAGGGCCAACAGTTTCTGCTTACGTTTGGGATTTCTTTGAATTCGCGCCTTCACAGCTTTTATCACTGCTGGAGTCCTGACAGACCGAGGATGACCACTTCTTGACCTGTCATCTACACTAACATCTTCAATGTATCGTTTTATGGTACGATAAACGAATCTTTTGGTTATATTCAAATTTTTCAGTATGTCAAAAATTTGAATTGGCGCGTAACCGCAACGATGCAACGCAATAACTGCAACACGGTCTTCTTTAAGCATCCACTGCATATTTTAAAATGAGTAAAATTCTAAAAAGTATACATTTTTATTTTCGTGAACAATTCGAAATTCGAATTCAATAAACTTTTTTGTGGCTAGCATTCTAAAAGAAAAGTTTTTACTGTGTGACAATATTTATGACCTGACTGTGTATATATATATTCAGGTAGACAAATGTCTTTACCCCACCTGATGTTAAGTGGTGACTAAGTCCATACGTGAAAATAGCTGATACAGCAGTTATAAACTGCCACACTAACCATCCTCAGCTTGCCCTGCAAAAATGCTTGTTGACGCTTCTCTTAAAGGATCCCAGATCGTAGGAAGAAGGGAACACGTGCGAAGGCAAAGAATTCCACTTAATCCGATATTGCGAAGTCACGGAGAAAAGGCAGCAACAACTTCAAACATACAAGTTTATTGGTGTCTTCAAGTACTGCGATTTGACCAGTGTTGCCACCTTGGTGGTTTTTCCACCAGAACTGGTGCTTTTTCACGGCTTCTAGTGGTATATTTTCATCATCTAGCGGGTAAATTTTTTTAAGTGGTTTTTTAACATGAAATCTAGCAACATATTTTTAAGGGGGAAATGCCCTAACTTTCCGAAATTTCATAATGTTCTGTGGTTACTCACAGTTATTTCTGTAGCATCTCATACATATTCACTGGTTTTTTATTTAAATTAGGGTTTTTTGTTATCAGAGATGTAATTGTAATTTAGCGGATTTTGGTGTATTTTATTAAATCCAAATTTTTGAAATCTGGCGATTATTTACCTTTGACTTGGCGCCTTAAAAAAATCCAAGGTGGCAACACTGGATTTGACTACAATCAACTGAATCTAAGTCAAACCAATATCAAGCATTAGCCAAGTCTAAGATAGGTTTCTACTAAGGACGCGTGCACGTAGACCGATTACATAGGGATGTCGAAAGTTGAAAAAAATATCGATATATCGATACATCGATATTTAAAAAAATATCAATATCGGCTTCGATATATCGCCAAAAAAACATCGATATATATCGGACCAATTTTCCCAAAAATATCGTACTTTAGATCACGTATTTCGTGTCACGCGGAATAATAATGGAACGAAAATTATCTCCCTACAAATAGACCTTATTTCCGAATGATGACATAGACAATACTAAATACAGCACAGATCATAGATATGTTGAATATCATTAATCTGAGATCCAGTTACGATTTTCCCAGATACGAATTTAGTTAGATCGTGATATGCTGCTAATAATTAAAAAAATATCGTTTTTGATACGAATTTCGATATTGGTTATTTTGTATCGATGTATCGATATATCGAATCAAAATATATCGGCAAAAAATATCGATATATCGAACAAAAAATATCGATATATCGATACATCGCTATATTTTCAACAAGCCTACGATTACATAACAAACGATTGCCTCTTTTAGATAATATATTACGATATTTATACTTGACTTGCTTCCAATAAAGCGCTTATCTTTTTCCAGGGATCAAACTTAAAGTAAAACTAAGCTACCTATATTTTTCATTTACTTATAACCGCTTTGTCTTGTTCTTGCGAAACTGGTTACTTAAGAAAGGATATTATACTGTCAATCAATATTTGAATGATAAAACGGCCTGGTTGTAATTTTACTTGTAGATAATTTTTCAAAAGTTATATTAAACTAAGGCTCCCAGCCTTAGAAAGAGTTTTGAAGAGAACCTTGCTCTTACTCCCTTTCATATACTTGTTCATTTTGTTTTGAAAATTGTTTCTTGCTATTTTGGGACTTATCTTTGCACTTATTGTTAGTAAAGGAGATTGCTCAGCTTCCATACATGTTTGGCCTAAAGACCAATAATCATGAAAAATTGTTTCCTAGATTCGAAATTATATATAAATTACTGTAGACACGAATACTATTGACGGACACCCCTGAGAACTTCTATAAACCATATACACTGAATGATTTTGAGGTTATGTTTGCAAATAGGTACATAGGTATTAAAATAATAAAAATCAAATAAGTTATATAGCAAACTAGGGAAATCAAACCAAGTACCGAAATTATGTATTAGATTCAGGTATATAAACCATGTGAATTAATAGATAGTTGCCTGTTTTTAAAGTTAATGCATAAGAGTAACTTTTAAAATCAGGTATCATCTATGCATTTCCGGTTTAATAAGGTACTCCGTGACAGAAACTGTGTGTTATTTGTGAATGAGCCACAGATTAGAGAGAATTTTTAAACAGTCGTTAACTAAAGAAAGCTTATTATTTTTGTTATGTTTATATTATAACCATATTTTAGATTTTTAGTGTATCACACCTTATGATGTGCTTATGGAGGTGTTTGGCGAAAAATGTATGGCAATAGACTTTATGATGTCACCTACCATCTATAATATTTGTCTTAGCACATTTGCATGTAGTGAAAATGATAATATACTTATGGATATTAATACCACAGTGTAATAAGAAAAATGTTGTATTTTATCGATCTTTACAAAATAGATTTGTGTTGATGTTATTTATAAAATTTCGATCAGTCTTTGGCTGAATGTTACTACATCCATAGCCATTAAAAATGATTCGTATGTTTTCCAAACCGGTAAAATTAAAAGTCCTTTTTAAAATGAATATATTAAACAAGTGTCCTTTAAAATCTAATGACTGTAAAATAAAGTATAAATTACGCCAAGAATTATCGTATTTGTCAATATTTTTTGTACATTTGGGCCAATTTGAGCAATCTCTTTAAGTTGGCAGGTAAAGAGGATACCACTTCTATTTTTTGCAAAGCAAGAACCATTCTCGTTGAAAGGAAAAATTGAAACCGAATTGAATAGGTTAGATATTATTAGATTTGGGAGCCATCAAACCGGTTTCTTATTCGGAATATGCGAGTCCCATTGTGCCTGTGCTAAAGGAAGACGGCAGTGTGCGGCTTTGCGGTGATTACTCAGTTAGTGTAAATAAAAATTTGCATATAGATAAGTACCCGATACCTTAAATTGAAGAATTGCTTTCACGTTTATATGGCGGTGAAGAATATACGAAAATCGATTTATCTTGCCTTGATGAGTCGTCCCAACCAATAACATGCACAAATACACATAAAGGTATTTTTCAATATACAACAAAGAAAGGAAATTGCTCAAATTGGCCTAAATGCACAAAAAATATTGACATACACGGTAATTCTTGGCGTAATTTATAATTTAATTTACAGTCATTAGATTTCAACGGATACCTTTGTATAATATATTTACTTTAAAAAGGACTTTTTATTTTACCGGTTTGGAAAACATACGAATCATTTTTATTGGCTATAGGTTTAGTAACATTCAGTCAAAGACTGATCGAAGTTGTTTATATAACATAAAAACAAATCTATTTTGTAAAGATCGATAAAATAAATCATTTTTTTTATTACCCTGTGGTATTAATATCCACAAGTATATTATCATTTTCACTAGATGCAAATGTGCACAGACAATTATTATAGATGGTAGGCGACATGATAAAGTCTATTGCCATACATTTTTCGCCAAAAACCTCCATAAACACATTATAATCTCTATATATGTTAGACTTTAAGGTATCTATCTATGGGCCTACGTTCCCTGACTATAAATTAATAAATAAATAAAATAATAAGGTGTGATACACTAAAAATCTAAAATATGGTTATCTTAAAAACATAACAAAAATAATGAAGCTACTGAATATATGGCTATATAACCTAAATCTCTTAGCTTTCTTTGGTTAACGAGAGTTTAAAAATTCTCTCTAATCTGTGGCTCATTCACAATCATCACACAGTTTCTGTCACAGAGTACTTTATTATAACCGGAAATGACACCTGATTTTAAAAGTTACTCTTATGCATTAACTTTAAAAATAGGCAACTATCTGTTAATGTACATGCTCTATATACCTGAATCTAATCCATAATTTCGGTACTTGGCTTGATTTCCCTAGTTTACTATATAGCTTATTTGTTTTTTATTATTTTAATATGTTCAGTGTATATGGTTTATTGAAGTTCTCAGGGGTGTCCGTCAAAAATATTCGTTACTATAGTAATTTATATATAATTTCGAATCTAGGAAACAATTTTTCATGATTATTGGTCTTTAGGCCAAACATGTATGGAAGCTGAGCAATCTCCTTTGGTGACTCATTTCTTTGTCGCACTATCCGTAAATGGAATGCTCTGCCCGCTCACGTGTTCCCTGCCTCTTACAACCTGGGATCCTTTAAAAGAGGCGTGAAGAAGCAACATGCAGGCCGGCAGGGTGAGGATGGCTGGTGTGATAGAACTGCTGTATCAGCTATCTTCACATCTGGACTTCACCTTCACTTAACATCAGGTGGGGTGGAGTCATTTGTCGGACCTATCTATAAAAAAAATAATTCATTTATGTATTAATTATTTCACAACCATACATAACATACATGCATAAGTCTATAATCAGAATGATAAATATGAGCACACACCTTTTCGGCTCAATCTTCATTCGAGATGTCAGCGATCCATCACTTTGCTTCTTCGCGATGTTTATGGAATTATAGCTGGCTTGGTCAGAATTATGAGGTACCTAAGTATTAATATCTAGCTGCAGTTTATCTTACCGTTAACAATGTTTAACAGATATTTTAGAGCATATAAAATTTTCAGTTCCTAGAATTAATAGCCGGCTGCAAAATCGAAAGACTTTTATACTGCCCCCCTGTAAGACAAGACTCGGGAATCTTTAAATTCTATATTCTCTGATTAGGTTTTTAGTTTTAACTTTCACTTAATTTTTTTAGTTAGAGTTTAACCTATATGTGCTATATTTATCCTTTAGTATATATCCTTAGTAGTTAGGTAGTTTTAGAAATGCATGTTGTGCTTGCATCTAGTAGGTTGCAAAGTAGTTGATGTTTTTTTTTTGTATGCATATATTTATATGGATATTCTTTGTAACCAGTTTTGTAAGCCAAATAAAAAAAAAAAAACTGCGATTAGTGGTCTATAAACACCGCTTAAGAGCTTTAAGTTCGCATATAATTTTCAGATAACTACAGCCAACCCTTTTAGGTTTCTCTACCCTAAGAGTTACCGCTATGTTACGTTTGTTACCGCTATGTTACGTTTGTTACCGCTATGTTGTTCGTTAGCGAACTCATGATCCTTAATGGTTATAATGCGATTCAAATAAGAATAGGAAAGCCAATGACCTCTATCTGTCAAATGTCACTTGAAAAGTACGGTTTGCAAAAAAAACTTGGAACCCTTTTTTAGCATTCCGCTAATTCAACAATGAAAACCAAACATTTGTAAACAAACAATAACAAATATTAATATCGGTAGATTTTTTTTTTTCACTTATTGTGCTTTGGCCATGAATGGTTGATAACCTAAATCGTCAACCAAATGTCACTTTAAGTTGCGTTCAGAAACTCGATTTCAAACTTTCGTTTACATAAAGGATGCATGTTCGTATGTGAACTAGTAATAGTGCATGATTATTCATAACTACTCTGGTGGTAATGCAGAGATGAGCGGAATAGAAGAGCTAGATTCTGATTAATGTTTTTTTCTCACAGTCTTAATAAATAAATATTATTCAAAATCGGTGTTTTTCTTTCTTAATCTTAGTAAATAAATGTTATTATAAAAATCTGACGCTTTTTCTCACTTAATCATAATAAATAAGTTTTATTAAATAAAAACTTTTTTTTGCTCACTCTACCTATTTTGTTTGAATTGACAGCTATGACATCACAATATGGCGCCCAGTCGGTCCTATTCTTAGTTGAATCGCATTATATACATATACCACTTGCTTGGTTGATTTTTTTTTTCAAGACACACTTGTCCCTTTTTTATAGTTAGGTAGGATGAGGTCGATGGCGCAAGTGGTTAGCACGTTCGGCCGCGATCGTTGAACTTAAGCAACTTTCGCAGTGGTCGGTCATTGGATGGGTGACCAAAAATTTACTATCTCGAGCTCCTCCGTGCTTCGGAAGGCACGTTAAGCAGTCGTTAGTACCCACCAATCCGCACTGGGCCCGCGTGGTGGGTCATGGCCCAATCTCCCTATTCCATCCATAGGGAAGGCCTGTGCCCCAGCAGTGGGGACATTAATAGGCTGATGATGATGATGATGATGATGATGATGATGATGAGGTTTCATCTGCAGGGACTCTTTCTTTCATTATAATTTTCAGTGACACCTACTACTACGAATGAGCCTCTCCCAGGCACCACCCAAATGCGGATAACCAAATATGAGTTACATCTAGGTATTCAACATTTTGAAATATTTAATATCAATATTTCAAAAAGTTGGCGATTATAAACATTAAATATGGATGGGGCGAGCGGTAATAGGCGGTTGGCCACGTGGTTCGTCTATGATCCGCCATCTTGGTTATTCAATGATATTTCCCGAAAATAAAACTGTAGTCTAGTGACCAAGCTAACGTTTAATTTGAATCTTCTAATCATTTTACAAAATGAGCTATGATTGCAAAGGCACAAACGGATTGCTTTGCGAAGCGTGGAGAGTTCTGTGCTAACGTCCGTTCACTGAATGCCGAATGCCCCTTCCAATGAAGCATAGCCCCTTAAATACTACCCTTAGCATAGACCACTCCCAAGTGATGACAGCTGTCACTGTCATAACTTGACGTTTCACAAAGCAATGGTACAATGACTGATGACATTTGTTTTAGGTTTTACGTTTCGCAGGAGCGAGCGAGATGCCATCCGCCGACAAATATATAAAGAAAACATACATTTTTACTCACGCTCGGCGATCCAATATGTATCGATCTTATTAATTTCAAGTTTTTACATTTTGAATTTCTAACAATATTTCTAGAGAGGTGAGGAAGATCAAAGCCAACGCTGAACTACCTATACGTGAAGAATTCCTAGACCGAAGCGAACCTAGACTCAAGTTCCGCAGACCACCATGCCATACGGCAGCCACCATGCCCGAGGATGGTTTTGATGCGAAGACCCAATGGAAGAGTGACTGGAAGACAACGACGGATGGAACACTTGCTGAAAAGTTCACCCCAGGAGTGAGGCCAGCAGGCTTTGATCTACCCAGGCGAGAGTGGTGCCTCCTCAACAGACTGCGGATGGGTCACGATCTCTGTGCCCACTACAAACATCGATGCGGCTGGATCGACTCGCCCCGAAGTGAATGCGGTGCCGACGTACAGACCATCCAACCTTAGATTAAAACAAAAAGGGTAGATACGGTACACTCATACTTGCATCAAACAAAAACTGATCCCATGGCAGAGCGAACGGGACGGCGAGATCCGCGTCACTGCATTACCGACTCGAGCGAAACAGCACGTTAAGTTTCAACGGCAGCGCAAACGAGACGGCGAGATCCGCGTCACTGCATTACCGACCAATCACGCGACCAGTACTCGACGTCCCTACCGAATAAGATTTAGAACAAACAGCAATTTTTATGAAAAAATATATCTTATAGTACTTACGAATGAAAAGTGATGCCGTGGGTTTTATTTTTAGTTCTTGAGCAATTTGAGCAGTTTTTAAAAACATACTTAGGCATTTTTTATCATATAAACACAAAATATTATCAATATTGCTTTTTGGCGTTCACATGTACGTCATTTGCATGTCAAGTTGTGACTAAAGCGATTAGGGTCGTGGACCACAATTTGTGCGGATCACTTTTGTGAGGCTAGTGCCGTATCTACCCTTTTTGTTTTAATCTAAGCATCCAACACCTCGTACAGGAGTGTCCCCTTACCAAATACGATGGTGCGATGGAGGACCTGGTCTCCCTCGATAACGGCGCTGCCAATTGGCTAAGACGTTTAGATTTTAAACTCTGATTTCTGTGACAAGACAATGCCATACGAATAAAAAAAAAATACAATTTTTTTAACGATAATAAGAATATAACATTTATTTAATTTACTTAATCCTTATAAAGATTCTGACAAAGGGTCGGTGTTTTTAATTTAAAAATCATATTATATTTAATTGTTTTAATCTTGAAAAGGTTTTCGTAACCTTAATCCCAGCAAAAACATTCTGTAAAAAACTAGCCAAGTTTGGATGGAGCTGCTTGTTTATCTCTAAAAAGTAATGAAATCTAGACAAAGTCGTGCCAAGTCTAAGGTTCCTTACTGCGATTTCTTTATTATTATAGTTAATGTTGTGTGACTTGGCCGTTGAACGGTACACAAGGGTACAAAACCAGGTGCTACATGACACCATTGCACCAATCTGTCGCCAGAACCGCTACCCATTGACGATGGAAAATTGCCACTTGGAAAACGTTGATTGAAAAACCAGTCAATTGTAGGCTTGATAAAGTTGCGTTTACACGTAATGTTGCATGTATGAATGCATCGGTGTAGTGGTTTATATGATTTTTTCTTTATATGATTCCCATTTATTCATGTATTCGTATGGATAGACACCCTTTCGCCTTAATAATTCAAACTGTTTTTTTTTGCAGGGAAAAAAATGATAAATGAAAAAATCGTGAGTATTTAAAGCAGACACTAATTTTTCGAGGTTTGTGCCTAAAAACTTAAATGAATCGACGAAGCGAACTGCCATGTAATCATTGTCTTTTGTTCTAAAAAACTTGGTGAAAGATATGTATTCCTTGTTTTTAGCTATAACTTTTATAGGTCTTGATGTTTGTGCCAACTGTCGTATAAATAAATGACTATCATAACCGGACAAATTGTGAAAAAACACTGGCACAAATTGAGGTAAACGATATTTCAGATTGCAATACGAATAGCACCACGATACGTTCCTGTTAGATGGCAGTGATCACGAACTCTGTCATCAAATAACATTTGATTACACAGGTAACATAACTTGGTTGTGTGGTATGACTCTGTTTCCTCAGCTGTCAATTTATTCATAGGTATTGTATTTTTATAAAGCTGGAAAATTGTTAGAACGTCTCCTTTAAGGTAATAAATAAATTTATCAACACAGTCTTCGCCACGATAAGACACATACTTATTCAAAAAAATATCATAAGAGCATACTACATAGTATGTAAATGCAGCTGGGATATACTTTTGTAATGTTTTCATACAATTGGAACTAGGTCCGTCTGAACTCATTTGTAATAATGATTCAAAATCCGCATATCGCTCCTTCAATGCAAAAGGGCCACAATTCAAAAAATGAGTTTTTACAGGACGGCCAAAACAAAATTTTGAAAACGTTTTTTGGTAATTTTTGTATGCTATTTTGCGATAGTATATAAATATTATACATCATTAGAGTCGTACTTTTATACTGCATTTATTAGTATTAAACAATTTATATTAACTATGATATCTAGTGAGAAATTTGCACAAGAGGCCCTTTTGCATTAAAAATCTGACCAGAAATCTTAAAAAAAATGCAAAAATTATTACACTTTTTTATCAAATAATACTTTAGTGTTATTTATCATAAAAGTAAAAATAATAACTTTCTCAATTATAATCAGAATAACACATTATATCGATCAGGTTATGAACAAAATGTTATCTGTCTTAAAAAAAAACACAAATTTTATATTCTTTTGAAAGAAAGTTCTTTAAACTCTTATTACTGAAGCTAAAATACAGTCTTTTAATAAAACAAAGTCTATACTATACAACCATATCAAAATTAAAGGTTTTTAAAAAATATTTTTTCTTTATTGAATGAGATCCATTTAGGTTAAATATTAAAGCAAGTACTAATCATTAAAAAAATAAGTAAATAACTCGTGCAAAACACCCTGAAGTGAAGAATTATATTCCTTTATATTATTTTGGAATTATAATCCTCTCTTTAAGTTTCAGTAAACCTTCTTTCTTTTTTTTTGAGGTAATTTAAGTAAACTATTGCGACTTAATACTAGAAGACCCAGGCTGGGGCAAAATGTCGATTTTTTTTTTGCGAATATCCTGTGTTCTAGATCTATAGAAAAACTTCCAGTATTGCGTTGATGGTAAGGCTGAAAAGTCGGGCTTTCATCGGAAGAAAAATCATCTGGTGTGCCTTCATCATCAAGTAATGAGAAGTTTAGGTATATTGACTGTCTGGTAAGAAATTTGTATCAAAACTGTAATAAGATAATGTGTTGTTGAGCATCTGCTGATATAAAATGTTCCTCTAGGCTATTGCGGACGGTAGACTGGATTATTAAAATTTGATTCTTGGTTTGGATTAACAATCATAATCAGGATTTTTCTTGTTCTGCTATTCATAGCATTCATATGATTGTTGAATTTTTATTTGTATTTTTTATTTTATTATTATTGTAAATCCCAAACATCATCATCATGAGCCTATTAATGTCCCAACTGCTGGGGCACAAACCTTCCCTATGGATGGAATAGGGAAACCCCAACCATAAATATATATAAAAAGCCTATCATAGATACATAAGATGATATTATAATAATAGTAGCACTGGTTTATTCCATATTCATAAAATAATTAGAAACCATAAATGAGAATAACTTAAATAAATAAACATCAGACTACATCATTATATACCTCCGATATAAGTTTGAAAATATGCAAACATTAGGTACTATCGCGTTTGTGTTATAATTTTTAATCTCGTTCTTATTAACCCACCACATAGAACAATATAGACACGATCCGACGCGCCCGTTTTGCTCTATGGCTCAGAATTATCAATCTATCTATAAAATGTGCCTAAACTCAAATACTATAGTAAAGTTTGCACAGGCCTTTGATTTCTTAATAAAAAGGTACCTAGCTTAAAAGTACGAATATTAACGACAGATTTACAATAACTCGAGGCACTCAAACACAAAATATTTAAAAATAACGTTACAATCTCATTTCTTTATTTTAAAACATAATCATTTCTAAAAAATACCCTAGCAATAAAATTATTATAAGATTATAATGCATTATTCAATACAAAAAAGGACGCTTTTTAAAATACTGCAGTTTTTGTTATAAGAATCTTTAATAACTTACTTAATTTTTAATGCAAAACAGCCACTTTTAAAAAAATGGCACTTTTGATCTAATGACATTAATTATAACTTCACTAAAATTTAATGCACAACAGCCACTTTTCAAAAAAAGGCACTTTTGATCTAAAGACTTTAATTGTTTGAGGTAAATTTTTGGATTGTGGCCCTTTTGCACTAAACCGACGTGCGTTCACGCTGGGAATCGGGTCGGAACTAAAAAAATGGCCGCTTTGCACTGAAGTTAGTCATCAAAACGCTTGAATGCAAAACGGACGCTTTTTTGATTTGGTAGTTATTAAAGCTTAAATGGCAAGTGTTTTAATGACACTCTAAAATATCATGCATTTAGATCACATTTTTACATTAAAACGAGTTTTGAGATTTTTTGAATTGTGGCCCTTTTGCATTGAAGGAGCGATATATTAAAAAAGGCATGTCTTGCATTTTTTCATAATTTTTAAATTGAATAAGCGGGCCGCGTTTCGGTAAAATAGTGGCGACACCACCACACAAGAGAGCATTGAATTTTGATGCATTTTCAAAAAATATCATGCAATCGTCACAAAAATATATTTTGCTATGATGCTTTGTAAGTTGTGATCTCAACAAACGACTTAACTTTTTAACAAGCAGTAATGTGTAAGATTCCCCTTTTCTATGAACAACAAGTTTATGTGACTTCTACTTTGTTCTGAGTGCGATATAAGGGACCAACAATGTTTGTTTTATTTTTTAACCCATAGACATTTATGCTTATGTTAGAATTATTTTTTTCGAATGTTTTGATGTCAGAAAAATTTACCGGAAAAGTCGTATTTTTTAGAATGAGCACTTTCTCGAAATGAGGATAAGACGAAATTCGATGTGCGTTATTTTCAGCAGGAAATAATGCTGCCATTAAGCATTATGAGGTACTACTATCACTATCGAACGATTATATTTTCTGTGAACCTAAGCACATCCCTATTGAAATTAGGCTGTCAACATTATTTTACGGAATGACATTTTGAAACGTCATTTTACTGCAGCTAATAAAAAGTCGAAGTATAGGTTACATACGAACATGCATCCTTTATGTAAACGAAAGTTTGAAATTCAGTTTCTGAACGCAACTTAAAGTGACATTTGGTTGACGATTTAGGTTATCAACCATTCATGGCCAAAGTTTAATAAGTGAAAAAAAAAATATATCAACCTATATTAATTATCAATATTTGTTATTGTTTGTTTACAAATGTTTGGTTTTTATTCTTGAATTAGCGGAGTGCTAAAAAAGTTTTTTTGCAAACCGTACATTTCAATCGACATTTGACAGATAGAGGTCATTGGCTTTCCTATTCTTATTTGAATCGCATTATATCTGTCAATAGCAATAGATTTTCTGTTTTCTTAATGTGGATGTGGAGCACCACAAAAAGCAAAAATTATCACTATTGTGAATATTAATACAAGCACGTTTGAGTTTTAGAGGTTTTGGCAAATTGATAAATTTCAACGCTTTTAGAGGATTATATTTATTAATATTAATTTTTAAATTAGAATTACGTAGAAATAACCATCCACTGTTATGTCACGTTCTTGAAATTCATCAATTTTACCTCTAATAATACCAACTACCTGAGAAAAAAATTCATTAAAATCAAAGTTTTTATGAACGACCATATTCTCGGTAGCAAAAGACTTAATTACACACTTGTCTGTACCATCTTTCTTAAATAAAATTCGGCAAATAATTCAAAGTTAACTTTAATACTGTTTGTAAAAGTTAATTGCCTGTAGCAGCTGAAGGACGCGTGCTCGCAAGCCACGCAGAATATCAGCAGGAGCTCCCGTCTCCGCGTCGCTGTGCTAAGGCGAAACGATGCGATCCGATTACGAAACGTGCTACATATTTTTTCTATACCATCACTAAGGTCGATAGCAGAATTATTTTTATGCAAATTACTTTTCAAATGAGCAGAAAATCTATTGCTATTGACAGATATAATGCGATTCAAATAAGAATAGGAAAGCCAATGACCTCTATCTGTCAAATGTCGCTTGAAATGTACGGTTTGCAAAAAAACTTGGAACCCTTTTTTAGCACTCCGCTAATTCAAGAATGAAAACCAAATATTTATAAACAAATAATAACAAATATTGATAATTAATATCGGTTGATGTATTTTTTTTCACTTATTGAACTTTGGCCATGAATGGTTGATAACCTAAATCGTCAACTAAATGTCACTTTAAGTTGCATTCAGAAACTGAATTTCAAACTTTCGTTTACATATAGGATGCATGTTCGTATGTAACCTAGTAATAGTGCATGATTATTCATAACTACTCCGGCGGTAATGCAAAGATGAGCGGAATAGAAGAGCTAGATTCTAATTAATGTTTTTTCTCACAGTCTTAATAAATAAATATTAATAAAAATCGGTGGTTTTTTTTCTCAGTCTTAGTAAATAAATGTTATTAAAAAATCTGATGCTTTTTCTCACATAATCTTAGTTAATAAGTTTTATTAAATAAATACTTTTTTTTGCTCACACTACCTATTTGGTTTGAATTGACAGCTATGACGTCAGAATATGGCGCCGAGTCGGTCCTATTCTTAGTTGAATAGCATTATACGTCGCAAACTGTGCAATATATCGGCCTGTTTGGTATTTTTGCAAAATGAATCTAATAAATATATTAAATAGACTGGTCACCAGTTAAACAAACTTAAAATATTATCAGCATGTAATTCCTATGTTAAATAAGCTTACAATTTACTTATCAATGCTATTTATTTTTATCCGCGAAGAACGAAGAAGAACATCTTCTACGAATTCCCGTCGCGCTCGTTTGATGAACTGGCGCAGTAGCTCCAATTCATCTTAGATTAAAACAAAAAGGGTAGATACGGCACTAGCCTCACAAAAGTGATCCCCACAAATTGTGGTCCACGACCCTAATCGCTTTAGTCACAACTTGACATGCAAACGACGTACATGTAAACGCCAAAAAGAAATATTGATAATATTTTGTGTTTATATGATAAAACAATGCCTAAGTATATTTTTTTAAAATTGCTCAAGAACTTAAAATAAAACACACGGCATCACTTTTCATTCGTAAGTACTATAAAATATATTTTTTCATAAAAATTGCTGTTTGTTTTGAATCTTATTCGGTAGTGACGCGTAATTGGTCGGTAGTGCAGTGACGCGGATCTCGCCGTCTCGTTCGCGCTGCCGTTGAAACTTAACGTGCTGTTTCGCTCGGGTCGGTAATGCAGTGACGCGGATCTCGCCGTCCCGTTCGCGCTACCGTGGGATCAGTTTTTGTTTGATGCAAGTATGAGCGTACCGTATCTACCCTTTTTGTTTTAATCTAAGCAATTCATCAGCTTCTGAGTCCGTCTGGTACTTCAAAGATAAGACTGCACGCTGCCAACGATCTTTTGGGTCTACGCACTTAATATCTTTAGAGCCTCGTTCACCATCTCTGAGTAAAGTTCTGATTAGTTACTTCCCAATTAACATTACTCAGCAAGTAAAACTAAAAAGTAACATTTTTCAATTTCACATGCAAAAATGAGGTACCGAGTAGCTACTCGGCGGTTAAAAGATTGATGTCAGCGAATCGTTCATTCATTTTGAAAACATCACTCATTTCGTTGTCAATAACGTCAAACTAATGTCACTGTTAGATAGAACTCTGGATTCTGTGGTGTCGGTGTCGTGTTGTTGTTGATTTCTCATGGTGTATTTTCCTTAATATATTTTGCGTTTCCGTGTTTTTTAAATTAAAATTATAAAGAACAATGGCTAATAATGTTATAAAAAGAGAAAGAAGTGCAAATTTTGATTCGGACGAAAGAGATTTATTAGTAACTCTTGTACAAAAATATCGCAATATAATTGAGATTAAGCAAAATAATGGTATTAGTTGGAAGAAAAAACAGTTGTGTTTTGTTTATAGGATAGGAAGGAAGTTTTTTTTACAGGCATCTAGGTATCTCTTATCTATTAGACAAGTCCGTCCGTTCGTCCGTCCGTCCGTGGTGCTGTTTCAGCGGCCAAACCGTAAGAGATAGATATAGAGAATGTTTAAGTTATAAGTTAAGAATAGTCTGATAAGACTACAAACCGGATGTGAGTAACGTAGCACTTCCGGTTTTCGAGAAATCACGTGATTTCTATTTCAAACGAAACCACACAAAATCTCCGAAGTTCTCAATTAATTTTTTTTTTTTTTTTTGGTGAACATTTGGTTCATTGGTTTGCTAGTTAGATCTAATATAGATAGTTTTATCATCACTCACCTTTGAGTCTTGGTTATTATATTGTGCTTAATTAGATTATGATTATTATTTTTTTTGCCTAAACGGTAGGACACGTCATTCCTAAACTTTGTTAAACCATTTTTTTTTACATATTTTTATTTTTTATTTTATAGTCATAATTTTTATATTATTTGCATTTTTTTTTGTTTGTAATGAAAAGTGACTTTATGAGTTACCTCATATTGAAGTCATTTTTCAATTTGACGACTCTGTATATAATACAGGGAGAAAAAAACAGCCCTTGCTGAGTTTCTTGCCGGTTCTTCTCAGTACAAGGTCTCCCGCCGTAGATTTGCGAACCGATGGCGTAGCTTTTCGACATTCACAAGTGCTTGTAACGGCCTAGACTGAATAAACTATATTGAATTTTTGAATTTATGCACACGATTAACTGCATTTTAAGATAACCGAAATCGAGCAAAAAATTCTTGATCATCAAATTTCGAAAAATAATCAACATGGACATTATAAACTCGAATCCGCAGAATTCTTTGTAAAGAATAATAGCAGTCTTTTAACTCATCAATTTGGTGCTCAATTAAATCAAATAATTCCATTATTTTCTTAGTAACGTATCGAAATAGTTTAAATTCTCACAGACGCTACTAAATACAATTCTCTTATTCGACAATTAAAAAAGTTACTAGCCAGTCGAAGTTAAAAATAAAAATAATATAAAATAATGTTTATTTGTGTAGGTATATGTTATTTATTTGCTTATAATCTTTATATGTTGAAGAAAATATGTACATTTCTTTATCTTGCTGGCATACTGCAACTTCCTCTTCGTTTAGTTATCCTTTACCGCAAAGGTTGTCTGGAAGAGATCTCTTAAAGCGATAAGGCCGCCTTTGCCCACATTATGTTATTGTTTTCTTATTTTTGTATTCTTTTGTATGTGTGCAATAAAGAATTTATCTAATTAAAACTAGTTTTTACGGGTTAATGCACGAAACTTTATTTATTTATTGACGTTATTCTGCAATGTGTGAACATGCAATGGGGGGACCAAACCACTACATTAGATTTGATAGACCACAGATCCTTGCAGCTGAGCGGCGGTTCTTCCTCGAATGATGCGCGAGGCTATTGAGATTAAAAAATATCCAAATTTCAATAGAGAAGATGGTTGGTATATACCACCAGCTTGGGAACCTATTATACAGGAGATGAAATCCCAACCCCGAGCACACACTGCAAGACTATCAGATACTATTAGTTCTTTTTGTTTGCATAATTTAACATAAGAAGGAGATAGAAAGCCTCTCTTGAGTTTGTTTCGCCGGTTCTTCTTAGAAAGGTCTCCCAATTTTGGAACCGGTAGTAGTTTACGGTAGTTAGGGTCAAATAAATAAACTCAAAATTACAAAAAAGAATTTGAAATAAAATACTTTATTAAGTAAATTAAATAATAAATTCATACATAGACAATAAAACTTAAAAATCGATCAATGAAATAACCAAACGCTCAATAAAAGTCTTTCGAAGGTAGCTCGACAAATTAAATAAAAGTTTTATTCTGACGACGTAGCCTGTAAAGGCTACGAAACGTCAATAAATAAATGAAGTTTCGTGCATTAACCCGTAAAAACTAGTTTTATTTAATAGTGATGTGCGTGAAATCCTAAGAAACAAATAAGAATTTATCTATCTATCTTTCTTCATCAAATGTGCAAAGTTCCTAGATGGATAATGACCTGATCGTAATCTGTGAGCAAGGACGACATATGACCTATTTAATTTGGTTTCTATGAACCATGGAATCGGAAGAGGCTGACACTGTATTGTCTTATACCATATACCTTTTTGTTTACTTCTTTCGCCAAAATAATTTAATTAAAGGAGACCCGGCACTTTTCATAGAAATAATGCTAAACTTGTATACAGTTGAATTTGGTCTCAAAATAAAGCCAAAATTATTTGCTACATAAAACTACTTTTGTCTTATTTTTAGTGAATCGTGGAAAGAAGTTATTTAATGATTAATATTTTTTGATATGGAAACCCTAAATCTTCATGGGACAGAAACTTTTTCTAAATAAAAAACCAAATGTCAATTTGACAATCCTAAAATAAAAACAAAAAAATCATTCGCATTTCGCATCCGCTCCCGCGTACTGTGATTGTGAATGTTCTCTGCTGTGATTGCCTTTTTATCCGTTATTTCTCTTGACGACCCGGCTGCTTATAAAGGTTATATTGACAAACCTACGTATTTGACATTGACAGCTAGCTGCTGATGACAAATATTGCCAGACTACGTTATCCAATTATGAAACACAGATAAAAAAATTAAAAAAGTATACAACTTTGGCACAAAATGCCGGGTGTCCTTTAATAAAAAGAATTTATCTTATCATAATATTTTATCCGAACGGTGAGCCCCCGTTCACCCGTAAAAAACTCTTCTATCGCGAGTTGTAATCAATTAGCCCATGTTATTCGGTAATTGAATTACTATGTGATTGCCTGCACCATCACTAAATAAATGGAAACAGAAGAGTAGCTCCCACCAATTTCAATTTTAATAAGGATTCTATTCTCGGTCATAGCTCATGATGTAAAAGAAGAACCCTTAACTACCAGGCATTACATGTATAAAGGACTGGTCATTAGTGTAAGATCGCTTAAATTGAATTAGCCAATAAAAACATGTTATTATTATTATGGCCTTTTTTTTATACGCAGGCAAGAAATACTATTTACAGACGACGGCGCCTTTAAGAGGCACACCGCCGAACGGAACTCACACCTGCCTCGCGCAAGCCTTACGAGCCCCAGCCCCAGCAGTGGCTGCCCACTGAGGACCCTGTAACCTTTACGGGCGCTTTACGGCATAATATCCGCTAAAAAACCCTGCGAATACCCTCTAAGCTGCTTAGCGCGAAGCCGCGGGATCCCCGTTTAGGGATTCTTCTGCGTCTCCGCAAGGTTGCTAGAACCTTCCGGTCTTGCCGGGGCTCCGCAGCAGGGGTCTCCCGGGGTATCGCGGGGACCCCGCAGACGTGCGCAGGATGGCCCGCGTATGGGAGCTGAGTACGCGGCCTAGTGCCCACCGTACCGCCCCCGTCCGCTGCGTAGGGATTATTATTATGGCCTGGGTTGCACTTATTTATAATTTTGACGACCTCCTTGGCCAAGTGGTTTGTACGCGGGTTTTCATGGTGTCGCCGACTCGAGAGGTCCCGGGTTCGAATCCCAGTGGGGGCAGATGTTTGTGTGATGAATACGAGCATTTGTACTCCAGTCATGGATGTTTAATATGTTTTTCTATATATATATACTTATATATGTACAGTATATGTATTCTGTCCGTTACCCTAGTATCCCATAACACAAGCCTTATAGTGCTTACCTTGGGGCTAGGCTAATTGGTGTGAGTGTTGGAAATATTTATTATTATTATTATTATTTATTACTTATTCTTTTGAAGCTTACCCTCTGTGTATGTTTATTTTGAAGTATTGAAGTGTTGGCCAGACACCGTGAATGATCAATCATCAATCAATATGTGGCAGTTGTGCGTGGCTGCGTCGCTAATATTAGTTATCGTATTTCAGGTAATTAGGTTTTTTTACTGCATATAACTTTATATATCATCATCAGCCTATTAACGTTACCACTGACGGGGCATAGGCTTTTCCTATGCATGGAAAGGGAGATAGGGCCAGGACCCATTATGCGGGCCCAATGCGGATTTGTGGGTATTAATAACTACAGATGCAGCTGTACCCTTAGTACGAGTTTGAGCTCACGAAAACTATCATAGTTTTCGTAAATAAATGTAAGTCATGTTTTATGTCCATTTTGGTGAAAAGTAACAAAAGACGCAAATGATTTCATGATAGAATTTAAACAATGTTTATTTGTATTGAAACGAAAACAATAAAATCAGTACCGGCGAGCTCACGAAAACTATTATAGTTTTCGTAATTGAAAATCTCGTACTATGGGCACAGGAAACAACTTAGATCAAAACAAAAATGGTAGATACGGTACGCTCATACTAGCATCAAATAAATTAATATGATCCGACACAACTACATACGAAACTCTTTTTTTGAACTCTAAAGTTAGCGTTCTATTGAACATAAAGATGGTTAAATCTAAAGAAAAGTTTACTAGAAAAAAATCCACGCGGACCAGGTAGCGGACGGGACTCGAACACGCAGTCCCTTCGCAATCCGGGCGAATGCACTGCCCATTATGCTACCACGGCCCTATTGTCCGCGTCGAAATTTTCCTAGCCTTAAGCTGCAAGGCAGGGCCATGAAAAGTTTACTAGAAAAAAATCCACGCAGACCGATTTTTTTTCTAGTAAACTTTTCTTTAGATTTAAACATCTAGCACTTAAATGCTTAAAAATAAATAAACACATTACTATAATGGCTATTTCTTCTTTCAAATGTTTAATACTTGAAAAGTATTCATTTGACATTGTGGGCTACCTACAATGCGCAGAGATGGCGCTGCCTTGCAGCTTAAGCTTAGGAAAATTTCGACGCGGCCAATAGGGCCGCATAATGGTCACTGCATTTGCCCGGATTGCGAAGGGTGCGGGTTCGAGTCCCGTCCGCTGCCTGGTCCGCGTGGATTTTTTTCTAGTAAACTTTTCTTTAGATTTAAACATCTAGCAGTTAAATGCTTAAAAATAAATACAAAACATAAAAAGATGGTTATTTGTTTATGGCGCCCGCCGCTGCTTTTAAAGCGATTAAATGATAAAATACCACTCCATTAACTCGTTTCCGTGATCGATTGTGCGATGAGATAAAGTAAGCCATCCATTAATAGAGTTTGTAAATAAATAATTGGAGAGTAACTCTTTGTTTCTACGTTACTCCGAAACGTCTAAACTGAATTCGATAAAGGGGATTTCGCAGAACTTAAGCCATTAACTTGTCGCGAAAGTATATCTTAACTGCCCGGGCCACGTGTAAGCTTGCCGGATGGCCGGGGATTGTCCCGGAATTTTGCGTCTTGTCCCCTGTCCAGTATTTAGACATTATTGTAAACTAGCACTTTTTCGCAATCCGGGACAATGCCCGGATTGCGAAAATGTGCTAGTTTAGAAGATCTCGATTTAACTTTATTATCTAGGTTTAACCCATACAAAAATGACAAAACGTGAATGCCAATTTCACATTCTTGTATGTTAGCCCATTTTGTTTAAAATAAATGGAGGGTTAGCAAAATGGCTGTTTTATGCGATTCAAATAAGAATAGGAAAGCCAATGACCTCCATCTGTCAAATGTCGCTTGAAAAGTGCGGTTTGCAAAAAAATCATGAAAACCCTTTCTTAACACTCAGCTAATTCTAGAATGAAAACCAAACATTTGTAAACCAAATATTATATTTTATCAATGTTTGTTATTGTTTATAACAAACATTGATAAAATATAATATTGGTTGATATTTTTAAAGTATATCTTAACTGCCCGGGCCACGTGTAAGCTTGCCAGATGGCCGGGGATTGCCCCGGAATTTTGCTCCTTGTCCCGTGTCCAGTATTTAGACATTATTGTAAACTAGCATATTTTCGGAATCCGGTACAATGCCCGGATTGCGAAAATGTGCTAGTTTCGTAACGAATTAAATTAATAACGATTGACACCGCTGGGTTGCTTGATGTTCGGATATTTCTTCATCATCATCATCAGCCTATTAATGTCCAGGCCTTCCCTAGGGATGGAATAGGGAAATAGGGCCATGACCCACCACGCGGGCCCGGATTGGTATTCTGTTACCTATCCCAAAACACAATCCTTACAGTGCTTATTTTGGGGCTACGCTTATTGGTGTGTGTGTGTGTATTCATCATCGTCATCATCATCATCAGCCTATTAATGTCCCCACTGCTGGGGCACAGGCCTTCCCTACGGATGGAATAGGGAGATTGGGCCATGACCCACCACGCGGGCCCGGATTGGTGGGTGCTAACGACTGCAGATGCAGCCGGGGCCAACGGCTTAACGACTGCAGATGCAGCCGGGACCAACGGCTTAACGTGCCTTCCGAAGCACGGAGGAGCTCGAAATAGTAATTTTTGGTCACCCATCCAATGACCGACCACTGCGAAAGTTGCTTAAGTTCAACGATCGCAGCCGAACGCTCTTACCACTTGCGCCATCGAGCTCCTCATATTTCTTGATGTTTGATAATTCTGGGGGTGATGGGGGGGCTTCATTTGATGCTTTATTATTCAGGCCCCCTCTGAAAATATCCCTGAATTGATGTACTTTTAAAATTTTAGTAGGTACATAATTTATTCTCATCGCTAAGCGCGCGTCTTTAATGGTTACACCGAAACACATTTAAATAGAGCGACAAAAAAATGTAAATTTATTTACTAGGTACACGAAAAGATACACATTCCATTATGAGAATTCAGAATAGCTGTTATCTCCGGTACGCGCATAAATTGTTATTGAAATGAGAATGTGTTGACTATAGTATAACTTGAAAAGTCCTTTATCCTTCCTTCTATTTAAATTTTATTATAAAAACTAAATAAATATTTTAATTCTTAAAATTTGTGTACACGGGTCACAGAAAGTGTGACACAGCGTGACAATAGGGGGGGAGGGGGTCGGAAAAAGCTGATTTTAGCGTGACGTATTTTATGAACGGCCCCTGAGGCACGGCGCCTTAAAATCACCTGTTAAGAATGCAGCTTTAAATGAACAATCTGACTATAATAACAAATTCAATTATCAAATCCTAACATTCACTTCGTAAATTAGTTAATATAGTTCGGTATTCTACGCAGGCTCTAGAGTAGTTAATGATTAGGCTCACTACGCAAACATTTGCTGACGTTCGCGCCGAAAACAAACAGATTTGCCGGAAAGGAAAACATTTGATTCCCCAGCCGGGTAACAAAGCAACTAGTCAGGCTTACACAATTAATTTTGATCAACTTACACACATATATATATATATCTAATAGCTACGTTAGCAATTCAGAACCACACTATGTTCAGAACTATCTTTGTTATGTAGACATGTTAAGAGTTACACGAGCGACTTCACTACATAGTATAAAAAAAACAAAGTCGCTTTCTCTGTCCCTATGTCCCTTTGTATGCTTAAATCTTTGAAACTACGCAACGGATTTTGATGCGGTTTTGTTTAATAGATAGAGTGATTCAAGAGGAAGGTTTATATGTATAATACATGTATAATATAGTAGAGAAACACTGATAATTTTAGAGGTTTTTAATATAAGGTCGTAAATAAACACATTTTTTTGCGCTTACATTGCAAACGCTGGCTGAACCCAACGAGATAGATCAAAATAATGTACTACAGTATTGTACACCTTAAAAAGGTCTACAAAAAAGTCCCCGATGGTATATGCATATCTCTTTGGTATAACCCACAATAACCATTTTTTAATTACTTATTACGAGAAAATAATGACTTATTTACGAACAAGCGATTTTAAGCAATACAGCATTAATCCTTATCCAATTAAGTACCTTAAATATATTGTGCGTGTAATATAGATCAATATAAATTGGTTATTTTGTATCGATGTATCGATATATCGAACAAAAAATATCGATATCTCGATGCATCGATATATTTTCAACAAGCCTAGTAGTGTCGCTGACGCCGGAGCAACGACACGTCGAGGGATTCATAAATCAATTTTTCCGATTCTGAAAAATAAAAACGCTAAAAAAATAGTAATTATAAAGCTGCAGAGTTTGTTTGTTTGCTTGTTTGAACACGCTAATCTCTGGAACTACTGGTCCGATTTGAATGATTCTTTCAGTGTTGGGTAGTCCATTTATCGAGGAAGGCTATAGGCTATATTTTTTTTTTTCAAAATTAGGGATCCGTGATAAAATTGCTGTTTTGTAACACAAGGTGTAAAATCGAAGACCTATTTTTGCGTGCGCTGCAAAAACTATTGACAATAGAACAAAATGATTTACTACGGGTTTGTAGATCCCATTAAGACCTACAAAAAGACCGCGAGAACTTATATCTAGCTATCATGGTTTAATCACAATAACCGATTTTGTGTTCAAAATAATTATTAAATCGTCTGAAGAAGAAAAAAACTACGTTAAATATGTATCGTAATATTAATCTTTATCGAAATTAAGCATTATGTTATCAAGAGTATTTATGTAGAAGTAAAATACTTTTTGTTTCATCTCAATCGGATATTTCGTTTAAAAGTCATCACGTGTGTAAGATGTTAAGAGTTGGTACCTATATATTTTATCTCGGTATTTCCACGGAAACGAGAAAAACGCGGGTGAAACCGCGGAGCACGGCTAGTAAAAGATATAAAAATTTGCGATCACTATCCTCGAACACGTCAGACATCTTATTTTACGTAACACTCGAACCCAACTGGATTCCATCTGCTGTTGCCGTCTGCAGCCGGGTTCGAAGTCATGACTGCAGCGACAGGACGCAACGACCAGAGCTGCCAGATCAAAATTCCGATTGAGCGCTAAAATGATATAAAAAGCGCTAGATTACAAGAAAAACGCGATTTAAAAAAGCGCTAGATTACGCGCTAAATTAATTTCAGTTTTTTTATCAAATAAAAAACAGACAAGAATTAAATAAAACGTCTAAATTTCGTCAATCCAAAATTTATCGTCCATAGCTTAAATTGGGCCAGCTTCATTCTGGCCATTCATGTATTCTTTGTCTTACATTATTTTTCAAATGTCCCAATCCTAATCTGTCGGGGCTTCCCGAGGCGATAAATGAATATATTATCGGTAATAGAGAGTTACAATGATATAAATGAAAAAGCGCCAGATTATCCGCTAGGCGCTAAAATTTAGAAATAGGCGCTAACCACACCAAAATAGCGCTAGATCTAGCGCCCAAAGCGCTAAAATGGCAGCACTGGCAACGACGTCTTGTGGCGACATGAAGCGACGACATGTCGTTTGCTGCTGCTGCGTGTTTAATACGATTCAAATAAGAATAGGAAAGCCAATGACCTCTATCTGTCAAATGTCGCTTGAAAAGTATGGTTTGCAAAAAAAAAATCTTGAAACCCTTTTTTAGCACTCCGCTAATTTAAGAATAACAACCAAACATTTATAATTTTTATTATTTTTAAAGCATGTAACTGCTTGATGTTTAAATCTAAAGAAAATATAACTAGAAAAAATTCCACGCGGACCAGGCAGCAGACGGGACTCGAACCCGCACCCTTCGCAATCCGGGCGAATGCACTAACCAATTATGCTACCGCGGCCCTCACGGACCGCGTCGAAATTCTTTCTAGCTATTCTTAAGCTGCAAGGCAGCGCCATCTCTTCGCATTATAGGTAAACCCACAATGTCAAATGAATACTTTTACAAGTATTAAACATTTGAAAGAAGAAATAGCAATTATAGTTATAATTTTTATTATTTTTAAAGCATGTAACTGCTTGATGTTTAAATCTAAAGAAAATATAACTAGAAAAAATTCCACGCGGACCAGGCAGCAGACGGGACTCGAACCCGCACCCTTCGCAATCCGGGCGAATGCACTGACCAATTATGCTACCGCGGCCCTCACGGACCGCGTCGAAATTCTTTCTAGCTATTCTTAAGCTGCAAGGCAGCGCCATCTCTTCGCATTATAGGTAAACCCACAATGTCAAATGAATACTTTTACAAGTATTAAACATTTGAAAGAAGAAATAGCAATTATAGTTATAATTTTTATTATTTTTAAAGCATGTAACTGCTTGATGTTTAAATCTAAAGAAAATATAACTAGAAAAAATTCCACGCGGACCAGGCAGCAGTATATTTTCTTTAGATTTAAACATCAAGCAGTTACATGCTTTAAAAATAATAAAAATTATAACTATAATTGCTATTTCTTCTTTCAAATGTTTAATACTTGTAAAAGTATTCATTTGACATTGTGGGTTTACCTATAATGCGAAGAGATGGCGCTGCCTTGCAGCTTAAGAATAGCTAGAAAGAATTTCGACGCGGTCCGTGAGGGCCGCGGTAGCATAATTGGTCAGTGCATTCGCCCGGATTGCGAAGGGTGCGGGTTCGAGTCCCGTCTGCTGCCTGGTCCGCGTGGAATTTTTTCTAGTTATATTTTCTTTAGATTTAAACATCAAGCAGTTACATGCTTTAAAAATAATAAAAATTATAACTATAATTGCTATTTCTTCTTTCAAATGTTTAATACTTGTAAAAGTATTCATTTGACATTGTGGGTTTACCTATAATGCGAAGAGATGGCGCTGCCTTGCAGCTTAAGAATAGCTAGAAAGAATTTCGACGCGGTCCGTGAGGGCCGCGGTAGCATAATTGGTCAGTGCATTCGCCCGGATTGCGAAGGGTGCGGGTTCGAGTCCCGTCTGCTGCCTGGTCCGCGTCGAATTTTTTCTAGTTATATTTTCTTTAGATTTAAACATCAAGCAGTTACATGCTTTAAAAATAATAAAAATTATAACTATAATTGCTATTTCTTCTTTCAAATGTTTAATACTTGTAAAAGTATTCATTTGACATTGTGGGTTTACCTATAATGCGAAGAGATGGCGCTGCCTTGCAGCTTAAGAATAGCTAGAAAGAATTTCGACGCGGTCCGTGAGGGCCGCGGTAGCATAATTGGTCAGTGCATTCGCCCGGATTGCGAAGGGTGCGGGTTCGAGTCCCGTCTGCTGCCTGGTCCGCGTGGAATTTTTTCTAGTTATATTTTCTTTAGATTTAACCAAACATTTGTAAACATACAATAACAAATATTGATAATTAATATAGAAAGATATTTTTTTTTTCACTTATTGAGCTATGGCCATGAATGGTTGATAACCTAAATCGTCAACCAAATGTCACTTTAAGTTGAGTTCAGAAACTCGATTTCAAACTTTCGTTTACATAAAGGATGCATGTTCGTATGTGACCTAGTAATAGTGCATGATTATTCATAACTACTCCGGCGGTAATGCAGAGATGAGCGGAACAGAAGAGCTAGATTCTGATTAATGTTTTTTCTAACAGTCTTAATAAATAAATATTATTAAAAATCGGTGGATATTTTTCGCAAACTTAGTAAATAAATGTTATAAAAAAAAACTGATGATTTTTTTAACTTAATATTAGCAAATAAGTTTTATTAAATAAAATTTTTTTTTGCTCACTTTACCTATTTGGTTTGAATTGACAGCTATGACATCACAATATGGCGCCCAGTCCGTCCTATTCTTAGTTGAATCGTATTATAGTTGGCTACCAAGTCGTACCTTTAAACTAGTCTCATTAATTTAATATCACTGTCAGAGCTGGGCCATATGTTGGTTTTTGTCATTTTTATTGGTTAAAAGCTTAGATTAAAACAAAAAGGGTAGATACGGTACGCTCATACTTGCATCAAATTAAAACTGATCCCACGGCAGCGCGAACGGGACGGCGAGATCCGCGTCACTGCATTACCGACCCGAACGAAACAGCAACGTTAAATTTCAACGGCAGCGCGAACGAGACGGCGAGATCCGCGTCACTGCACTACCGACCAATCACGCGACCAGTACTCGACGTCACTACCGAATAAGATTCAAAACAAACAGCAATTTTTATAAAAAAAAATATTTTATAATACTAACGAATGTGCCGTGGGTTTTATTTTTAGTTTTTGAGCAATTTGAGCACTTTTTAAAAACATACTTAGGCATTGTTTTATCATATAAACACAAAATATTAGCAATATTTCTTTTTGGCGTTCACATGTACGTCGTTTGCATGTCAAGTTGTGACTAAAGCGATTCATGCGGATCACTTTTGTTAGGCTCGTGCCGTATCTACCCTTTTTGTTTTAATCTAAGGTTAAAAGTGTATCGTGTGCTCTAATCATTATAACATTGCTGTTTCAGAACGTGAGACCTGACTGCGACGCATGGGTAATCTGTCAAATTCACTATTTGAATGTTACTAATAGGTATTAGAGAGAGAGAGAGATTTTTATTTGAATGAATGAATGAATGATTGAATGAATGAAAGAATGAATGAGTGAATGAATGAATGAATGAATTTTGTTACCCGAGTAATACAACAAAAAATTGTGTGTGTCAGCTCCGACGCACGACTGGAGTTTACTCCTTAAGTTCGATAGTCTAACCAGACGCAAAAAGAGTTTATTTAACTTAAAAAAGATTGATACTGTATGAAAGGGTAAATTAACAAATTAATGAAAATGAAAAGCTCAATGGTTTTGTGTTCAACGAATGGCGCGGTGGTACACCGACGCGGTTTCTTTGTCGTCGTACGCAATAAAGGTACCCTACGATAGGGATGTGCGATCCGGGTCGTCGATCCGATTTTTTGGATCGTAATGGATCGTAATGCCACGATCCGATCCGCGGATCGGATCGCATGCTTTCGATCCGATCTCTTCAAGAAATCGGATCGGATCGGATACAAATAAGTAAGACAATTAATTTTAGATTTTTATTTGGTAAACTCTTCACAGTATGTAAAACTTGTGAACAAACAAGATTGCTCAATGTAAAAGTTAGTTTTGAAAGATGAACAATGTAAAATAGTAATTTAATTACACAGAGAACTTAAAAAATATTTCCTAGTTATTTATGAAAAATTTTGACTTCGAAGAAAAGCAATTGAATCAGTCATTTCAAAAACCTCTTAAGTCACACTAATAGAGTTTTTCAGGAACTAATAAAAACTGGTTCATCGAGTTGAATAGAACTTTTTTACGCTTACTTTAGTATTTGAGTTATAAAAAATTCAAATATCCAAGAACTTTTACTGTTCATAAATAATAATAATGAAAAAATCAAGAAAATTTATTCTTGACTTATGTTATTTTTGCAAGAAATAGGTGACTTATGTGGTTTTAGCAAGAAATAGATTTAGTGGTATATATATAAATTTAACCACAACTTTTGTTTATAATAATAAAATATATAAGATTAACGGCTCCACCTACAAAGAACGCCGCCAAGTTAAAATGTAAACAAAGATAAAGTTCGTAACAGAAACCTTAGTAAGTACCAACCCAACTTATTTTACACAAACCGTGTTTTAATTCATACGATCCAAGCGATCCGATCTTTCAAGTTTTGTAACGATCCGGCAAAAAATCGTATGGCCTCGATCCGATCCGAAAATCACCGGATCGTATGCCTTCCGATCCGATCTTTCAAAGGATCGGATCGGATCGGCGCATCCCTACCCTACGATAGTGTGCTACGGTGTAGCACTACGGCTGCTACAGCGTAGACAGTAAAAACGTAACGAGGTCATTCATCGATAGATTTCACTCCTCACATTTTTCTCATACCGGGCCCCTTATATATGCAAATCGATTCTTAACCCGGCGTTCGCACAGTTGGGTCTATTTGACCCGAGCAGTTTTCAAATGAGCGTGTTTCTTAAAATGTTTGTGCGACGTCGCCAATTTTCTCAGTAGCTGGAGCTAATGGTCCCCCTTCCGCACGTGATATCGCCATTCAGGCGTGTTGTGCCCGCAGCAGGTGATAGACACGGCCAAACGCGAAAAAGGTAAATATGACCCAACCATACTATCCGTGTCGTAATTTTGCGCCGTTTAAAAAAATGTTTTTTGGTTGTTTTATATTGTTTATTTTGTTATTTTTGGCATAATATATATATCTGGAATAAATGCGTACATATTATATAACAAGAATAACAACACTACATCAAAGCGACGCCAATTTCTAAAGAAACTTAAGCCTTACACTGGTTCGTGAGCATTTGCGCAATCATAAAGATGTCATTCAATTGCTAAGACTTATGCGCAAAAGAATAAGAGAGTTCTTAGGAGAACCTGTGAAAATACTTAATGTAAGAAAGAGATGCCAAGATTGTTCTGCCAAAAAAGATAGAAAAACTCATAATACTTTTCGGAGCTGTACCAAATACATCTGCAGTGAGCATGCAATGTTGTACTGCCGAGATTGCGCAGATGATAAGGATACTATAAGAGACTAAAGAAATGATGAAATTAACATGTAACAAATTAGTTTATGTTACAGAAAAAAGTTTGTTTTGTTATAATTTTATTACTTTGAGACAGAGGTTGTCCATTTTGTTAATATTTTGTGACACTTTTATGAAAATGACTTAAAAAAGATAGTTTCGTATCATGTTGTGTTTTTTTCTACTCAAAACTTATAACGATACAAATACAAAAATAGAAATACAGATAGTACAACCACAAACCAAATTTATGTTAACTTTTGTAATTATGGCGTTTTCTTATACGGGTCCTCTCGACCCAACCCTACTGTCGTTGTTGCATATTTTGACTGTGCTGACGCCGGGTTAAGGAGTAAACTCCAACAATGAATAAAACACATAAACATTAACATAAAAACAAAATTAAAAACTAACTTAAAACTATAAAAGTAAATTAATGGTTAATCAGGATTGGCATGATGCTGTTGCAATACGTTACTATTCTGTATAGAGACCGACAAGGATACACTATTGTCAATTTTAAGTTTAATTCTAGAGATTCGTTCCAGAATCGACACCATAATCACAACAATTATCAACACTTAATCTATGACAACAATGTTACGAGTATGTATTACAATTTCGAAACTTTGTTAGTCTGTTACGATTTTAGGACAATCGAATTATATCATATCAGCTTAAAAAACAATTCATTCCTTCATTTTTTTTGCAATAATAAAAGTTGTAAATAATAATAAATATTTCCAAAAATCATATCAACCAGTGTAGCCCCAAAGTTAGGGTTACCAGACGATAAAATCAAAAGTCCGGAGAAAAGGCTTCATTTCCATTGAAAAATCCTGAGATTTTTTACAGTTTGAGAATTTTCTCTCAAACGTACTTAACAATTTAAAAAAATGCTAATATTATCGTTTATAATCTGCTTATACTTTTAAATCAATATAATTTGAAGAGCTTAACATATGGGGCATTATATGAATCCATAATTAAAGAAAAAAAACCTAACTTAAAAATGTATATTCACATATTAAGTATGATAAAACTGATTAAGTTAAGATTAACTTGGATAATAAAGTACTGATTTTAATTGTGCAATTTATTACCAAAAGATTATTTTTGGTTTGTTTAACTTTTTATTAAAGAGATCTTTAAAACGTAAGCTGTATTTTATTGGAAATTCAAAAAATCCTGAGATTTCATGAGATTTGCAAAGTCCAGCCGCAATCCTGAGAAGAGTCTTAAAATCCTGAAATCTCCGGACAAATCCTGAGATATGGTAACCCTACCCAAAGTAAGCACTGTAGGCTTGTGATATGGGATACTAGGGTAACGGATAGAATACATATACTGTACATATATAAGCATCTTTATATAGAAATACATTTAAACATTCATGACTGGAGTACAAATGCTCGTATTCATCACTCAAACAACTACCCCCACCGGGATTCGAACCCGGGACCGGACCCGGAGCAGGCGACATCTTGAAATCCGGCGTACAAACCACTCGGCCACGGAGGTCGACAAGTATAAGCTATCCAACATAGTGAGGGTGGAACATAGTTATTAAAGGAATATGCTGGCTCCCGAAAATCTCTTATCTATTAGACAAGTCCGTCCGTCCGTCTGTCTGTGGTGCTGTTTCAGCGGCCAAACCGTAAGAGATAGATAAAGAGAATATTTAAGTTATAAGTTAAGAATAGTCTGACGAAGAATAAGACTACAAACCGGATTTGAGTAACGTAGCACTTCCGGTTTTCGAGAAATCACGAATTTCAAACGAAACCACACAAAATCTCCGAAGTTCTCAATTAAATAAATACATTTTTATTTTTAAATCAGGTTTTGGTGAACATTTGGTTCACTGGTTTGCTAGTAGCACATAATACATTAACCGCATATTTTTTTTTATTAAATACACACTTATTTAGAGCATTTAATGATTACTATGATTTATTTAAACCACTCAAAGAAAACTAATAAATGAAAATTTTTGGCATCACGCGGTACTCGAACCCGCACCCTTCGCTATCCGGGCGAATGCACTGACCAATAATATACCGCGGCCCTAATTGAATGATTGCCGTGTTGAATCTTCTCTAGTACTTCACAGGCTGCAAGGCAGCACCATCTCTTCGCATTGTAGGTAACCCACAATGTCAAATGAATACCTTTACAAGTATTAAACGTTTGAAAGAAGAAATAGCAATTGAACTTTTATTTTATTTTTAAAGCATCTAACTCATCGGGGACATGCTCGCTCAATGTAACAATATCGACTTATTCGCTGATGGTTTAGCAAAGCTAGTGGCGGCTGCACTTGAGTTTCTTGAGAAAATAGCTTATTGATTATTTCTGAATTTGACAATTCATTTATTTATAACTAAAATGGTATGACATTATTTATTAAATTAGTATATTTTACATTATCTGTTCTTAGTTGACATTAGATATGACATTATTAATTGTTTTATTGATTTGACATTTTTAACTATTTTATTATAAGTTTAATTAACTTTTACAATGGGTGATTTGGCTTTGTTTCTATTAAGTACTATTTGACATTGATATTTGACATTACCTAACTATTTAACTATTTGGCATTACTGTTTTTTTTTTGTTATAATTATTATTATTTGATTATCTCTTTTTCTTAATTTTATTGAATTTAATGAATACCTTCTATGATTGTTAATATTTTGTATGTATGACTTGCCGGCATTTTGGATTATTCTGTAAGCCTGCATGTTTATATTGAATAAATAAATAAATACTTAAACTGATAAATATTCCTCGCGGACCAGGCGTCAGACGGGACTCGAACCCGCACCCTTCGCTATCCGGGCGAATGAACTGACCATTATGTCTGCTGCCTGGAGCGCATGAAATTTTTCTTGTAGATTTTCTTTAGTTTTGAACAACTAGCAGTTAAATGCTTCAAAAATAAAAATATTAGTTCAATTGCTAGACGACCTCCGTGGCCCAGTGGTCTGTACGCCGGGTTTCATGGTGTTGCCGACTCGAGAGGTCCCGAGTTCAAATCCCGGTGGGGGCAGATGTTTGTGTGATGAATACGAGCATTTGTACTCCAGTCATGGATGTTTAATATGTATTTCTATAAAGATATACTTATATATGTACAGTTTATGTATTCTCTCCGTTACCCTAGTATCCCATAACACAAGCCTTATAGTGCTTACTTTGGGGCTAGGCTAATTGGTGTGTGTTGGAATATTAAAAAAAAAAAACAGATTGTTTAAAGCAGTCCATGTGTGCGTATGTAGCGACGAGGATATCCACCATTATATTAATAATACCTAGATATTTTTGTGGCAAAGAAAATAATTACCTTTATGTTTTCCAAACAAATGATTTTCCAACTCTAAAAATTATTTCTGGTGCTTCAGGAGGCAGCCTGAACTGTTTGGTCTCGACTGATTCTGCGATCGACAGCACCAATTAATCAACAATGCGTCCATTTTTGCTGTAATTTTGTCCCTAAGCGATTCATACCCACGCATTAGAAGTTGAATTTATTTTTTTTGATTTGAAATTTTCAGTGTTCTGGTAATAACTGCACTTCGGGAGTGAGTAACTTTTTCTTTACGTGAAAAGAGTGCCAGAAACATATTAATGTGTCGTGGCGTGACGTGGCGCATCGGTTTCATATATTTATTCTGGGTTAGAGAGAGATAGAGAGGTTAAAGCGTCGACACGACACGATACGTAAATATGTCTCTAACCATAGTAAATGTATGAAACCGATGTGCTTCTGGCGCGCCACGACACGATACGACACGTTAATATGTTTCTGGCTGAAAACAAGCATATAGCCCGATTGATGGTAAGCGGCCACCATTGTCTATAGAGGATATATATTGAGGAGCTCGATGGCGCAGGTGGTTAGCGCGTTCGGCTGCGATCGTTGTAGTTAAGCAACTTTCGCAGTGGTCGGTCGTTGGATGGGTGACCAAAAATTTCTATCTCGAGATCGTCCGTGCTTCGGAAGGCACGTTAAGCCGTTGGCCCCGGCTGCTAATGCAGTCGTTAGCACCCGCCAATCCGCACTGGGCCCGCGTGGTGGGTTGCGGCCCTATCTCCCTATTCCATCATTAGAGAAGGCCTGTCCCCCAGCAGTGGGGACATTAAGAGGCTAATGATGATGATGATGATGATAGTCTATAGACGCTTGTGATACAAAAAATACCACTGTCACCCTGACGCAATCCTCTACCCCATGCAGCTCTTAAACCTTACTCACCGATATAAAAACACCCCTAAAAGGAACTGTCATTTTATCTTGGTACTGTTAGGTGGAGATTACTTCCCCAGACGGGCGCTCCAAATTAGGCTTGTTGAAAATATATCGATGTATCGATATATCGATATATTTTGATTCGATATATCGATACATCGATACAAAATAACCAATATCGAAATTCGTATCAAAAACGATATTTTTTTATTTATTAGCGGCATATCACGATCTAACTAAATTTGTGTCTGGAAAAATCGGAACTGGATCTCAAATTAATGATATTCAACATATCTATGATCTGTGCTGTATTTAGTATTGTCTATGATTTGTAAATCTGTTTCGCTGGTGAATTGGTTGTGCTGAATTCCATTATATTCTGTGGAAGTGTGTGACTGTCTAGTCTCGTTTACGAAAGATGGCACCTGAGAGGCCCTGCAATCGTTTTCATCATTCGAAAATAGGGTCTATTTTTAGGGAGATAATTTTCGTTCCATTATTATACCGCGTGTCAGCTTTCATGAGATGCTGTACTATCATGTAGTGTAGCGGCAATCAGGTACTTTGATAATTCTTTCTTTAATTATAATTTGTATTGTTATTATTACTGTGCTAGGCTGACCTAAATATATTTTTGGGAAAATTGGTCCGATATATCGATGTTCTTTTCGCGATATATCGTAGCCGATATTGATATTTTTTAAAATATCGTTGTATCGATATATCGATATTTTTTCAACTTTCGACATCCCTACTCCAAATCCGTTATGTTATTTCAACTAATATTTGTTTTCATCTTTATTCAATTTTCAAGGACTGGAGATAGTATATCCTGATTTACGATAACTACTCGAAAGGAAGAATCCGTCTGTGATAACACTATCATTTGTTTTTCAACACTTTTTCTCAAATAATGCATTTGCGGAGGTTGTATACATTGTTCGAAAGTTAACAAATTACGGGTAAGACAACGGAGCGTGCGGTAAAACATTTTACCGCACGCGCCCATACATGGCGCCGTGCGTAGGGGAGAGTGGGGTAATTACGGACATAGGGTAAATACGGACACTTTTGTATTGGCTGCTCTAGCCAACCCCGCGCCCCGCCACTTTCATAACAGAGTCGAGTTAGCCATCTTTAGTGCCCGGATTGATGTCAACACGGGAGGCCGCGCGCGTCTCAAGGTAAGATTAATTCTTTATTTTGAAGTGGTTTCTTGTAATTTTTATTCGTTTATAGTTGCGTGTCAATGTTATAATATTAATTTAATTTAAAAACTGTATAAGATATGTATTAATACTGTTAATCACCTCTTAAAATGTAGAATAATAAACTATCACTATTATTACCTAACCTAAAATTATTTGCCCCCAAATATTGACATCCAGTTGGGTTAATTACGGACTGTTGTCTTGGGGAAAATACGGACGTCTCGTGTCGGACCAGAAATGGGCACATGACAATTGCACAAGTGGGAGTACAAGCCGAGACTACATTTATTTGCGATTTCTGTAGCGACAAATAATGATAGTTCATTATTTTTTTTGTATTATTGTTGCGTTTCAAACTTTTTTAATGTCGCAACTGCAATAACAGTGCCATTCGTAATTACCCCACATGCTGTTCGTAATTACCCGGTAGGCTTCGGGTAAATACGGACAGCAAGGGTTTTGTTTTTTGATAAAAGAATATGTAAGTTGATTAGTTTTTTATATTTATATCTGTTAATTTCATAAGGTAACGACCAAAGTTTAATAATTAATTAAGAAAGACTGATTTGAAAATATACTTTATCTTTTATTTAAGGATTCCCTTAGGTGCCCGCAATATCCCCACTCTCCCCTACAATTTATGAATTTTTAATAAATTTCGGTCGAACCTCCTTGGAAGCGCTTTTAATATATACCTTTGTCTCACTGTAATACTAAAAGAAAAAAGAGGCGAAAGATGTAATTCTAATTTTCACCATTCGCACTTGGTGCCATTTGGAAATAAGCGCCATTTTCTTATTAGAAAAGTTTGCTTCATTCCAGTAATGTAGTGTTTCCTCGCAAATGTGTTGAAAACCGTTGTATGGCTATTGTGGGGAATCGGTATTTACAAGCTCGTAACTGTCGAAAGCCCTCGACTTCTACTCTTTGTTATAACCAATTTGCCGCACTAATTATTTTATTTATTTGTTTATTTATTTATGGACCATCAACACAGCTATATTAATACAAACAAACTTACACATATGCTTACGTATTAGGATATAATATAACTGTACTTAAAGATGGCCTCATCATGCGCTAAACAGTAAACAGTTTTTCTTTTTACATATTCTACATACGGAATTTACTACACAACACAAATATTTGCCCAATCACAGAACAATCAGGACAGTCTTTCATGCTCTATAATTATTTAAAAGGGGAGAACACTGCCTAATATGGTCGTAAGTTCAGAGAACCCCTTACGTACCAGACCCATTATTGGCAAACTAATTTTATTAACAATAATATTAAACAGTTAAGTATCTACTTTCCCAGTATTCTAAATATTTTATTTTTTAAAGTTGGTATTTTATCATGAAAAATATCAATAGTATGATCCTTCTTCACAAGCTCACCAATTAATCTACTTAACCTAGGGATGAGTGAATGGTGACCCAAATTGCTACGGTACGTTTTGTGTGTCAAGAGTGATGCCGGATAACGTGGCAACCGCGATGGTATCCTAAAGCGAAACTTACTGAGGAGCATAGGATCATCAAATATACAATATCTTATATAACTATGTATGTCTATGATATAATTCAAAAGTTCCATGGGGTACATTAGGGTTAACATAAAAGTCGCTTCTACCAGCAGATGAAACAAGACGTCAACGGCTAACTATCGCCGAGGTCCTAGTCTCAGAGACTCCTTCTAGTTGAGCCAATCCCCTCAGGTTCGAGTGGTCTAGAGGCTTCAGACGGAGAGAAGACTCCGCCTGTGGGGAGAAGCCATCCACCTGGAATATCAGCTTTAGGTCCCCTTAGGATCACGCTGTCCCCAAACCCGGTGACGCTGTGAAAGTCATCTGCGACCAACAGCATACACACTCAATTAAAAAAAAAAATGGGTGCGTGTACTTATGTAGGCGCGTGAGAAGTTATCCTTCTTTGGCAACGTTTAATATTAGTTTTTAATTGCATGCAAATAATTAATTACAATAAATTAATAAAAAGTCTGGAAAAGGACACAGTCAATAAAGTTCAGTTTTAATTTGAAAAAATAAATAAATAATCAAAATATTCAATTAAAATCGCTACTGAATATAATTTATTAGAACATATGTGATTTGCACTTGCATGAAACTCAAACACGTATTCCGAATATACAAACTAGAAACATGTGGATAAATATTATAAATATGAATACCTATAACTGTTACTTTATTACAAAAAATAAAGATGTGGTTTTTGGTTCTACTACACCAATGGTCAAGAGATGGCGCTGTAGTCTCCTGAATCGCGCTTTGGTTCCGTTGTTCCAGATTAATAAATACTTTTGATAGGCCTTCACAATGCAGTCGTTAGCACCCACTAAATAGAGATTCTATTTCTATTTTGTTGGTAGATTTTCTTAATGTGCGGTAAACACAAAAGAAACGCATGAAGTTGGTCGCTAAAACCAACTTCATGCTGTTAAAATTTTGTGTTACAGTGATGCGCGCGCATCTTAAAATTTCACTCTCATCATTTTTTCATAACGCGCCTAAAGAAGTATAACTTCAAAAAGATGAAACAAAGTCGCTACACTTCTGTAGAGGGTTTTAAATTTTTCTTAGGGAAATGTTTACAGAAAAAAATCAACCCATCTTCATTATACTACCAGAAACCTCAACAGATATGATGACATTTTTTTAAATATAGGATTTCTACCTAATGCTCAGAACAGTTCTGAGCGTGCAAACGTTTGTTCCCTCGGTGAATGGAATGCTCAGAACATTATTTCGTTTTTGCTAGGGATGTCGAAAGTTGAAAAAAATATCGATATATCGATAAATCGATATTTAAAAAAATATCAATATCGGCTTCGATATATCACGAAAAGAACATCGATATATCGGACCAATTTTCCCAATTATGTAGGTCAGCCTAGCACAGTAATAATAACAATACGAATTATAATTAAAGAAAGAATTATCAAAGTACCAAATTGCCGCTACACTACATGACAGTACAGTATCTCACGAAAGCTGACACGTGGAATAATAATGAAACGAAAATTATTTCCCTAAAAATAGACCCTATTTTCCAATGATGAAAATGATTGCAGGGCCTCTCAAGTGCCATCTTTCGTAAACAACACTAGACACTCACACACTTCCACAGAATATAATGGAATTCAGCACAACCAATTCACCAGCGAAATAGATTTACAAATCATAGACAATAGTAAATACAGCACAGATCATAGATATGTTGAATATCATTAATCTGAGACCCAGTTACGATTTTTCCAGACACGAATTTAGTTAGATCGTGATATGCCGCTAATAATTTAAAAATATCGTTTTTGATACGAATTTCGATATTGGTTATTTTGTATCGATGTATCGATATATCGAATTAAAATATATCGGCTAAAAATATTGATATATTCATCAAAAAATATCGATATATCTATACATAGATATATTTTCAACAAGCCTAGTTTTTGCCATTGATGACTGAGCAAGTGTGCATCATCATCATCAGCCTATGAATACCCATTGCTGGGGCACAGGCCTTCCCTATGGATGGAATAGGGAACAAATTTTGCTCGTTCGGAACTGTTCTGAGCTTATTGAAAAACGCTGCATTAAGCTGCAAAGGAATGCCTTTTCAGACTGTATAGCCAGCTGCAAACCTTGGTCAGACTTGTCTATTTCTTATGTAGAAGAAGCTTTTTTTTTATAGCGAGGTAGGCAAATGACTCTACCCCACCTGATGTTAAGTGATGATAAAGTCCAAACGCGAAGATATCTGGTACAGTAGTTATAAACTGCTACACCAACCATCCTCACATTGCTTCTTCACGCCTCTCTTAAAGGACCCCAGATTATGGAAGGAGGGAACACGTGCGCGGGTAAAGAATTCCACTTACGAATAGTACGCCAAAGAAATGAGTCACCAAATTTCTTTGTTCGTGTGGAATAGTGGTCCTCTGAAGAAAAGGTGATGGAGGGATAAGCGAGAATAGCTCATCAGAACACTCGCCGTGGTATAGTCGGTAGAATGCGCTTAATGATGCCACATCACGGCGTAATTGTAGAGACTCGAGTTTCTTAGTTACCCCTTCATCGCCAATGATGCGGGCAGCGCGCTGCTGCAACCTATCCAAGGCATCGAGTACATAGCGGAGCCATCCCAGAGGTGCGAGCAATATTCCACGCAGGACCGCACTTGCGTTAAAAAAGCTAGTGTAAAAGCTAATGTATTTCTGGCGTTCTGTACTGTGATTATGCCTTCGCTATCAGTCTGTCAGGGCTGTATCTTTTAGACGAAAATACTCGTACGTAGGCAATTGAATTATATATCTAATGCAGTGTTTCCTCACCTTTCCAATACTGCTACCCCTGTAACCTAACAGGAAAACAGATTTACCCCGACTTTAAAACGTTATCACCAGTCCAAGAAATTCCAATTTGGCCGCTACATCTTCGTCTCTAATAATGTCATCATCAGGAGAAACATCTCGCCCCGCTTCCCACACTCAGCACCCCGCGGGCTCGCTAGCAAGAAGGAGCGCATGCTCTATTTAGTAGTATTATTATATAGTATTTTCTTATTATTTAGATTTGATCAAATAATTAAGGTCCTTGTTACCCCCGAAGTATGGCTGATTTAACCCCAGGTTCGGAACCCAGGATCTAATGAGTAAAATTTATGCGAACATAACTCTTCGTTTCCGAGTCCGATTCGCAATTGGCTGTTTTTTAATCTCGTTTCCAGTGTGGAAAGTTGCAGAATATTAAAATAGTAAATTTATTTAACTTTTTCAGTTCAACGCATCATACGCATGCATTTCACGTGTAAGTGGTCATGTATAAATAATTATTACATAGTTTTACTTTTTCCTTCAACTAAGTAGTAACGTAATTATTAATCACAACGAAATATCAATTACAGTCAATTAGAACCAAATCAGTGCATAAATCTATCTTTATATATATAATTCTTCTGTGAGTGTGTATGTCACTGAACTTCTCTTAAACGACTGGACCGATTTTGATGAAATTTTTGTGTGTGTTCAAGGGGATCTGAGAATGGTTTAGATTCACAAAGACGTGTAGACAGGACAACGTCTGTCGGGTCCGCTAGTATATATATAAAACTCAAAGGTGACTGACTGATATAGTGATCTACGAGTATCAACACACAGCCCAAACCACTGGACGGATCGGGCTGAAATTTGGCATGCAGGTAGATGTTATGACGTAGGCATTCGCTAAGAAAGGATTTTGATCAATTCTACCCCCAAGGGGATAAAAGAGGGACTGAAAGTTTGTATGAAACTTTGTCAATTTTAAACCGATCGGGCTGAGACTTTGCATGCAGGTATAAGAAGAATCATAGATGAATGTCATTGCGTATAATACAAGCCTGAGAACAAAAACTGTAGTCTACACTTTAGCTCTACACCGGAGCGAAGCGAGGGCGGGCCGCTAGTGTTGTATAAAACTCATTATTGCACATTTATGCATTAAATCACTGTTTTTTATTGAAGTTATACTTCTTTAGGCGCGTTATGAAAAAATGATGAGAGTGAAATTTTAAGATGCGCGCGCATCACTGTAACACGACATTTTAACAGCAACCTATCCAAGGCATCGAGTACATAGCGGAGCCATCCCAGAGGTGCGAGCAATATTCCACGCAGGACCGCACTTGCGTTAAAAAAGCTAGTGTAAAAGCTAATGTATTTCTGGCGTTCTGTACTGTGATTATGCCTTCGCTATCAGTCTGTCAGGGCTGTATCTTTTAGACGAAAATACTCGTACGTAGGCAATTGAATTATATATCTAATGCAGTGTTTCCTCACCTTTCCAATACTGCTACCCCTGTAACCTTTGTGTTTACCGCACATTATGAAAATCTACCAACAAAAAATACGTAAAATCATGCACAGACTACTAAAGCTACATAAAATCATAAGTTATACTTCTTTAGGCGCGTTATGAAAAAATGATTAGAGTGAAATTTTAAGATGCGCACGCATCACTGTAACACAAAAAATTAACAGCATGAAGTTGGTCGCTTTAGCGACCAACTTCATGCTGTTACTTTTGTGTTTACCGCACATTAAGAAAATCTACCAACAAAATAGAAATAGAATCTCTATTTAGTGGGTGCTAACGACTGCATTGTGAAGGCCTATCAAAAGTATTTATTAATCTGGAACAACGGAACCAAAGCGCGATTCAGGAGACTAAAGCGCCATCTCTTGATCATTGGTGTAGTAGAACCAAAAACCACATCTTTATTTTTTGTAATAAAGTAACAGTTATAGGTATTCATATTTATAATATCAAAAGTATTTATTAATCTGGAACAACGGAACCAAAGCGCGATTCAGGAGACTACAGCGCCATCTCTTGACCATTGGTGTAGTAGAACCAAAAACCACATCTTTATTTTTTGTAATAAAGTAACAGTAAAGGTGTTCATATTTATAATATTTATCCACATGTTTCTAGTTTGTATATTCGGAATACGTGTTTGAGTTTCATACAAGTGCAAATCACATATGTTCTAATAAATTATATTCAGTAGCGATTTGAATTGAATATTTTGATTATTTATTTATTTTTTCAAATTAAAACTGAACTTTATTGACTGTGTCCTTTTCCAGACTTTTTATTAATTTATTGTAATTAATTATTTGCATGCAATTAAAAACTAATTTTAAACGATGCCAAAGAAGGATAACTTCTCACGCGCCTACATAAGTACACGCACCCATTTTTTATTTTTTATTAGATATAAATTTACCACAGAGGTTTAACATCTACATATGTATGTATGTCATAATGTTCAGTAAAAGGGAAAAGTCATTTGTTTTAAACACTTGAGACGATAAAGGAGATTGCTCAAATTGGCCTAAATGCACAAAAAATATTGACATACACGGTAATTCTTGGCGTAATTTATAATTTATTAGATTTCAACGGACACCTTTAAATAATATATTTACTTTAAAAAGGACTTTTAATATTACCGGTTTGGAAAACATACGAATCATTTTTATATGGCTATGGGTGTAGTAACATTCAGCCAAAGACTGATCGAAGTTGTTTATATAACATAAATGTAAAGATCGATAACACAAATCATTTTTTTTATTACACTGTGGTATTAATATCCACCACTATATTATCATTTTCACTAGATGCAAATGTGCTCAGACAATTATTATAGATGGTAGGCGACATCATAGTCCATAAACACATTATAATCTGTATATATGTTAGTCTTTATCTATGGGCCTACGTTCCCTGACTATAAATTAATAAATAAATAAAATTATAAGGTGTGATACACTAAAAATCTAAAATATGGTTATCTTAAAAATGTAACAAAAATAATGAAGCTGCTGAATATACGGCTATAGAACCTAAATATCTTAGCTTTCTTTGGTAACTAGAGTTTAAAAACTAGAGTTTATCTGTGGCTCACTCACAATCATCACACAGTTTCTGTCACAGAGCATCTTATTATAACCGGAAATGACACCTGATTTTAAAAGTTACTCTTATGCATTAACTAATAAACAGGCAACTATCTGTTAATCTACATGCTCTTTATACCTGAATCTAATCCATAATTTCGGTACTTGGCTTGATTTCCCTAGTTTACTATATAACTTATTTGTTTTTTATTATTTTAATATGTTCAGTGTATATGGTTTATAGAAGTTCTCAGGGGTGTCCGTCAATAATATTCGTTTCTACAGTAATCTTTATATATATAATTCTTCTGTGAGTGTGTATGTCACTGAACTTCTCTTAAACGACTGGACCGATTTTGATGAAATTTTTTGTGTGTGTTCAAGGGGATCTGAGAATGGTTTAGATTCACAATTTTGTCCGCTGGACAACCCCTATTTTTTTAGGGCGGTACGAAGTTCGCTGGGTCAGCTAGTTTATATGTAATTTCGAATCTAGTAAACATTTTTCATGATTATTGGTCTTTAGGCCAAACATGTATGGAAGCTGAGCAATCTCCTTTACCTTATAACCTTATTATGATAAGCATTCTTAACCGCAATTGTAGTTATTATGGCCAATAAATATGACCGAACGACGTGCGTGAAGTACTAGAAAAAATTGCACTTGGACCAGGCAGCAGACGGGACTCGAACCCGCACCCTTCGCTCTCCGGGCGAATGCACTGACCAATTATGCTACCGCAGCCCTGATGGCCGTGTCGATTTCTTCCTAGCCTTTCTTAAGCTGCAAGGCAGCGCCATCTCTTCGCATTGTAGGTAACCCACAATGTCAAATGAATATCTTTACAGGTATTAAACATTTGAAAGAAGAAATAGCAATTACAATTATATATTTTTAAAGCATTCATTGCTTGATGTTTAAATATAAAAAAGAAAATATTACTAGAAATAATTCCACGCGGGTCAGGCAGCAGACGGGACTCGAACCCGCATCCTTTGCAATGCGGGCGAATGCACTGACCAATTATGCTACCGCAGCTCTGATGGCCGTGTCGAATTCTTTCTAGCCTTTCTTAAGCTGCAAGCCAGCACCATCTCTTCGCATTGTAGGTAACCCACAATGTCAAATGAATATCTTTCTAGTAATATTTTAGATTTAAACATCATCAACAGCCTATTAATGTCCCCACTGCTGGGACACAGGAATTCCCTATGGATGGAATAGGGAGAGAGAGGAGCTCACTAAAGTAAATTTTTTTTGGTCACCCATCCAATGACCGACCATTGCGAAAGTTGCTTAATTTCAACGATCGCAGCCGAACGCGCCAGATTTAAACATCGTGCAATAAATGCTTGAAAAAAATAAAATTATACTTTTTAGTGAGTTAATTATAATGTCATTATGTTGTCGCAGACATTTTAATAGGCATTAGTCAGCTCTACAACTTTTCACTAAAACTCCATCATTTACGTCTTATCGATAAGAAAGCGTTTGTAAGAGACGTTTTTACGTTCACGAAAAAGCTTTTACTATTTTCGGGTTGGCTTAGCCACTCACAAATAACGTAGCTTATCTATCTATATACACAGTCAGGTCATAAGTATTGTCACACAGTAAAAACTTTTCTTTTAGAATGCTGGCCACAAAAAAGTTTATTGAATTCGAATTACGAATTGTTCATGAAAATAAAAATGCTTTTTAGAATTTTGCTCATTTTTAAATATGGTGTGGACGCTTAAAGAAGACCGTGTTGCAGTTATTGCGTTGCATCGTTGCGGTTACGCGCCAATTCAAATTTTTGACATACTGAAAAATTTGAATATAACCAAAAGATTCGTTTATCGTACCATCAAACGATACAATGAAGACTCTAGTGTAGATGACAGGTCAAGAAGTGGTCGCCCTCGGTGTGTTAGGACTCCAGCAGTGATAAAAGCTGGGAAGGCGCGAATTCAAAGAAATCCCAAACGTAAGCAGAAACTGTTGGCCCTTCAGATTTAGGTTAGGCAGAACCACGGTGAAAAGGTGTTAAATGAAGACTTAAGGCTTCGGGCATATCGAAGAAATACAGGACATTTGAATGCTCGTCTAATGGACCTGAGACTGAAGAGATGCCGCGCTTTGTTGAAGCGGTACGCGGAAAAAAAATATCGGGAATTCTTTTTTCGGATGAATATTTTTTTTCCGTAGAAGAGAGCTACAACAAACAAAATGATAAGGTGTACGCACATAGTAGTGAAGATGCGAGCAACCGTATTCCGCGTGTCCAACGATGGTATGGTCCTCGCTCATGGTATGGTTGGGAGTTTCTTATTGGGGCTTAACACAGGTACATTTTTGTGAGAAAGGTGTAAAAACGAATGTAGTTGTGTATCAAAATACAGTCCTGACGAACCTTGTGGAACCTGTTTCTCATACCATGTTTAATAACAGGCACTGGGTATTCCAACAAGATTCGGCGCCAGCTCATAGAAGCTCATAGAAGCATAGCTCGAAGAGCACACAAGACAGAAAATCTGAGAGAAATCAACTTCATCCGGCACGAAGACTGGCCCTCCTCCAGTCCAGATTTGAGTCCGTTAGATTACAAGATATGGCAACACTTGGAGGAAAAGGCGTGCTCAAAGCCTCATCCCAATTTGGAGTCACTCAAGACATCCTTGATTAAGGCAGCCGCCGATATTGACATGGACCTCGTTCGTGCTGCGATAGACGACTGGCCGCGCAGATTGAAAGCCTGTATTCAAAGTCACGGAGGTCATTTTGAATAAACTTTATTGTCATAAGAATCTATGTTTTGTTAAATTCATTTCGGTATATAAGTGGTTACATAATGAATAAAGTTGTTTCAATTATTTTATATTAAACATGTGACAGAATTTATGACCTGACTAGGTATATAAAACTCAAAGGTGACTGACTGACATATTGATTTATCAACGCACAGCCCAAACCACTGGACGGATCGGGCTGAAATTTGGATGCAGGTAGATGTTATGATGTAGGCATCCGCTAAGAAAGGATTTTGATCAATTCTACCCCCAAGGGGATAAAATAGGGAATGAAAGTTTGTAAGAAACTTTGTCAATATTAAACCGATCGGGCTGAGACTTTGCATGCAGGTATAAGAAGAATCATAGATGAATGACATTGTGTATATTACAAGCCTGAGTACAAAAACTGTAGTCTACACTTCAGCTCTACACCGAAGCGAAGCGAGGGCGGGCCGCTAGTATCAAATAAAATAGTTATTATAGTTATATAGTTGGTAAAATAATTTTCAAAGTCGGTTTAATAGTTCCATAGATACACCTAACAACGACACAAACGCAAAAACATATAAATAATACAAGTCGCAAAAGTAATAATTTTATTTTGTTTTTGTATAACCGTTTTTACTAAAAAAAAATTGTGTGATGTATAAAACCCCCTTTTTTAGGGTTCCGTAGTTCTGACAAGGAACCCTTAAAGTTTCGTCATGTCCGTCTGTGCATCCCCGATTTTGCTTGCAGACTGTTAGCACTAGAGAGCTGTAATTTTGTGGAGATATGTATATCTGAGGAGCTCGATGGCGCAAGTGGTTAGCGCGTTCGGCTGCGATCGTTGAAGTTAAGCAACTTTCGCAGTGGTCGGTCATTGGATGGGTGACCAAAAAAATTTACTATCTCGAGCCCCTCCGTGCTTCGGAAGGCACGTTAAGCTGTTGGTCCCGGCTGCATCTGCAGTCGTTTGCACCCATCAATCTGCACTGGGCCCGCGTGGTGGGTCATGGCCCAATCTCCCTATTCCATCCATAGGGAAGGCCTGTGCCCCAACAGTGGGGACATTAATAGGCTGATGATGATCATGATGTATATCAATCACGCAGACACATTGGTAGAATAAAATTTTGAAAAATATTTTTTTTAGCGTAGCTGGTATCCCCAGGTACCTGTAACCTGGAGATGACTTTTGTTCATCGTCTACCCCATGGCGTGAGGTATCTTTAAATAGGTCCTTTTAAATCACTTAGGGGTTTCTATGACTATTTTTCGATTTTGAAATGCCAATTTTGGTCTCCCCTTCTTTAAAAGCTAAATTATTGCGGTGAAAAACACAAACAATAGTACTTTTAAGAGAAATATAACGGTTAAGATAGCTTTGTTAGTTTAATGTCCGTTTTCACCAAGATTCTCTTTGGTTTAAGGCACTCTTAAGCGGTATTTAGGGAACTCTTATAAACAAATTCGTTTTCACCAACCCTTATGTATCACCTTAAAGCATAAGGAACTCTTAATATTTATGGCCCCGATTTTGCGCTCCCTATCGGTTACCTAACGTTATTTAGCATTCGTGTGATAATTTATTATTAAAAGTACGTGTATTTTTCTTCAATGAACAGTTATTTTGAGAGTCTAAATGCGTTCGACACTATGGAAATGATTTCAAGTCAAAGATTGCCAAATAGACCACGGATTTACCAAAGATCAAAGAACTTTGAAAAATATGACGACATCGATTTCTTCGCTCGATATAGGTTATCTAAAGAAATTGTTTTATATTTATAGAGGAAATAGAGCACCTCCTAGAGTATAAAGATAACAAAATATAAGGGTAGGTATCTATCTACCTACCCTTACAACAAATACCATGTATGAAGGTTTCATAAGCATGAAAGCTAGTGTAATTATTCATTTATTATATGCGTGTAAATAAAAAAAATCTCACCTATTTTCAAATTTTAATTTATTAAATCACACAATCAACAACTTTAACAGCACAACACAGTAATTTTATTTATCTTCTACATGTCCCTGGCCGCGCGAGAAATAAAATTGCGCATAACTTTTGACGCTTTTGACATTAACATTAAAAAAAAACAAGCATACGTAAAATCATGCACAGACTACTAAAGCTACATAAAGTCATAAGTTATACTTCTTTAGGCGCGTTATGAAAAAATGATTAGAGTGAAATTTTAAGATGCGCACGCATCACTGTAACACAAAAAAATAACAGCATGAAGTTGGTCGCTTTAACAAAATAGAAATAGAATCTCTATTTAGTGGGTGCTAACGACTGCATTGTGAAGGCCTATCAAAAGTATTTATTAATGTGGAACAACGGAACCAAAGCGCGATTCAGGAGACTACAGCGCCATCTCTTGACCATTGGTGTAGTAGAACCAAAAACCACATCTTTATTTTTTGTAATAAAGTAACAGTTATAGGTATTCATATTTATAATATCAAAAGTATTTATTAATCTGGAACAACGGAACCAAAGCGCGATTCAGGAGACTACAGCGCCATCTCTTGACCATTGGTGTAGTAGAACCAAAAACCACATCTTTATTTTTTGTAATAAAGTAACAGTTATAGGTATTCATATTTATAATATTTATCCACATGTTTCTAGTTTGTATATTCGGAATACGTGTTTGAGTTTCATACAAGTGCAAATCACATATGTTCTAATAAATTATATTCAGTAGCGATTTGAATTGAATATTTTGATTATTTATTTATTTTTTCAAATTAAAACTGAACTTTATTGACTGTGTTCTTTTCCAGACTTTTTATTAATTTATTGTAATTAATTATTTGCATGCAATTAAAAACTAATTTTAAACGATGCCAAAGAAGGATAACTTCTCACGCGCCTACATAAGTACACGCACCCATTTTTTTTATTTATTGGAGTTTACTCCTTAAGAATCTATTTGCATATATATAAAGGGTCCGGAATGAGATAAATGTGAGGAGAAAAATCTATCGATGAATGACATTAATGACCTCGTTACGTTTTTGTGCGCAACCTCACCTTTCAATTTTAGCCATGGCAACGGATAAAAAACATTAAGTTGTCACAAATGTCAATAAAATTAATAAACTAAAAATAGATAAAAACGGAGCAAAATTAATGAAAACAAATAAATAACAGAATATAGTGAAATGCCGGTAAGTGTCCAGCACTCTGGAATAGTGATTTTCAGTACAGATGGAATTATACATAATACAGATTTACAAAATGATGACTAGTGTGTGATATTTTTGAAATTGTGTGTTTCCATAAATACATAATAAAATATATGATGAATATCGCTGATGTTAGATGATAAAATGTGTGACATGGAACCTATGATAGTCGAAACCATGGAACGATTCCTGAGGTATCTCTACTTGTAACCGACTTCTTCGGACTTGATTTTATTTTGTGTCTGTTCAAAGACAATCGTTTTTAGAGTGTAAACTCCGATCGTGCGTCGGAGCTGACACACACAATTTTTTATTTATTTATTTCATGTAACAAAGACTCATATTACACATAATACATTAAATAATTATTATTAATTTATTAAATTAAAATTATTTCTGAACAGTCACTAATAATCAAAATTGAATTGCAAAAAATATTATAATATTTTTCATCTTTATTTCATTTCTAAGAGTTTTATTTTAAAGATACATATGAATATTTATTTTATCGATGAAACATCGACAATGGTAACAACATAAAAAAAAACAAAGCTGTCTCTTACTTAAGAGCCACCTTATTAGGTAACACTTAGTATGGTGAAAACGAATTTAATTAAGTACTCGATTTAGGAGTTACTTAACTTAAGTGACATCTACTTATGAATCCGTTAGGGATTGGTTGGTGAAAACGGGACTTCGAGTAATAGTCGTTCAACTCTGGTTAAAGAGCATTTCTTACCTATTGAAAATTTCTTAGAAGAAAACATTAATAGTGACATAGATGAAGTTATTGTAGCGTAAAATCTAGCATTGAAAAACAAATTTTAACGAGAACCTATTTAAAAATTGATTTTCTTAATTTCCGATAAAGATAATAAAGACTCTTGCTCAAAATTAATTGTGTGTGTCAGCCCCGACGCACGACCGGAGTTTACACTCTAAAAACGATTGTCTTTGAACAGATACAAAATAAAATCAAGTCCGAAGAAGTCGGTAACAAGTAGAGATACCTCAGGAATCGTTCCATGGTTTCGACTATCATAGGTTCCATGTCACACATTTTATCATCTAACATCAGCGATATTCATCATATATTTTATTATGTATTTATGGAAACACACAATTTCAAAAATAGGTCGCTTTAGCGACCAACTTCATGCTGTTACTTTTGTGTTTACCGCACATTAAGAAAATCTACCAACAAAATAGAAATAGAATCTCTATTTAGTGGGTGCTAACGACTGCATTGTGAAGGCCTATCAAAAGTATTTATTAATGTGGAACAACGGAACCAAAGCGCGATTCAGGAGACTACAGCGCCATCTCTTGACCATTGGTGTAGTAGAACCAAAAACCACATCTTTATTTTTTGTAATAAAGTAACAGTTATAGGTATTCATATTTATAATATCAAAAGTATTTATTAATCTGGAACAACGGAACCAAAGCGCGATTCAGGAGACTACAGCGCCATCTCTTGACCATTGGTGTAGTAGAACCAAAAACCACATCTTTATTTTTTGTAATAAAGTAACAGTTATAGGTATTCATATTTATAATATCAAAAGTATTTATTAATCTGGAACAACGGAACCAAAGCGCGATTCAGGAGACTACAGCGCCATCTCTTGACCATTGGTGTAGTAGAACCAAAAACCACATCTTTATTTTTTGTAATAAAGTAACAGTTATAGGTATTCATATTTATAATATTTATCCACATGTTTCTAGTTTGTATATTCGGAATACGTGTTTGAGTTTCATACAAGTGCAAATCACATATGTTCTAATAAATTATATTCAGTAGCGATTTGAATTGAATATTTTGATTATTTATTTATTTTTTCAAATTAAAACTGAACTTTATTGACTGTGTCCTTTTCCAGACTTTTTATTCATTTATTGTAATTAATTATTTGCATGCAATTAAAAACTAATTTTAAACGATGCCAAAGAAGGATAACTTCTCACGCGCCTACATAAGTACACGCACCCATTTTTTTTATTTATTGGAGTTTACTCCTTAAGAATCTATTTGCATATATATAAAGGATCCGGAATGAGATAAATGTGAGGAGAAAAATCTATCGATGAATGACATTAATGACCTCGTTACGTTTTTGTGCGCAACCTCACCTTTCAATTTTAGCCATGGCAACGGATAAAAAACATTAAGTTGTCACAAATGTCAATAAAATTAATAAACTAAAAATAGATAAAAACGGAGCAAAATTAATGAAAACAAATAAATAACAGAATATAGTGAAATGCCGGTAAGTGTCCAGCACTCTGGAATAGTGATTTTCAGTACAGATGGAATTATACATAATACAGATTTACAAAATGATGACTAGTGTGTGATATTTTTGAAATTGTGTGTTTCCATAAATACATAATAAAATATATGATGAATATCGCTGATGTTAGATGATAAAATGTGTGACATGGAACCTATGATAGTCGAAACCATGGAACGATTCCTGAGGTATCTCTACTTGTAACCGACTTCTTCGGACTTGATTTTATTTTGTGTCTGTTCAAAGACAATCGTTTTTAGAGTGTAAACTCCGATCGTGCGTCGGAGCTGACACACACAATTTTTTATTTATTTATTTCATGTAACAAAGACTCATATTACACATAATACATTAAATAATTATTATTAATTTATTAAATTAAAATTATTTCTCAACAGTCACTAATAATCAAAATTGAATTGCAAAAAATATTATAATATTTTTCATCTTTATTTCATTTCTAAGAGTTTTATTTTAAAGATACATATGAATATTTATTTTATAGATGAAACATCGACAATGGTAACAACATAAAAAAAACAAAGCTGTCTCTTAGTTAGGAGCTACCTTATTAGGTAACACTTAGTATGATGAAAACGAATTTAATTAAGTACTCGATTTAGGAGTTACTTAACTTAAGTGACATCTACTTATGAATCCGTTAGGGATTGGTTGATGAAAACGGGACTTCGAGTAATAGTCGTTCAACTCTGGTTAAAGAGCATTTCTTACCTATTGAAAATTTCTTTGAAGAAAACATTAATAGTGACATAGATGAAGTTATTGTAGCGTAAAATCTAGCATTGAAAAACAAATTTTAAAAGAACCTATTTAAAAATTGATTTTCTTAATTTCCGATAAAGATAATAAAGACTCCTGCTCAAAAAAATTGTATGTGTCAGGTCCGACGCACGACCGGAGTTTACACTCTAAAAACGATTGTCTTTGAACAGACACAAAACAAAATCAAGTCCGAAGAAGTCGGTTACAAGTAGAGATACCTCAGGAATCGTCCCATGGTTTCGAATATCATAGGTTCCATGTCCATAGATGAGGTTGCGCACAAAAACGTAACGAGGTCATTAATGTCATTCATCGATAGATTTTACTCCTCACATTTTTCTCATACCGGGCCCCTTATATATGCAAATCGATTCTTAAGGAGTAACCTCGAATATTTTGCGGGAACGACAGACATTTACGGAACCATACACTGCGCTTAGATTTCTTTCTGTTAGGTGGAAAAGACGATAGCTGCCAAATAGCTGCCGCCAATGTTGATACCCATTATTGAACGTTTTTATTGCATTTTTATTGATATCTGCACGATTTCCTTAACTGATAGCATCAGGGCTTGTTTACCGGTTAATTTTCAAACCTAAATCAGTATCAAGTAGATAAGAAGCGTTTTATTTAGGTTTGGCTCTACCTTAACCATAAAAAACCGGTTTTCCTTAAAAGCGAAATCAAATAGATTTTGAATCAATTTAGCGGTTTTTAAAGGGTTTCATTTCGCTCTTACTGACGGCATCGATTTCGCCGTTTCAATTCAAATGATTTTATGTCAGTTTCTTTCCAACTACAGAGCGAGTGAGTGAAGTAGTGTTTCAGTACACAACAACAAAATGAATAACTTGACTCACTAGACGCTAGCAAACGTGTCAATAAATGCATCAATCTCTGAGCATTAACGAGGTGTGACTTGATTACTTCAAACAAAACAAACTTCAAGCGATGCCGACGCGTGCATGTGTCGCTCTGGATTAAACCGATTTATTAAGGTTTTAGGTACCACTTTCATTTTGGACGCGCTCCGAACGAAATCTTTATAAAAACCGGTACTAACCTTTATTTACCGGTATTTTAGAAACCGGTTACAAGCTCTGGATAGCATTTCTGCCAAATAACTCTATACCGGCTGCGATTTTCTGAAGCGAGCCTTCAAATAGCAACAAAGAAAAATGTCTGAGGTGGACAACCGGGTGATCTTGCTGGCCAAGTCAAATCACCAAAAAATTCATGCTCTATGTGTGTGTCGCTCACGTACTCACGCTTCTGCTACATGGTTCAACCAATACCTATTTAGTTTTAAGCTATTGTTTAGCTTTTATCGCGGGCTTTGAGCGCGGCGACCGAATCAAGAAATTCCGTAACGAAAAAAACCTTAAGAGAATGCATATACCAATAGAACACAATTTTCGTCATTTCAGTATGGATCTGAATGGCGCAGTGTGTTGAATTTTCGTCACGGGACCAACGTTCGACGCATCACCGCGGTCGCGGTAATATTATCTATACAGTATTGTGACTCCGCCCTGTCCTTGAAAATAAATGCCTACACCGAACGCTGCGTTGGCACGCGGTAGGGCCGCCAGCCTACAGTATTTTATGTAGTTTTGTTTTTAACGCGAGTGTAGGTAGATTACTCGTTTGTCTCTTTTTTCATCTTAACCACTTATTTATATATTATTCCAGATATTTTGCCCGATGGAAAAACCGAAATACCTTAATATTAGAAACAAATAACGTACTAGTAGATAGGTATATAAAAAATATTCTATAAAGATAAGACACCTTTCCAATTATTCAGGTAATTTAAAAAATGATATCTCTGGGTGTGTTATTGAAGAGTTCAAGCAACCAAAAACAGCAATTGTGCTGTTGTACGATATTGATCGTCGTTTGTTCTTTTCCATACTAAATTATGTAGGTATCTACTTAATTAAATCAAATATTTACAATACAAAAAGCATGTTTAAGCACGGCTAACTGCATAAAAAACAATTCAGACCGTTCGGTCGTCGTTGCGGCGCGGCGGCGCATTCGCGACTGGGTGCCCGCCGAGAGCACATCGAACTCGAGTGGCGTAGGTATGACTCGCTTTCCGACCGTTTGTATGAAGATAGAATACTGTATGATATTATTATCGTGCCGCGGTCGTCGGTTCAAATCCCGCACTCGTATTTTTTAATTATTTTTTTCCTTTTTTTATATTATTTGTTTTAGACCCCAGCACCTGTTCTTATTTTTATTTGTCTCCCTCTTATTTAGACTTTATAATTATAATTGAAATTTTTGAACTAAAGATGGTAAACTATGGAGCTTGTGGATGTTATTTGGCGCCGGGCAATGCTGTTAATTACTGTGCTTGCTCAATAAAATATCATAAGGCCTGCTTCGCCATCTATTAATATCAAAGAAAAAACGAATTAATATCAAAGAAAAGAAAATACTACATAAATGAAATAAATAAAAAATTAAAATTGCATAAGTTGAAAAAAAATGCCATGCAATAGCTTTACCGCGGCAGTCCCCGAGTGCCACACGTTTTTTTTTTAAATAAAAACGACATAGTTAGTAACTTCATAATAAAATACTAAAGTTGGAAAAAATATTGATTTCACAGTGTCTTAGCGCGTCTTGCAGTGCAGTCGTAAGTACACTTATGTACTCTTTTTATTTCGGTTATTATTATACCTGAAGATAATTCTTATTTCATTTATTACGATCATTGTTAAAAAAGCGCTTTATTCGTTATTAAATGATGAACAGTTTTAATACAGTTCTCCATCCGTTCGTGTGTCAGCTTTTCAGCAAGTTACCTAATAAACTGTAACTAGCAAACCAGTGAACCATTTGGTTCACTGGTTAAAACATTTGTTCACCAAAACCTGATTTAAAAAAAAAAATGTATTTCATTAATTGAGAACTTCGGAGATTTTGTGTGGTTTCGTTTGAAATTCGTGATTTCTCGAAAACCGGAAGTGCTACGTTACTCAAATCCGGCTTGTAGTCTTATTAGACTATTCTTAACTTATAATTTAAATATTCTCTTTATCTATCTCTTACGGTTTGGCCGCTGAAACAGCACCACAGACAGACGGGCGGACGGACTTGTCTAATAGATAAGAGATGAGTAGAGACTTCAGATAAACAGCTGAAATTGTCACGTTATGTTTTTTATTGCCATTGTCGTATAAACGAAAACACATCAAAAACAAAAAAAAATGGTTGCCTGTAAAGTCGGTTTTACGGGCGAAGATTTTACGTGACAACGTCTTTTTCTCGGTAGAATATTTATTGATATGAATATAATTAAATTGCACAATAGGAACAAGGAATTGAATGAAAATAAGAATTGCACAAATTTTAACTATAGAAATATATTTTGTTTACTAAAACATTGTACATGTAAACTTAAACTTAACACGAGAGACTCATCGTAACGTTACCGAGCGTTACACTTTTTCATAAGTGACTCCCAGCCGCAACCTAATTTAAGACGTTGTCACGTCAAAAAATAAAATATATTAGCGACTTCCGTATTTCAAATACAAGTGTGATATCAATGGAGATTTCTCAAATTGGCCCAAATGTACAAAAAATATTGACATATACGGTAATTCTTGGGTTAATTTATACTTTATTTTACAGTCATTAGATTTTAACGGACACCTTTGTATAATATATTCATTTTAAAAAAGACTTTTAATTTTACCGGTTTCAAAAACATACGAATCATTTTTAATGGCTATGGGTGTAGTAACATTCAGCCAAAGACTGATCGAAGTTGTTTATATAACATCAAAACAAATCTTTTTTGTAAAGATCGATAAAATAAATATTTATTTTTAATTACACTGTGGTATTATGGTATTAATATCCACAACTATATTATCATTTTCACTACATGCAAATGTGCTAAGACAATTATTATAGATGGTAGGCGACATCATAAAGTCTATTGCCATACATTTTTCACCAAACACCTCCATAAACACATTATAAGGTGTGATACGCTTAAAATCTAAAATATAGTTATAATATAAATATAACAAAAATAATGAAGCTACTGAAGATATGGCTGTATAACCTAAATCTCTTAGTTTTGTTTGGTTAACGAGAGTTTAAAAATTCTCTCTAATCTGTGGCTCATTCACAATCATCACACAGTTTCTGTCACAGAGTACCTTATTATAACCGGAAATGCATAGATGATACCCGATTTTAAAAGTTACTCTTGTGCATTTACTTTAAAAAAAGATAAATTTAAAAAATCAAAAAACCCGACTGCTTAATTATACTTCAAATAAAAACTGAAAAGAAAAAAACAAGTCCAGTAGTCTATAATACTGTTAATAAGGAACAAAGCTACTTTAACAGTCGGGACCCATTAGATATTCAAGAATACATAATATTTTTCAACAGTGGGTCCCGACTGTTAAAGTAGCTTTGTTCCTTATTAACAGTATTATAGACTACTGGACTTGTTTTTTTCTTTTCAGTTTTTATTTGAAGTATAATTAAGCAGTCGGGTTTTTTGATTTTTTAAATTTATCTTTTTTATTTCACACTTTTTAGTTAGTTAGTATTTTAAGACGGTATATACCGTAGTCTTGTTATTTCAGTAAGGGAATTAATATCGCGGGAATTATTAAGTCATTACATAAATATCTCTAATGTATGTAAATTTTATAGTAAACTAGCACTTACTCAAAAAGTCCTCTTTTGTTTATGTTTTTTTAATAGTTTAGCAGTAAATATAAAATTCATTTACTTTTATTCGTCGACTATTTAAAATTGGTAGTGGCTGCATTGTCATGTCAATGCCGGACGACTAAGATTGTGATATACACAAATGCAGTGTCAGTCCCTAGTGTCATAATTTGATATACCTACATAATTCACAGAAACCCAATATGTAGATGCCAGAAATAACTTCAAATGTTTTTAATCACCCTATATACAATACCAATCAATGACGTTTATGTCGCAGGTTGAAGAAAGCAGTAATTCCCGTTTGTTGTTTTGGACAATGGTGGCAACTGCCTTAGATCACTAAATTAAATAATTGTGCAATCACCAAAGCAAAGTTAGTTAGTTAGATAATATATTTTTCATCATTTAATAAGAAGGAACTGTATCACAGTTTTATTGTTAGTGCTTCGTATAGGATCAGATACTGCGAATAGCCCATTTTTTTTTCTTTTACATACTTAGTACACCGCGCTATCACTTTGTCATCGTTGTAACTTTTTAAATATTTGTCGAACTGACATAGTGTAAAAAGCAAAGTTTATCGTCTTTAAATATCAAAAGCGATAAAAGTATTTGTTTTGATAAAAAATGATTTGTTAATACAAAATGTGCATTTTGGAAATAGATATCAAATAATATTTTAGTTTTGATTCACTATTTTAGCGGTAATGACTTACACATTAAGAATAGATATATGGTGTCACGGACTTTTTTTTAGAACTATTTAAGAGATACATTTTCACTATACATTACATTCATGTAACTTTTACTGTTTTTGCAGTGCAGGCCAAAATGGCTCGCAGATGGGAGATTTTTTTCCGTCTTATGTGACACTTATTGTTATATATTGGCCAATTCACTCAATAACTACATAAATTATTATATATATGTAATTATCATATATGAGCTATATTACTGTTAAGTTTCATTAAAATCCATTCAGTATTATTTAGGTGAAAGAGTAACAAAGATCCATACAAACGTAAGATTGAAATTAAAAGCGTAAGTGGTTAATATACAACTTTAAAGCGTTGTAGATCCTAAACAATCATATTAAATGAAAAATGGTGTTAGGAACCTAAATATGATTTTTGATTATCTAGACAGTGATACCCCACTCGATATATTTTGTCAACTTATTTTTTTTACTTCGTCACAATATGGCGCCCAATTTTGCCCATATTGAATTTTAATTACTATCATATCTTTAGTAGCACTCCCATAATTGAGACGAATCGATTGATGTATGAATCATCAAAATCGGTCCAGGCGTTTGGTCTCTAGTGTGCCACAAAGGAACAAACATACATATATAGACTGTTAAACACATAACCCTGTCTGCGCGTCGCGCTTCGCGCTCTTGCATTGCGCAGCCGGGTAAAAACAGGCAACTATCTGTTAATCTACATGTTCTATATACCTGAATCATAATTTCGGTACTTGGCTTGATTTCCCCAGTTATTTTATTATTTTAATACCTATGGACCTATTTGCAAACATAGCCTTAAAATCATTCAGTGTATATGGTTTATAGAAGTTCTTAGGGGTATCCGTCAATAATATTCGTTTCTACAGTAATTTATATATAATTTCGAATCTAGGAAACAAATTTTCATGATTATTGGTCTTTAGGCCAAACATTTATGGAAGCTGAGCAATCTCCTTTGCGGGAATGTATATAATCTTAGTTAATAAATTTTTTGAGCAAATGTGTTGAAAATGTAATTTATTGTCATTTTTGCCTCGGTTTTAATAGGCACATATTCATTACAAATGTTTAATTTTGCATGGTGGTACGAAATGTTTTCTGTGTGAGTAAGTACCTACAACACGCACTCAACAATTTTTAAGAAGAATTTAAAGTTTACATTTCGCCATAACTTTAGAATGCAACCGGTTACGAATTAAGTTACGATAGTGGATTGTCGAAAGCGTTTAATCTGTGCTTTCAGTTAATGTACGTTTGAAAAGTCCATTCAATTTAATTCATTTATTCCATTAAACAATACTAGCAAACCAGTGAACCAAATGTTCACAAAAAAAAAATGTATTTAATTAATTGAGAACTTCGGAGATTTTGTGTGGTTTCGTTTTACTCAAATCCGGGTTTGTAGTCTTATCAGACTATTCTTAACTTATAACTTAAACATTCTCTTTATCTATCTCTTACGGTTTGGCCGCTGAAACAGCACCACAGACGGACGGACTTGTCTATTAGATAAGAGATAATTGTGTTGAAAATAATAATAATACAAAATAAAAGCAGACATAAATAAAATGATAAATCAAATTACAAATACACTATGTCAAATTGGATAAATTTCATATATATATATAAAAAAAAAACATGTCAACCTAATCGTGTCTCATAACGCTGTAATAACACTTCTACAACAAGAAGTCTCTTTTGTTTTGAAAAGATTTGTAGTCAATTATCGATTTCAAACTGATTGGAAGCCTATTAAATATTTCGACCGCCTGGTACCTATAGCCATGTTTAACAACCTTGAGTTTAGGTTCGATCAGATGTGGTAGATCCTTTCTGCGTGTTTTCAAACGTCTTACTCTGACTATTGGCGTTTCAAAAGTATCTTAGTAGAATTTTTTGCTAAGTTGCTCAAAACTGTTAATATATAATATATACAGGGAACGGTTAAAATCTTCAATTTCACAAAATATTCTCTACATGATTCAAATTGTGAACTACGGACTACAGTTCTGATAGCTCTTTTTTGTAACACAAAAGTAGGCTTGTTGAAAATATATCGATGTATCGATATATCGTAAGTTTTTGCCGATATATTTTGATTCGATATATCGATACATCGATACAAAATAACCAATATCGAAATTCGTATCAAAAACGATATTTTTTTTAATTATTAGCATTTACCTGAGAGGCCCTGCAATCATTTTCATCATTCGAAAATAGGGTCTATTTTTAGGGAGATAATTTTCGTTCCATTATTATTCCGCGTGTCATATTTCGTGAGATACGTTTTTTTCGCGATATATCGAAGCCGATATTGATATTTTTTAAAAGATCGATGTATCGATATATCGATATTTTTTTCAACTTTCGACATCCCTACACAAAAGCTCTCTGTATATTAAATTTATATGAATTGCCCCAAAACCTAATACTATACCGCAAATGAGACTCGACGACGACATTCGCGGGATAGGTGACCAAAAATTATCTGGTTCCGTTTGAAAACAGTTCCAGCCATCTTTTTGCGTGAGCTCGTATAACGAGGTCATTATCGGCGGGTACACATTGGGCGCTCGGCGTTGCGTTGAGCGCGCGTTGATTGCATACACACGCAGTGCTCGGCTGGGCGTTCGGCGAGCGTTTAGTAGGGTGTGTTTCTGGCAGTCCGAAAATGGATGCCCAAGTGATTACTTGTGTGTGGCTCCTCTACCGTCGCTATAAAAGACGGCGTATTTTTTCTTATTTTACGTCTTTTTAGCTTCTTATTTTTTTTATAATCGGGACATTTCATGTCCCAAATAGCTGGTCGCTTTTGGATTTCATCAATAAAGAAATCTGTGTCAAAATGTTCGGTATCCATTTTTCCGTTGAACTGACGTCTACACTACACCAAAGCGCGCGATCAAATGTACAACAAAATGGCGGCCCAAGTATTTCGAAGCGCGCAGCTAACGCCCGCGCAACGCGCGATCATACGTAAAATATGAGAACGCGCGTTTGACGCACGCTTGACCAGAATCGCGCGCTTGCATGTGTACACTTCAATAGAACTCCTGGTTCTCGAAACGCGCGTTAGCAAAGCGCGCGTTGGAAAACGCTTAATGTGTACACCACTTATATGTTTGATGACGATGACGTTTGACGCACGTTGTGGTTTTCTACCGCCCTTAATTTAGTAGTGACACCATATTCGCTATGTGCGAAGTACATGGTGGGGGTATTGTGAAACGATCGCAGCGCTTATCGTGGCAGAAATACGCAACAATCCGGGAAAGTAAAGTCAATTTGCACGGAGTTCGTAATAAATATTTTTTTTAAAAAGCCTAATAATAGATGTTGTTGTGTTGTGAACTGCAAAAATAACGGCACAAATAGTCTGTGTTTATATTTCCTACATTGGACTGGAAATTAAATCAAAGAAATAAGTGGATAGATGCCATAAAAAGAAATAAGTAAGCGAAATAACCATAAATTATGATCAATTTTATTTGCGCTATATTTTATGTGATATTCATTATTTTCTTTATTATTTTAGTGTAGATGGGTCACCATGGTATCCCAAACCTGACGACACAATTTGTAGTGAACATTTTATGGAAAAAAAAATCAGACGAGGAAGAAAATCCGAGTTATGCTCCTTCGAATATTCCCTGAAATATATCGAAAGAGGAAGGTTAATGATTCACAGGTCCTAGCTAGATATACACACTTGACAAAACGATGAACCACAAAGTCTCAGATACCACATCAAGTCAAATAATAATTAAATCAAACTCAACCTTTTATGGTCGATCAAGTATGTCAAGTCAATATGTTTTCTGAATCGAAATTAAGAGATACAATTTTTATTTGTATTAGATTAATTTACAACGATCACTGTGATGCTGAAATCCAAGCAGATATAGCAACATCAAGAATTTTAATGACAAATAATTTAAGAAATAAAGATAAAAGCTGTGGCACTGACAAAAAATCGTATGAGGATCAATCTACCGAAACAAAAAGTCAAGAATTTGTTGGTATTTCATCAATAAAAAATGATCAAGAACTCCTAGATCTTGCTGGTGTGTCATTTAGCAATTTTGAGTTTTTATTAACTATAAAAAAACTGTACAGTTTCCACTAAAGACCGACTTCTGATTTTTTTGATAACAATGAAAACTGGCTTGACATTTTCAGCATTGAGTGTGTTATTTGGTGTACACAAAACCACAATCTCACGTATATTTCATTCGATCTTACAAAATGTAGCTTGTTCAACTGCTAATTTAATCTTTTGGCGGAATAGAGCCACCGTACAAGCAACAATGCCCAAGTGTTTCAGTCCAGATTACATCAATACAAGAGTTATTATTGACTGTACTGAATTCCGAATTGAAATCCGACAGTATTTAAATTATTATACAATATATAATATTTTTTATTTATCTTTAATTTACTATAGTTACTAGAAATCAATAAAATACAAACTGATGTCATTATTTGGCATAATCCCGGAAAGTTGCGCATTGTAGGTGGCGCTACTGTCGTGCACATAGCGAATACCAAGACGTCATCGAATATCAAACCTTGGGCTTCAATTCAAGGTTTCGTTCAGAGCCATTTTTATAAGAAATTAAGTACTAACATAATATAAGTATCAACTAACATATTTTTGGACCATGTTGTCCTTATTAGAACATTAAATAAATAAATATGATGGTCAGTGCATTCGCCCGGATTGCAAAAGGTGCGGGTTCGAGTCCCGTCCGATGCCTGGTCAGCGTGGATTTTTTTTCTAGTTATATTTTCTTTAGATTTAAACATCAAGCAGTTACATGCTTTAAAATAATAAAAAAAATATAACTATAGTTGCTATTTCTTCTTTCAAATGTTTAATACTTGTAAAAGTATTCATTTGACATTGTGGGTTACCTATAATGCAAAGAGATGGCGCTGCCTTGCAGCTTAAGAATGGCTAGAAGAATTTCAACGCGGTCCGTGAGGGCTGCGGTAGCATAATTGGTCAGTGCATTCGCCCGGATTGCGAAGGGTGCGGGTTCGAGTCCCGTCTGCTGCCTGGTCAGCGTGGATTTTTTTCTAGTTATAGTTTCTTTAGATTAAACATCAAGCAGTTACATGCTTTAAAATAATAAAAAAAATATATGTAAATAAATATGACGTAGAATATAAAATATTAAATGATTATATAAATTCACTTAAATTATTTGACTTTTAAGTACATTAATTACACGACATTTTAATTATATGACTTTAAATGTGGAACATTAATTTATAAGGACATAAGTTCATTTTGGTTTAGATTACTTTTTATTTTATTTCTAATACAATTTCAATATTTAAAAACTAATTTTAGATTGAATCCTAAAAATATTATATACTAATATAGCATTCAAGTTAAACTACCAAACCAGTGAACCAAATGTTCACCAAAACCTGAATTAAAAATAAAAAAAATGTATTTAATTAATTGAGAACTTCGGAGATTTTGTGTGGTTTCGTTTGAAATTCGTGATTTCTCGAAAACCGGAAGTGCTACGTTACTCAAATCCGGTTTGTAGTCTTATCAGACTATTCTTAACTTATAACTTAAACATTCTCTTTATCTATCTCTTACGGTTTGGCCGCTGAAACAGCACCACAGACGGACGGACTTGTCTAATAGATAAGAGATATTGCTACTAACGATTTAATGGACCATTTTGTCGTCTGTAATAAACAATTTGAATTGAATATCGCGTGAGTCTGCATTACAATACGCCCGTTAATGTAAATCCGCAAAATAACGTTTAACAAATTTAATTAATGGTAATGAATCAAATGAATGTACAGTCATACGGCTTGATCCCGATAAGCGCTAGAGATGGGAAATACGAACATGGTTCAATCTTCTATATATATAAAACTCAAAGGTGACTGACTGACATAGTGATCTATCAACGCACAGCCCAAACCACTGGACGGATCGGGCTGAAATTTGGCATGCAGGTAGATGTTATGACTTAGGCATCCGCTAAGAAAGGATTTTGATTAATTCTACCCCCAAGGGGATAAAATAGGGAATGAAAGTTTGTATGAAACTTTGACAATTTGAAATCGATCGGGCTGAGACTTTGCATGCAGGTATAAGAAGAATCATAGATGAATGTCATTGTGTATAATACAAGTATGAGAACAAAAACTGTAGTCTACACTTCAGCTCTACACCGAAGCGAAGCGAGGTATATTATACACTCTTAAATATATTGTTATTGTTGAATAATATTATGTAGTGACATTTCTAAAAAAATTGGATACTAGCCATAAAAATCCGTGTTGTATTTAATCCCCACTCTAATAATTTTTTGCAACAAAATGTGTTTTTTTTATCCTTAAAAAGTCCTTAATGTATCTATGCCAAAATTCTTTTAAACTAGTTCAGAAGTTAATACTGAAAATGTAACAGACAGACAAATGGATGGAGGGAGGTGATATTTACGCTGTGGATAAGATCGAACCATCTGATTTCAGACCTACTTTCTGATATTTCGCTTAAAAATGTCAAAACAGACTGTTAATATGGATCAAAGATATTTAGATAATAGATCATGTTGTAGATACAATTGGAATCACTTATATCAATCACTTGTAAAATCGTAAATGTTACAGATTTACGATTTTAAGTAATTTCGAGTTTGAAACTCTTTCGATTTCTTGACATTATAAAAAACGTTGGTAAACTTATAGGCAAATCCTTAGTCTATGGGGAAAACAGTTAATATGTATATATATATATATATATATATATATATATATATATATATATATATATATATATATATATATATATAATATAATTAATAAATATTTTAATGACAAAATTGGGTTACAGGAATATCGAATAGTATTTTTTGAATGTAATTTAGTCATATATAAAATAAATATAATATATTCTTTTTAACTAGTCAGTCCCACCTCTAAATTGATCGTCGCAGAGTATGATTTAATCGCTATTAATTCGATTAAATCACGTAAAAGCCTCTTATTTATCAGAAAACAGGTGACTGAATCAATTAGTTATAATATTAAAGTAGATTGAGTAAGAAATGGCTCGAATCTTGTACCGTTACAAATTTGGGTTCGAATGTCAGCAAGCTTTAAATGATATATTTCTTATTAAAATACTCTTTATTGCATAACCATAATATTAAGTCTTAACTTATGAAATTGCCCTTTTTAATTAAATAAGTTGACACGTGTCAGTACTTCGGGAGCCGGGCGTTCTACGTTCCGTTATACATTCGCCCCACTTTAATAATTCAAAGAAAAAAAAAAATGGGTGCGTGTACTTATGTAGGCGCGTGACAAGTTATCCTTCTTTGGCATCGTTTAAAATTAGTTTTTAATTACATGCAAATAATTAATTACAATAAATTAATAAAAAGTCTGGAAAAGGACACAGTCAATAAAGTTCAGTTTTAATTTGAAAAAATAAATAAATAATCAAAATATTCAATTAAAATCGCTACTGAATATAATTTATTAGAACATATGTGATTTGCACTTGTATGAAACTCAAACACGTATTCCGAATATACAAACTAGAAACATGTGGATAAATATTATAAATATGAATACCTATAACTGTTACTTTATTACAAAAAAATAAAGATGTGGTTTTTGGTTCTACTACACCAATGGTCAAGAGATGGCGCTGTAGTCTCCTGAATCGCGCTTTGGTGCCGTTGTTCCAGATTAATAAATACTTTTGATAGGCCTTCACAATGCAGTCGTTAGCACCCACTAAATAGAGATTCTATTTCTATTTTGTTGGTAGATTTTCTTAATGTGCGGTAAACACAAAAGTAACAGCATTAGAAGTTGGTCGCTTTAGCGACCAACTTCATGCTGTTAATATTTTGTGTTACAGTGATGCGCGCGCATCTTAAAATTTCACTCTCATCATTTTTTCATAACGCGCCTAAAGAAGTATAACTTCAAAAACGAAAGATGTAACGATGATGTGCATTTCCAAATGCCGCACTTCGTTACTTAAACACTGTTTTCTCACAGATTATTTGCAAAATTCTCAATCTATCAATGATGTTCGTGCAGAATTGGTACCTAGTTTTATATTTTAATCATAAATAACTATTATTACAATTGGAAGCTAGTACAACTCTTTTGAATTGCCCATACTTTTTATCTTATCTAAATCTTAATCATTTGCTCCTGGATATAAAGTGACAACACAGCTTAAATGTGTCTTAAAAGTTTATGAAACGTTCAACAAATTATAATAAAAGGATGCACATTGAACCAGTTCAATCGTGTTTTATTTAAATTTATGTAAGTCTCTGAGAGCGATCCAATGTTTGTTGAAGAATTTTCTAAGTATAAAATATTTAAGAGTGCACAGGAAGTCACACACACGGAAATATACTCATTTATCTACATTAGCTTGCTCCTTGCGGGTTTGAACCCGTGTCGTCATAAATTAATGTAGATACATTTAAACATAATGCGTGTATGAGATTCCGCGTGGAACTGGGAACGAAAGAAAAATATACACACATCAAAAGTGTCTAGGGATCAAGCATTTTTATGCGGATTTCTTGAGATTGAGATGTGGCTTTGTAATAAATTTATGATTTTATAAATTTATATGGATCCTTTTTGGTGCATTTCATAATTTGAATCAGGAACTGTGAATCAAATTCGAGTAAAAGATGAAAATCAGCTGTCAATATTTTCCCTATAAAAACATACAACGCATTGAAGACATTATTAGTGCTACTGTTTCCCTACTACTGATTAAAACCAACGTTATTATGGAGCGGCGACGTCATTTAAGCAGGGAAGAAATGCTCAGAGCCGTGGGAATGATAGAAGCTGGTTCCCGGCAACGTACTGTGGCTTTAGCTCTGAATACAAGTCAGAGTGTTATCAGTCGACTTTGGACACGATACCGAAGCACTGGTACCGTGGCTGAGCGCCATGGAGGACGGTATTGCTGCACCACACGGAGACAAGACCGATACATTCAAATCTTAACTCGAAGAGCTCCAACAATAACCGCCATGATGTTAGCCGTGAGGCTTCATCACTCTTCAGGGAACTTAATTAGCGACCAAACAGTCAGAAACCGCTTGCATGAAGTGAACCTTCATTCCCGAAGACCGCTACGGGTACCACCTGTAGCAATGCACAATCGTAGGATTCGATATCAATGGGCTCTTGAACACAGAAATTGGGCAGAAGAACAATGGCGTTTCGTGTGCTTTTCTGATGAGTCTCGTTTTGGTATGAGACCGGATACAAGACGTATACGACACTGGAGAACCCCTGGACGCCAACAGCGATTAAAATCCTGCCAGGAAGTCCATCCTTATAGTGGTGGAACCATCATGGTATGGGCGGGTATTTGGATCGGCGGAAGAACTGAGTTGATTTGGATCAGAGGCAACCTCAACGCTCAAATTTATGCTGAGACGATTGTATCAGACGTCATCGTTCCTCTACAAGTGCAAATCGGTCCCTTATTTCAGTTAATGCATGATAATGCACGACCGCACACCGCAAGAGTTGTAAGACAGACTCTCGCCGCAGCTAACATCAATGTCCTGCCCTGGCCTGCTCAGTCGCCAGACTTGAACCCGATTGAGCATGCATGGGATATGCTACAGAGAAGAGCTCTGCCGAATATGGAGGGTATCCAGTCGCAAGAAGACCTTTTTTTGTTGTTGCAACGAACATGGGCGGCCATTCCACAGCGTGATTTGGATGAACTCATTTTGAGTATGCCAAACCGATGTTCTTGTGTTGTTAGTGTTCGCGGTAGAAATACGGATTATTAATTGTTTAAGTTACCCAATAAAATTTTAGAGAAAACTGTTATTTCAGTCTTTTTTTCGAACTTTTGTGTTAGTGGTTCAAATGTCAAAAATCCCTTTATTAGGAAAATGGCAAATTTCTTTATTAATGCAAAGGTGACTTGGTTTATCGTTACTGTGACAAACGAAAACACTTTATTTGATGAATCCTTAAAGAAAATTTTAATTAATATCAATCAGGAGAAAAGTTATTGCAAAAATATATGTTGATCCCTAGACACTTTTGATGTGTGTATAATGCATCCGCTGCTATATATAATATTCATCACACCGAACGTAGAAACGTAAAACTTTTACATTCAAAGCTTAATGTGGCGTCATTACGATGCAAGAATCATTAAACTTGAATTAAACATAATCGGCAAGATACATGTCCGAATCGAAATGATCATAATATGTAAAGAAAAGTTTACTAGAAAAAAATCCACGCGGACCAGGCAGCGGACGGGACTCGAACCCGCATCCTTCGCTATCCGGGCGAATGCACTGACCATTATGCTACCACGGCCCTATTAATCGCGTCGAAATTTTCCTAGCCTTAAGCTGCAAGGCAGCGCCATCTCTTCGCATTGTAGGTAACCCATAATGTCAAATGAATACTTGTTCAAGTATTAAACATTTGAAAGAAGAAATAGCAATTACTTTCATTCATTTGAAAGAAGAAATAACAAATTCCGACGCGGCTAATAGGGCCGTGGTAGCATAATGGTCAGTGCATTCGCTAGGATAGCGAAGGATGCGGGTTCGAGTCCCGTCCGCTGCCTGGTCCGCGTGGATTTTTTCTAGGAAACTTTTCTTTAGATTTAAACATCTAGCAGTTAAATGCTTAAAAAATAAATAAAATCATGATCTTAATATGCTTTAAATACTAGATTAGCTAACAAAATCTTCAGGATTGAAAATTGCACAACGATGCTGGCTAGACGGCATTATTTGTACCTTAGCTCAGTTTTGTACAATAAAATTAATTATAAATTACATATATACAGTTTACCACATCGTGAATGTAAAAATGTTTTAAATGAGTGGCTACTTAGTCTCCGATATGAAGATGTCGAATCTCTTATACAATAAAGTAATTAAATAAAAGTGATTTAACCCTAAAAAATATACACACACATACACACACACACAATCACAAACATACACACATGCACACAACGACGCTTTTGTAGATGTGAGTGTTGGTATTTTTGGTGTTTATTGTTACAAGTTATCATGTTCGAGGTGGGGCGCTAATAACTGCGACACAGTCTCTGACTAATGTAGTTATTAACGTTTTACATTGTATCTGTACAAACTATGTAATTGCAAATAAAGATTATCATTATTAATATATATACGAATTAATATAGATACATATTATTGATATAAATATATACGACGAAATGACATACCACAATTATATTTCAAAATATAAACACACACACATTAGTGACTCTTCATCTTAAATTTTGTAGCAGATGACTGCGAACATAACTTTTGAACATAAGTTTACTAGGAGATCTTCTGATGGAGTCGGGTAGGTAATTCCACAGCCGTATGGCTTGAAGAGAAAATTAATTGGACATATAACCTGAATGAGAAAGAGAAATATAGAGAGCTAATGAATCGCAAGAGCAGAGACTATCACAGAGATACCGAAACTTGCATTTTAAATACTCTGGAGAATGCGGATTGGAAAAAAGAGTGCAGAGTAATCTTTACTGCCTGCGCTGGCGAATAGAAAACTATTTTGAGATCGATATGAGAAAATAGGGTCAAATTTGCGGAAGCAAAAGATGAAATGGATAGCGTTATTGATTAGGCGGTCCAATTTATTGAAAAGATCTGCATTAAAGTCAGCATAATAGACATCGGCATAATCAATGAGTGATAGAATAAGGGACGTAACGAGAGTAATGTTATTTTGACGTGACAACGTCTTAAATTAGGTTGCGGCTGGGAGTCACTTATGAAAAAGTGTAACGCTCGGTAACGTTACGATGAGTCTCTCGTGTTAAGTTTAAGTTTACATGTACAATGTTTTAGTAAACAAAATATATTTCTATAGTTAAAATTTGTGCAATTCTTATTTTCATTCAATTCCTTGTTCCTATTGTGCAATTTAATTATATTCATATCAATAAATATTCTACCGAGAAAAAGACGTTGTCACGTAAAATCTTCGCCCGTAAAACCGACTTTACAGGCAACCATTTTTTTATGGAGAGAACATTTCTGAAGCGATTAAGGAAATGTTATGAAGAGAAAAGAAATTGGACATAAAGCCTGAATGAGAAAGAGAAATATAGAGAGCTAATGAAATAGTTAGTTCAGCTGACTTCAGCAATCTGAGACGTCGAACTTAGCATGGTATCAATGTGAGGGCGGAGTTCTTAACGTTGAGGCTAAATAGAATTGTAGACCCTTCAAACACAACAGGTGAGAGCCGACTAAAATCAATCTTTGAGATCTGCTTGGAGCCACCCAAAACGATTGCTTGACATTAAGTGGGGTTAACAGCAATTTCAAACTCTGCAGACCACGAACTTACATTGGATAGATCTTTATTTAGCTGAGATATACCAGCAGCAATTGCCTTAATCATAGTCTGCACATAAATGTGCAGAGCATCAGCGTAGAAATAGTAAAAACAGCCAAATGAGAAGGGAATAAAATTGATGGACAAAGATAAATAGAAGAGGAGAAAGAATTCCTCATTGAGGAATACCAGCAGTCAGGTCATTCCAGTTAGATAATTCACGTTCCTTGCACACTGCCTGCTGGCGATCAGAGAGGTAAGATGAGAACCAGTCCAATGTCAAAGATTAAAGATTATGGGATTTCAAAATAGCAAGCAGAAGATCATGGTCTACCATATTGAAAGCATTGGAAAAATCAATTAAGACTATAATGGTGACCATCAGTTTCTCCATACCAAGTCGAATGTCCTCAATTGCTTTAAGCAAAGCAGTCGACGTACTGTGTTCAGGTTGAAAACTGGATTGCTCGGGGAGTCGGCAACGGTTGCCGCGACCACACCCGCACTCCCGGCTTGCATTGGGGGGACTACGGTCCTCAGAATGTACGCCGGGTGACCGGTGCAGGAGTATTGTCTGGTTTTTAGTGGCCCTGTTCAGGGCGTTAGGTAGGAGTCCCACATACCTTCTTCTCGCTCCCCCGGTGGTTGAAGGATGCATAAAGCATTTCCCAGACAAAAAATAAAAAAAAGGTCGAAAACTGGATTGAAAAGGTGTAACTGCCTGAAATGTGTTAAAGAAGAAATTTGTCGGTAAGTACCAGCTTCAAGTATTTTGGAGTAAAAGGGAAGGATAGAAATTGACCTAAAGTTATTCAGTTGTCTTGGAGTGGAAGTTTCAGGAAGAAGAATAACGTAGGCGTCAAGGAAGAGGAAAGGAACCGGAAAGCTCTTTTAACAACTTTTATTTGTTACAATGGGGGCCAGTCTCAATTCGTTGTAGGAAAATAGCCATAGCTAAATGAAATGTATCCATTATCAAAGCTATTCTAAGTTTAGAGAAAATATTACTAGAGAAAATTCCACGCGGATCAGGCAGCAGACGGGACTCGAACCCGCATCCTTCGCTATCCGGGCGAATGCACTGACCAATTATGCTACCGCGGCCCTGATGGCCGCTTCGGATTTTTTCTAGCCATTCTTAAGCTACAAGGCAGCGCCATCTCTTTGCATTGCAATTTTATCTAGTTATATTTTCTTTAGATTTAAACATCAAGCAGTTACATGCTTAAAAAAATTATAACTATTCTAAGTTTATGAAACTGTTTTAAAAAGTCGTCAAGCCTTTAGCCGCTTATGCGTATAGTTGGTGCTTTCTTTTTTATGCTGTTTTCATATATTTACTAGCGGCCCGCCTTCGCTTCGCTTCGGTGTAGAGCTGAAGTGTAGACATAGTTTTTGTTCTCAGGCTTGTATTATACACAATGACATTCATCTATGATTCTCCTTATACCTGCATGCAAAGTCTCAGCCCGATCGGTTTAAAATTGACAAAGTTTCATACAAACTTTCATTCCCCATTTTATCCCCTTGGGGGTAGAATTGATGAAAATCCTTTCTTAGCGGATGCCTACGTCATAACATCTACATGCATGCCAAATTTCAGCCCGATCCGTCCAGTGGTTTGGGCTGTGCGTTGATAGATCACTATGTCAGTCAGTCACCTTTGAGTTTTATATAGATGTGCCTGCTTATTTTGTTGTTTTTTTTATCAACGCATGCTGTGGCTACCTTATTTGTAAGCGCAGTAAGCTATAAGCAATTTCAGCTTTGATTGTACCAAAAACTGTTGTAACTTTTAATGGCGACCCTTTTGAGTAAATAAATCTATAATAATTATACTTCAAATAAAAACCGAAAAGAAAAAAACAAGTCCAGTAGTCTATAATTCTGTTAACCCGGCGTCATGGGGGTGGAAAATTGTTACACGGACGTGGGGGCTGGGTCATCATTACCCTGATAAGGAATGTGAATATTTCTGTATGTATTTGAGAAAAATGATATTTTTTTGTAACATACAATAATTTACTTTATAAAGATAATACAAAACCACAAACATAATGAAAATATAAACTTTTATTAATAGGAATAAGATTTTGAAAACTATTCACTAAACATCAAGAAATTTGGCTTTCCTTAGCAAAACTTAACATAAAAAAAATATTAACCAGTCTTTGGTGTTCTAATAGAACTCTTATATATCTTTTTATATAAAATAATAAAAATAAGTTAGTCAGACTCATTATTATCAATACAATTAGCGCAGAAAGGCACTGTATGTTGAGGGCAAATATGCTTATTGCAGCCTTCACATACGTGTGTAGTTTTGCGATCTTTGCTTGCAGGATACACCTGACACCTCCTACGACCATTTATTTTTTTTGCTGGGGGCTCGTTGTAGATTCCAGATTGTATATTTTAGAATAAGTTGCAACATTTCGTCAGTAAAAAATAGGTTCCAGCTCGCAAATTCCGACAAAGCAGCCTTAGCTTCAGAGCTACCCCCGGCAACTGGTCGATTATATTTTCAGCTTTTGTTCGAACATTCTGTCGAAGATTTCGAATTCTGTCTGGCTTTCGAAACCAAGCCGTACCATCTTTACCAAAATATTGCCGTGTGTACACAAAATCACGAGTCGACAAACTTGTTGATGCATATTCCTCCTGCTGCAGATTTGCTTCAGACTGTACCCTACGTCTAATTATCGCCAATGGAACCACGTCGTCATCCGAAATCTCTTGCTCCGTATTGGTTGCTTCACTACGCTTATTCACGTGGTCATCATCCTCTCTAGACTCCTGATCAGACGGCATAACATCAGAGTCCGATTCTTCAAGTACCGCCATAATACGACGTCTTTCCAGTTGTTCGTGATCCATTATTACTCCTACTACCTACCAAAATTATAAAAAAATCGTCAAAACCTCAAAACAATGTAATAACACTAATAATACAAAGCACCATAAACAACAATTAATCATTTAAACAGTAATTGATTAAAATGGCGTAAAACAGGTACACTGAATACAGGCATGGGTCATATTTACCTTTTTCCCGTGACAACACTTGTAACTCTCAACGTGGCTCTCACCAAACTGAATTCGCGGGATAAACGTGTAGAGGGACTCAATGACTCCAGCTAATGCGAAGAGCGACAACGTCGCGCGCGTCGTTGTAAAATTATAAGCGAAATACAAGAGTGCGGGTAATTTTGACCCAGCCCCCATGACGCCGGGTTAATAAGGAACAAAGCTACTTTAACAGCCGGGACCCATAAGATATTCAAGAATACATAATATTTTTCAATAGTGGGTCCCGACTGTTAAAGTAGCTTTGTTCCTAGCGTTTTGCGCTCTTGCATTGCGCAGTCGGGTAAAAAGTCTTTTCTTTCTGTTTTCCGTTGGCTACAACTTCTTTTCCAAAGCGAATTGAGACTTACAAATGATAGTCATGACATGTCCTATCTAACGACAGACAGATAACGATTCTGCTTTGCGAACTAACGACATTATCGTTTAAAAACTGGCACAGTGACAATAAACGTTTCCAGAACTACGTTAAATCATTAATAGAATGTCACACCTTTTAAGAAAGCTTAGAATTCGGGTTGAAAAGAAAAGTCGGGTTGGGCTTAATGAATCTAGTTTTGTTAGTCATCCTTAATCTATAGATCTGTAACCTACATTAGAAGCCCTGTTCTGATTCTAGACAACTCATTTAGAAATCATTATACCTGCTGTTAGCAACAGACACTGGACGATTTTGAATTTTATTTTGATTTTTTGATACTTGCCATTTTTGTTTATTACTATTATTAACGTCAATGGTGTCGATTCTGGCGTGATTCTCTAAACTTAAAACTAAATTTAACATCAGTCTCGCTTTTTCATTCTGTACAGAGAATGACAAGGATACACTGTGTTATTCCTAAGAGATAGACATATACCATCGCGGACTTTTTGTAGACCTTTTAAGATCTATAGTATGTAGTACATTATTTTGATCTATCTCGTAGGGTTCAGCGTTTGCAATGTAAGCGCAAAAAAATTGTTTATTTACGACCTTACATTAAAAACCACTAAAATTATCAATGTTTCTCTACTATATTATGTATGTGTTATACATATAAACCTTCCTCTTGAAATATTCTATCTACTAAAAAACCGCATCAAAATCCCTTGCGTAGTTTTAAAGATCTAAGCATACATAGGGACATTGGGATAGACAGCGGGAAGCGACTTTGCTTTAAACTATGTAGTGATGACTACTTGTCGTGTTGTTTATTTGTGTTGTGTTACCTGTTTGATCTGTGTCTGTTATTATAATTATTGATTTTAAACTACAAAGGTATTCATTATTTCATTTATATTACGGCTAGAACCTTTTCTAACACCAGCGATGTCTAGAAGGATAAATAAATAAATATTTCTAATAGACACAATTTGGGGAGCTCGATGGCGCAAGTGGTTAACGCGTTCCGCTGCGATCGTTGAATTTAAGCAACTTTCGCAGTGGTCGGTCATTGGATGGGTGACCGAAAATTTATTATCTCGAGCTCGTGCTTCGGAATGCACGTTAAGCCGTTGGTCCCGGCTGCATCTGCAGTCGTTAGCACCCACCAACCCGCACTGGGCCCGCGGAGCGCATGCTCTATTTATTAGTATTATTATATAGTATTTTCTTATTATTTAGATTTGACCAAATAATTAGGTTCTTTGTTACCCCCGAAGTATGGCTGATTTACCCCCGTAGGTGCAATTACCCCCAGGTTCGGAACCCAGGAGTTAGATTATCAAAAATATTGGTTACGTATTTTTCTTTAGGCACATTATCAAAATAATAACAGATATATTTATTTGGGATGCCGCATCACGTAACGGCATGGTACAATTTTCACTTAGAAGTGACGTCTTGAGCACTCCTAAACTCTGACGCACTTCATCTTTATAATTTTTTTGGTTGTATGATGAATAAGTTCCATTTGTACTTAATTCATAGATATTTAAATGTATTTCTAAATAAAATTATACTTATACTAGCAAACCAGTGAACCAAATGTTCAACAAAAACTGATTTAAAAAAAATGTATTGAATTAATTGAGAACTTCGGAGATTTTGTGTGGTTTCGTTTGAAATTCGTGATTTCTCGAAAACCGGAAGTGCTACGTTACTCAAATCCGGTTTGTAGTCTTATCAGACTATTCTTAACTTATAACTTAAACATTCTCTTTATCTATCTCTTACGGTTTGGCCGCTGAAACAGCACCACAGACAGACGGACGGACGGACGAACGGACTTGTCTAATTGATAAGAGATACTGTTGCAAGTATTTTAGGCTCAATTAAAACAAAAATCTCAAAACGAAAATGAAAAGGTAACACTTTTCATTTCGTCAATATGAGGTTAAAATTTCGAACAATTATCTGTCAAATTCAACTTTTCCTTCGAAAGTTTTGTGAATTAGAGTAGGCATGGAGAATTTAATTGTCAAACTATTTCGGATGAACGAATTTTCGAAATGAAAAGGAAACAGAGTAAGGAACGTGCGAAATTTCGATCAAAATTTCGTTTTTCGTTGAAATAGAGTACCTAGGCCTCCTGGTCACACGATATACTTACCTAACACTTGAATACTGGCACACTTTTTGTCCCAGCACCCAATTATAACTTAACCTTGAAAGCAATGGCGTGAAACCCTATAAACGTTTGCTAAGCGAAAAACAAGGAAGTGACATTTGTATATCAAACATGAAATACTGTTTGATACAATACGCACAAACGAAAATAAACAGTTTTATTGTAGTTATAATTTGTATTATTTTAAAAATATAACTAGAAATACTTCCACGTGGACCAGGCAGCAGGCAGTATCCGTGAGGGCCGCGGTAGCATAATTGGTCAGTGCATTCGCCCGGATTGCGAAGGGTGCGGGTTCGAGTCCCGTCTGCTGCCTGGTCCGCGTGGAAGTTTTTCTAGTTATATTTTCTTTAGTTTTATTGTATTATTTGAATACTTAAATGTGTTCGGGCGAGGCGAACGCGAGTTGATAGTCCGGTCAAAATAGACATTCAAGGTTACATTAATTCGCACCTAGCTGAAAATTGGCATGTATGTTGGGAACCCAATTACACACAATTTGTCAATTATCCACATGAATCCAACGTGTGGAAAAAAAAATATTCAAGGTCAAATGTTGCAAAAATCGTTTTTTTGAGTTTTCCAGCTAAACGGTAAGTTTTGATCACGGTTTCGATGTAGTCCTTTGGATTCAGGTCTGAGCGAACTTCCATACCGAGCATGGAAATGTTGCTCTGCAGCGGTAGTGTTGTGCCCTGAAGAGATGGAAGGGGAAGGAATGACGATGTTTTTGCCGTGAAAGCGCAAGCCTGAGTTTTCTTGGCATTGAACCCAACCAAGTTCCTGGTACCCCATTCGGAAATGTGGTCCAAAGCCTGATTGAGTTCAATGACAAGATTTTCCCGTTTCTCCCTGGTTACTGCCTGCCCAGCCGCTGCTTGTCCGAGATACCCCGCATGCACTGTACTATCGTCTGCATAGCAATGAATATTCCCAAGAGGAATCAAGTTATTTTAAAAATAGGTGAGACAAAAATTATTCATCATGCAATTATCTATTGAAATTGTTCATACACTTTTTTTCCTAAGAATCACCATTTCGGAGATATAGCGATGTAAAATGTTGATAAAGTTGTATTCTTCTTTTTATGTACGGTACAGTCGGTTACTGTTTAATATTTATAAGCTACTACTCTACAATTTTTATAGATAATTGCATGATGAATAATTTTTGTCTCACCTATTTTTATGATAAAACTTACCGTTTAGCTGGAAAACTCAAAAAAACGATTTTTGCCACATTTTACCTTGAATATTTTTTTTCAAAAAATATTGACAAATTGTGTGTAATATGGTTTGGGAACCAATTGTTCAACTAAACCAAATAATTAGGTTCTTTGTTACCCCCAAAGTATGGCGGATTTACCCATCATCACCATCATCATCATCAGCCTATTAATGTCCCCACTGCTGGGGCACAAGCCTTCCCTATGGATGGAATAGGGAGATTGGGCTACGACCCACCACGTGGGCCAGTGCAGATTCGTAGGTACTAACGACTGCCGATGTAGCCGGGATTAACGGTTCAACGTACCTTCCGAAGCACGGAGGAGCACGAAACAGTAAACGGTTGGTCACCCATCCAAGAACCGACCGCTGCGAAAGTTGCTTAGCTTCATAATACTGGTTAGCGCATTCGGAGTACGCCATCGAGCATTACTCTCTCTATAAAAAATACTTTGTAATTTAAATCTAAAGAAAAGTTTACTAGAAAAAACTCCACGCGGACCAGGCAGCGGACGGGACTAGAACCCGCATCCTTCGCTATCCGGGCGAATGCACTGACCATTATGCTACCACGGCCCTATTAGCCGCGTCGAAATTTTCCTAGCCTTAAGCTGCAAGGCAAAGCAGTCGAGACTTTGTAATTATTCCTGACAATTTGCTTCAAGTTGCTATATTTGCACAGGTATTACCCAAGGACTGGGTTAATTCGGTTATGTGATGCTTAATATAACTTAATTTCATGGGGAGGACATCAAACATAGGTTTAAGCAATTGTCGCATTAACAATGTTGCCTGTTTGAGGGTTTGAAGTGAGGGCCGCGCCTCGTAATTCAATTTCGTACTAATCCAATGTTTGTTAATGAAACTGTCGACTTAGGTCTGGGAGTTCTTCTTCTTAGTATTTCTTATAATTGCTGTCCTAATTCTATCTACAGCCTAACCTTATAAAACGTTTGTAGTATTCATACTTAGATTAGAACAAAAAGGGTAGATACGGTACACTCATACTTGCATCAAACAAAAACTGAACCCACGGCAGCGCGAACGGGACGGCGAGATCCGCGTCACTGCATTACCGACCCGAGCGAAACAGCACGTTAAGTTTCAACGGCAGCGCGAACGAGACGGCGAGATCCGCGTCACTGCACTACCGACCAATCACGCGACCAGTACTCGACGTGTCGACGTCACTACCGAATAAGATTCAAAAGAAACAGCATTTTTTATGAAAAAATATATTTTATAGTACTTACGAATGAAAAGTGATGCCGTGGGTTTTATTTTTAGTTCTTGAGCAATTTGAGCACTTTTTAAAAACACACTTAGGGATTGTTTTATCATATAAACACAAAATATTAGCAATGTTTCTTTTTGGCGTTCACATGTGTCGTTTGCATGTCAAGTTGTGACTAAAGTGACCACAATTACTGCGGATCACTTTTGTGAGGCTAGTGCCGTATCTACCCTTTTTGTTTTAATCTAAGTATTCATAGGCCGTAGAATAATATGAAAATCATGTTTCCTCTGTTCAACTGGTGGCGAAAGAAATGGGTTTTGCTTGTACAGAATTTCTCGACCTCTGGCAACACCATTAAATTGTCCTTCATCATCAAAAGCCTATCTTAGTCCACTGCTGGTCATAGGCCTCTCCAAATGCACGCCACTCGGTATGGTGAGTAATCATTTCCTCCATCCGTTGTATATATGTGGGGCATATAGATGTCGCCGCCACATCATCATATCGATGGTCAGTGTTTTCAGCAGTCAGTGCGTCAGTCGGGCTTGCAAGTGCCAGTGTGCTGCAGGATGCCTCAGTCTGCGGTGAGTCGAGACGGGTGGGGTGAAGGCGCGTCGCCAGTGCTGCAGAGTTGCTCCAGTCTACGGTGAGTCGAGACAGGAGGAGTGTGACGGTGGGTCCGAGCTGCTGGTGTGCAGGGCTGCCACGCCGGTGTGCTTGCGGCCAACAAGTGAGGTACCGGTCGTGGACTGCGGAGACCAGGTCGGGATCTTAGATTCAAACAAAAAGGGTAGATACGGCACTAGCCTCACAAAAGTCGCTTTAGTCACAACTTGACATGCAAACGACGTACATGTGAACGCCAAAAAGAAATATTACTAATATTTTGTGTTTGTATGATAAAAAAATGCCTAAGTGTGTTTTGAAAAAGTGCTCAAATTGCTCAAAAACTAAAAATAACACCCACAGCATCACTTTTCATTCGTAAGTACTATAAAATATATTTTTCATAAAAATTGCTGTTTGTTTTGAATCTTATTCGGTAGTGACGTCGAGTACTGGTCGCGTGATTGGTCGGTAGTGCAGTGACGCGGATCTCGCCGTCCCGTTCGCGCTGCTGTGGGATCAGTTTTTGTTTGATCCCAGTATGAGCGTACCGTATCTACCCTTTTTGTTTTAATCTAAGGTCGGGATGATGCCGTCGGATGCTGCCGAAGGTCCAGGAAGCGTCGTTGAGAGCTGCGATGCTGCGATTATATAGCTTTAAACTATATTTTAATATATTTTATAAAGGTTAAATATAGAAAGTGCCAATTGAAACAAACAAGCTTATACGTTTGAGAGTAAAAACTTGATTTTCATACATATTTTTAAGACTTTGATTCCCTTGCTGTCTTTTCTTGATTGTCTTACAAAATGTAAATTGATTTATTTTCAGATTCAGTCGTCCGAAAGTGATGCGTATTCGATAAAAATGCTAATACCTAATGAAGAAAAATTTCATGTTTACTTAATAGGTATTACTTATTTTTAAAAAAAGGTATGAAAATTAAATTGAGCCAGGGGAATCAACTGAATAATGCCGCGATTACACTTGCTCGCTAGCCCGAATACGATTGTCAATGGAATTCGGATAAACGACTCGTATTACAGAATGACAATTAAGTTTATTTATTTATTTATCAAAATACATTACACCATTATAACAGGTATATACCTAATTCAATAGTATAGTCGTCTTTTCAAACTAACAATAAATTCTTATAAAATTACATTAATTATTAACAATATTATTTCAATGTTGTAAAGTATATGAAAATGTCAATAAAAATAAATAAAAGAATAAACAATGTCGATGTTAGCAAATGGCAATTAAAAATCTATAAAAATAAAGATAACTTTAAATTTAGGATAATGCATCCTAAATTGAAGCCAATACGATTACAATTATTGTCAATAAAATTTGTCCATAAAATCTAAAATTCATAATACATTTCTCGAAGTTAATTAGGTGTTTACTAACATAGTTACTTATTTTATTTACTAACAATAATGTTTTATATCTGTATGTATGTTATGTATGTTATGACTATAAGGTTAAATCTATGGGCCTACGTAGCTTGATCATAAATAAATAAATAAAATAAAAATAAGTGTTGATCTTTACTTCAGTATAGTTAGAAAGTAATATATAGTGACATCCCTTTCTAACTGTACTCAAGTAAGGATAAACACTTATTTGTCATTCTATAAAGTCTGAATTAAAAAAATGTAATATTAACTTTGAGTTAGTAAACTCAAAGTTATTTTGTTATCTCAAGATTTACGTGCAAGTGGGCCTAAATGTAAATGAACAGAGTCCAGTACGCCCGTATCAGGTACTTTTGGTAACCCGACACTGTCTTCCAGCCCGTATTTCAGTGTAAATATTTCTTGCCCGAATGCCCGAATTCGAGTAATGTCTTTCGCGCACCCGAATCCAATGTAATCAAGCCATTAATTAGGCTCATCATTGGGAAACTAATTTTCAACTGACTTTGACGGAACTTAAAGCTTCTAAGGAATGATGTGACCAACTAAACAGGGAATGTGACGGCAATGAAAGAGAACTTTTTATATTTTATTTTTTATAGATAGGTCCGACAAATGACTCCACCCCACCTGATGTTAAGTGAAGGTGGAGTCCAGACGCGAAGATAGCTGATACAGCAGTTCTACCTGCCACACCAGCCAGCCTCACCCTGCCGGCCTGCATGTTGCTTCTTCACGCCTCTTTTAAACTCATATTTTTTTTGGATAGGACATTAAAAATTATAGAGTGACATGGCAAAGCTGCATAAATTGTACAATGATGCTATTGTTGAATGGGACAAACTCCAGAACATCTTAGATGGTAGTTTTGTAGGAGTGAATATGATTTTTTTTAAAGTTTATTCATACTCTTGAATACTGCTATATGAGGTCTTAGTACCTTTGGTTCATCATCAGCCTATTAATGTCCCCACTGCTGGGGCACAGGCCATCTCTATGGATGGAATAGGGAGATTGGGCAATGACCCACCACTCGGGTCCAGTGCGGATTGGCGGGTGCTAACGGCTGCAGATGCAGACGGGATCAACGGCTTATGTGCCTTCCGAAGCACGGAGGAACTCGAGATAGAAGATTTTTGGTCACCCATCCTACCTTTGGTTGTCGGATAATTTTGACTGACTCAATGTAAAATTTAGCATTCTATCTCTTATCAAGATTAGATTCATTTGTCGGTCATAGGCAGTCAAAACATTACCGCTAACTCCCTTGGGTTCGGAAGGAACATTAAGCGTTGGTATCGGCTAAGGGCGCTTTCAATTTATGCCTGCTGCGGTGCCGAAGCGGTGCGTTTTGTGTGAAACAAAAGGATCGTCCGTACGCTGTACGACGGACGATTCTGTTTTTCCGTACGCTGTACGACGGACGATCCTGTTTTTCCGTACGCTGTACGACGGACGATCCTTTTTTCCGTACGCTGTACGACGGACAATCCTTTTTTTTCCGTACGCTGTACGACGAGCGATCCTTTTTTTCCGTACGCTGTACTACGGACGATCCTTTTTTTCCGTACGCTGTACGACGGGCAATCCTTTTTTTTCCGTACGCTGTACGACGGACGATCCTTTTTTTTTCACACAAAACGCACCGCTTCGGCACCGCAGCAGACCGTCCAGAAACGCATAAATTGAAAGCGCCCTAAAGTCTTTAGTATTCACCGCGTTCATTAATTCCAGGGACATTATAGCTGATGATGAGTAACTTTTTAATCATAAGTATAGTGTCCATTTATAAATAACCTCAATTCTGTACCCTTGGTTTTCAGTGTAAAGGAGATAATTGTACTGCTTCGGTATGTATTATTTGTAAATCTTTTTAAAGAAAATATAACTAGAAAAAATTCCACGCGGACCAGGCAGCAGACGGGACTCGAACCCGCACCCTTCGCAATCCGGGTGAATGCACTGACCAATTATGCTACCGCGGCCCTCACGGACCGCGTCGAAATTCTTCTAGCCATTCTTAAGCTGCAAGGCAGCGCCATCTCTTCGCATTATAGGTAACTATAAATAAAAAATTATAACTAAATCTTTTTAGTTATAATTTTTATAATTTTAAAGCATGTAACTGCTTGATGGTTAAATCTAAAGAAAATATAACTAGAAAAAATTCCACGAAAGAAAATATAACTAGAAAAAATTCAACGCGAATCAGGCAGCAGACGGGATTCGATTGTGGGTTACCTATAATGCGAAGAGATGGCGCTGCCTTGCAGCTTAAGAATGGCTAGAGGAATTTCGATGCGGTCCGTGAGGGCCGCGGTAGCATGATTGGTCAGTGCACCCGGATTGCGAAGGATGCGGGTTCGAGTCCCTCTGCTGCCTGGTCCGCGTGGAATTTTTTTGTAGTTATACTTTCTTTAGATTTAAATCTTTTTATTTAAGAAAAATATATTATAGTACAACAATTATTGGCAGTTCACATGGTATAAAGCTCGCTTGCCACGCTGACGGCCCGCGTTCGAATCCCGGCCGTGGAAACACTTTCATTTTCCACTTTTTATAAACCAGAGTAACATCAACTAGTTATAGATACCTGGCATGCATTATTTCATCATCATCATCAGCCTATTAATGTCCCCACTGCTGGGGTACAGGCCTTCCCTATGGATGGAATAGGGAGATTGGGCCATGACCCACCACGCGGGCCCAGTGCGGATTGCTGGGTGCTAACGACTGCAGATGCAGCCGGGACCAACGGCTTAACGTGCCTTCCGAAGCACGGAGGAGCTCGAGATAGTAAATTTTTGGTCACCCATCCAATGACCGACCACTGCGAAAGTTGCTTAACTTCAACGACGGCAGCCGAACGCGCTAACCACTTACGCCATCGAGCTCTTCCATTATTTATCTCTTTAATATCTCTTAAAATTTGAGGAGTTGTAAAATACTTCAAAAGTTACATTTGTTTCAAACTTTTTATATCATTATGATTTTGTAAACACAAGCACAGAAATAGTAGATTATTAACCAAGGGGATAAAGTAGTGTCTTCTGTCGCGGGTGACGATTTAAATGGCGAGCGTAACGAAGGACTCGAGGTTTACTCCCGAGCGTAACGAGGGTGTTAAAAACTGAAATCACGAGCGAAGCGAGGGATTTAAGACGAGTCCTGAGTGTAGCGAGGGATTTAAGTTCACCCAAGACTAAGACAGCTTTATCACCGAGGAAAATACTCTACTTTTCGTACCATTTGCGAAAAAATTAACACAATAATAATATGAGATAAGCATTTATTAAAAATAATGACAATTAAAAGTAAAAGTTAACATTCGAAACATTAGTACAGTCAATCTGTAGGTTGAGTGGTGAAAAAAAACCTAAAGGGTAAGTCTTGTTTTTTCTGTTGCCAAATAACGTCAGTATGCCACCTTGGCGATGGGCATGTTCAACTCGTAGGCGTTTATGGAAAAGCTCAAAAAAACCTTCAAAATTTTTTTGAAACGGTTTTTTCTTGTTTTGTATGCATTTTAGAAACTTTTTTTTTCACATAATTGTAGAGGGCGTTGAGTACTACAATTTATGTTATTGTTGCAATCTCGTACAACAAAAAATGCGCATTGTAGGTGGCGCTAAAGTCTCAAAAAAAGTGTTTTTTCACTTTTTTACCCTGAAAATATCAGTTTAATGGAAAAATTTAAATGGAAAAGTAGTTCCATACATAATTACCAACAACTTTTATGCAAACATTTTTTTTGTATTACTTACCGTTTTCAAGTTATAAATTGCGCAGGTATGAAAAATCCAATAGAGCGGTTTTGGGCAGTTCAAGTACACATTTGCAGTGCACATTTCAATGTACGTTTTACTATTTTTTTTTTCATGATTGTAATAATTTACTAATGTACTTTGTGAATAGAGTAGATGGCCGAATTGGCCCACTGTGTTGGCACTCACTGTGTTGTATACGTAGCGCTGTATTGCACTGTAACTTGAAAACTGTAAGTAATTTAAAAAAAATGTTTATACAAAAGTTGTTGGTAATTATGTACGAAACAACTTTTCAATTTAAAGTTTTCCATTAAAATGATATTAACAGGGTGAAAAAGTGAAAAAACACTTTTTTTGAAACTTTAGCGCCATCTACAATGCGCATTTTTTGTTGCACGAGATTGCAACAATGACATAAATTGTAGTACTCAACGCCCTCTACAATTATGGGTAAAAAGTTTCTAAAATGCATACAAAACAAGAAAAATGCGTTTCACAATTTTTTTGAGGGTTTTTTTGAGTTTTTCAAAAAACGCCTACGAGTTGAACATGCCCATCGCCAAGGTGGCTTACTGACGTCATTTGGCAACAGAAAAAACAAGAGTTACCCTTTAGGTTTTTTTTTCACTGAAACGATTTTTTTTTCGACAGATTGACTGTACTACATTGGTCCAATTAAATACGGCTTCGTCGGTTTTCGTAATTTTATTTAATAATCATAACTGCACAATAAATGCGTATTCCTTCTTCAAAAAGATGTATAATGCTTTATATACAAACTCAATGGTGTAAACACAGCTGTAGTTCAGTATAAATTTCGGTAAGTATTCCAAATTAAAATCACATTCTCCCCCTAGAGGATGAATGAAATTCAGTACAATTTTCTTTCCCTGTTTTTAATTTTTAACAGATTAAAAATGACTATTGTTATGTTCGCTTTTTGTAGCATAGAATGTCACTTTTTTGAGCAAGTGGTACGAAATAACTTTTATTCGATGCAAGAAAAAGTAAAGGCAAGGATTTTTCCGACTGAATAATATTTACTCACCAAACAAGCTCGGTGTTTGTACTTGGCGTAACCCGACCATATTATATTAGTGACAAGTACAAACCTACATTTAGTATTTATTACTTTGAAGACACATTGGTGACAGATTATCGAATTAGAATAGGTTGCAAACCGAAATGTCAATGTCAAATTTTGTATGGAAACTTAGATAGTTGAACTTAGAACTTAGATAGTTTGTTATTAATGAACTACAACGCTATCGATAGTATTTAACTCATCCGATAGTATTGGCTTTTTCTGTGCTATCGATAGTATCGATACTATTGATAGTATCGATAAGCGTATCGATTGTCATACGATTGGTTGGCTATCTGTTATATACGAGTCTGCATGTGTGCGCGGCTGCGCCCGCGCCGACGTATTAACCCACTCAATAAACCAGTGCGTTGACAGCCACCGAGTCTTTCACTTGTCCCTGTGCTCGCATACTTTCCAGTGGCGACGATTACCCGCGTTTTAGAAAAAAAAAGTGAAAATGTCGTTTTCTCATATTGGTAATTTATCAAATTTTGACCACACTTTACATACTTGGAAGACCTACAAATGCAGATTGTCGCAATGGTTTATTGCGAACGATGTCGACCAGGTGATGGATCCAACGGGAGTGAAGAAAAGGGCGATACTTCTCAGCGCACTCAGCGAAGGCACATATAAACTCGCAGCTGATCTCGCGCTGCCCAAGGAGCTGCAGAATGTGCCGTATGATGACATCGTGGGACTCCTTGACTCCCACTTCACGCCAAAGCATATAGGGTTTAGCGAGCGCCATCGGTTTTACGCCGCTACCCAAGAAGAAATGGAGTCACCATCGCAATGGGCCGCCCGATTACGCGGATTGGCCTCGCAATGCGAATTCTCAAACGTGGAAGAACTTTTACGAGACAAATTCATTATGGGCATGTTGCCGGGAGCCGTAAAAGAAAAAATGTACGTCCAGGACCTAGCGGGGCTCACGTTGGTGAAGGCCGTGGACCTCGCCGAGAGTCTGCGGAGCGCGCGCGCTGCCGCCGCCAGCGCAAGCGCAACGCCGCCGGGCGCGACCACGACCACGAAGAGGTCTACAAGATCGGGAACCCAAATAACACTGGAGGCCGCCGTAGTGTAAAAGTGAAGTGTACAGTGTGTGGTTATGCTAATCATGAAAAAGAATCGTGCCGTTTTGCGGGTTATACTTGTAGGAAGTGCAATAAAAAAGGCCACCTTCGACGTATGTGTAGAAATGTAAATTACGTTTCTACTAGGGCAGGTGAGGTGTGCGAGGGCGGTGACGACGACGATGGTGAGTTGTTCAATATTCGTTCTGTAAAAGGGGAGCCGCTTGTTGAGACGGTGATTATCAATGGCAAAAAGTTTAGATTCGAAATAGACAGCGGATCAGCAGTTACGGTCATGTCAGAAATGACGTTTAAGCTACATTTTAAAAATTTGCCGTTAAGTACAACGAATAAAAAATTAGTAAGTTACACTGGTGAAGTGCTGGGTTGCATTGGGTGTGTACCATTATCGTTACAGTGGGCGGGCCGCACACGTGTCCTTGATGTGTATATAGTTCGCGGTAGTGGTCCGTCTTTGCTCGGCCGCGATTTTATTGCGCACTTCGAGTTGCAGCTTGCCCCAGTTCAATACTGCGAAAGTAACGATTTGTTTAATTCCCTACAAGCACGTTATCCTGATTTGTTCTCGGGAAGGTTAGGGAAATTTAATCAGTATGAAGTGAGCTTAACTTTGAAAGATGGCCATAGACCTACTTTCTGTAAAGCGCGACCCGTCGCATTTGCGTTAAGAGAAAAGGTGGAGTGCGAAATTGATCGATTAGTCAAATTAGGGGTGCTGTGCCCAGTAGACCATTCAGAGTACGCGTCACCAATCGTACCTGTGTTGAAGCGCAATGGATCAATTCGGATTTGTGCAGATTATTCTGCCACTATCAACAAACAATTAGTTATGGATCAGTATCCACTACCTACGATTAATGAGCTATTTTCTAAATTGTATGGAGGCAATCAATTTACTAAATTAGATTTATCAATGGCTTACAATCAGTTCTGTTTAGATAAAGACGCCCAAAAAGTAACTTGCATCAATACACATCGCGGATTGTTTGCTTATACACGACTCGTGTTTGGTTTGTCAAGCGCTCCAGCTATTTTTCAACGAGCGATGGAAAATTTGCTTGCGGGCATAAGTGGAGTTCTGGTACTATTAGATGATGTTTTAATAACGGGGTGCCATCGCTCCGAACACCTGGAAAGATTAAATCAGGTGTTACAAAGACTACAAAACGCTGGCTTAACCTTACAAAAAGATAAGTGTGTTTTTTTTTGTGACGAAATCAACTATTTGGGCTATGTGATCAACAAAGATGGGTTGAAAAAATCACCGGAAAAAGTAAAAGCTATACTAGAGGCACCGGTACCTAAAACTGTAAATCAGCTACAATCGTTTTTAGGACTAGTAAATTACTACAGAGGGTTCGTTCCAGGTGCGTCCAGTGTGTTAAGTCCACTGTATGACCGCTTGAAAAAAGGCAACAAATGGGTTTGGTCTTATACAGAAGACAAAGCGTTTAATGAAATCAAAAAGGCACTAGCGTCCGAAAAGGTATTAGCGCATTTTAACCCGGACGCAAAAATAATACTTACCGTAGACGCCTCACCCACGGGATTAGGTGCGATCTTGTCACAAATTGGAAAAGATGGTTTAGAAAAACCCATTTCATTCGCGTCGCGTTCTCTCAATAAAGCAGAACGTCGATATTCTCAAATCCAGAAGGAAGCCACAGCAATTATTTTTGGTGTGAGACGATTTCATCAATATCTATATGGCAGGTCAGTGCCTTTTGTGTTAAGAACGGACCACAAACCTCTTATTTCTATATTCGGTTCACATAAGGGTATACCAGAAGTTTCTGCAAACCGGTTACAGCGTTACGCCTTATTTTTAAGTGGTTACAATTACGCCATTGAATATATAAAAAGTACAGACAATAGTGCAGATTATTTGTCGCGCGCGAGCCTATCGCATACAATCGACGACACTGTTATCGGGCACGGTGAGCGCAGTGTAGACGTATGCGACCGCGCGGCATACGTGTGTTTTGTAGTGGACGGATCGTTTCCTATAACGTTAGAGAAATTATGTAGTGAGACGAACAGGGATCCTATATTAAAAAAAGTTATACATCACGTGTTAAACGGGTGGGGTAGATCGGTTAAAGAAAATGAATTAAGACCGTATTACTTGTGCAGGCTAGAATTGTCATACGAAAATGGTTGTCTGTTGCGTGGCCATAAGGTTGTCATTCCGGAGGCGTTACGCGAAAGGGTGCTGTCAGAACTTCATACATCACACTTGGGTATTGTGAAAACAAAAGCGGAAGCTCGCTCACGGTTTTGGTTCCCAGGCATAGACGAAGCTTTGGAACGAATGATAGGACTGTGTGAAGTTTGTATGCAGTTGAGAGTGTCACCTCCCCGAGCGCCAATTTCACCGTGGCCGTACCCCTCGCACCCGTTTTATCGCATTCATCTTGATTTTTTGGGCCCAATGAATGGACGAGTATACCTAGTTATTGTGGATGCATTTACTAAATGGTTAGAGGTTTATGAGATGAGTTCTTGCACTACACCAGCGGTAATAGATAAATTATACGAGTTCATGTCCAGGTTTGGCTTACCCCATACGATAGTTACGGATAATGGTACCTCATTTGTCTCCCAAGAGTTTAAACATTTTTGTGGTTTAAATGGCATTTCTCACATGACGTCACCTCCTTATCACCCAGCGAGCAATGGGCAGGCAGAATCATATGTGAAAATAATCAAGCGGGGAATAAAATCAATCTTACAAACAACTAATTGTAATAATTTTAGAGAACGCAGAATAAAACTACTAAAGTATATTTTCGATTACCGTAATTCTGTCCATACTATGACGGGTAAATCACCGGCTCAGCTTGTGTTCGGCCGCCAGCTAAGGTCACGGCTCGATCTTATGCACCCTCGTCTAATTTCATCGCCCTCCTCCACGTCATTCGCTAAATATATGCACTCTAAACAGTGTTGGCAAACTGAAGTAAAGGGTGGCAAGAGCAGGTTGTTTATTCCTGGACAATATGTTTACTATAAAAAATATATAAACAATAATAAGTTTTTTTGGGTAAAAGGAATAATACAAAGAAAAATTGGAAAAATGTTATTTGTCATTAAAGACTTGAATACGTCAGTTTTTGTTAAGAAACATCAAAATCAATTGATACTTTATTATAAGGGAAATGAGTCTAACGTGACAAATCATACACGGGGGGACGATGAAATTGATGTACCGGACGTCGACACAACGTCATTAACATCATCCTCACAATCGCCATTGCCAGACACACCGATTACAAGCGCAAAAGTAATTGAATCCGGAGAAGGTCAAAGATCGTCCCTTACACCGGCGGCACCGACGCGCGGCGAGTCAACGTCACGTGGGTCGCCCTCGCCGAGCCGTGTGACAATAACAAGGGGAGTCCGTAGACCGCCTGCTTTAAATGATGACGACGATTTTTACGATGTCGAAGAGACCAGCGAAGTCGTAAAGGAAAGCGCAGCAATAGTAAACGACAGATCAAAACGAATTCGTCCCCCTGTCAATTACAAACAATTTTTGTAAAAGTATTATTTAAGCTGACATAGTAGTAATAGTTGTAAGCCTAATTACATGTGTGTACTTATGTCGTGGGGGAGAAATGTTATATACGAGTCTGCATGTGTGCGCGGCTGCGCCCGCGCCGACGTATTAACCCACTCAATAAACCAGTGCGTTGACAGCCACCGAGTCTTTCACTTGTCCCTGTGCTCGCATACTTTCCACTATCGATAGACTATCGATCGGCAACACTAACTGGAATTATGTTTTCTCCGAAGCGTGGACAAGTTTGTGTAATTTGTGGTCGCTCCGTTTTACATAGAAGTTAATTTACTATAACTAACAGAATGTTTGGAAAAACCGCACTTGCGTTTTGTACAACCAGCACGACTCCGAGTTTGCGTGAAGCTGTTTTGATCAAAGTTTCGATGTAGTCCTTTGGATTCAGGAGGCCTACTCTATTTCAACGAAAAACGAAATTTCGATCGAAATATCGCACGTTTCTTACTCTGTTTCCTTTTCATTTCGAAAATTCGTTCATCCGAAATAGTTTGACAATTACATTCTCCAAGCCTACTCTAATTCACAAAACTTTCAAAGGAAAAGTTGAATTTGACAGATAATTGTTCGAAATTTTAACCTCAAATTGACGAAATGAAAAGTGTTACCTTTTCATTTTCGTTTTGAGATTTTTGTTTTAATTAAGCCTAAAATACTTGCAAGAGTATTTTTAATAATAGCTGCTTAGCTCGAGAAACATTTTTAGCATGTAAAATTAACAAATAATCCATTTTTTTATTATTTATTGTAATTTCAATACTTCAAAGTATTAAACGACAAATTTAGGTTGACATACAGCAGATTGTATCAACTCTACAAATTAGCCGGCTAACACTGTCAAAGAAGGTTCTTTCAATGTCATCAAAAAAATAGCCCTAAACTACCTATATTGTTTCCAAGTAAAAAAAAACGTTTTCTTAAAAGTAGAGATAAAAAGAACTCACAAACATGACTCATTCCATTCGTTCACGAAAACTGTTTATGGTCCCGAAGTTAATGTGCCTGTTCGAAAATGAAATAGAGTAGAGTCACTGGCGAAATTTCGTTTGAAATTCGTTCGTTACCGAAATTTCGTTTCGGAGAAAGAGAGTAGAGCTCCAGGTAGAAGCGAACTTCCATACCGAGAATGGTGATATTGGTCTGTAGCGCCGGTGTTGTGCCCTTTTGTGTTTTCCTGTTTTCTGCGGTGAAAGATTTCTACGACAAATCAATAAAGGTATTGAAAAAGTAAACAGAATTTATTTGTATATTTAAATAATAATCAATAATCATAATCATTTATTCAGTTTAGGCTGTTACAAGCACATAAGAATATCTAGAAGCTACGCCATCGGTTCGTAAATCTATGTCGGGAGACTGTTTTTTTCTCCCTGTTTTATCATTTACAGAGTCGTCAAGTTGAAAAATTACTTCAGAGATGATTCATGATGTCACCTTTCATTACAAAATGTGAAATTATACATTAAATTTTCACCTGCACTTTGATTGCTATGTCACACAGTATAAATACAAATAGAGTTATTTATAATAGGTGTATTTAAACATTTACATTTTAAATATCAAAGTAGTTAGGGTGGACTCATCTCCGCTGGCAGCACCCGTTCACGAGCATGACGCATGAACCAGCCATCGCTTTGGTCAACAATATTTTAGGGAACGTAACGACCCGCCTCACACGACACAATATGATGATGATGAAATAAACATAACACAGTACTTATTATGAATATGTCTAGTCATTTTTATTCAGAACAAGTCTGAATTCTCATGCGATGTATCGTTTAGAAATATTTATGCGCAATGAGATATCATCTGACAGTGAGGTCTAGAATAAATTTCGTCGTATCTTGTGAGGTTTGAGATTTAATTTACAGATATATATAGGGTCAGCATGGAAAGTTGCTCCCAAACACCATTGTCATAGAAATAAAACGTACCAATACGATTCAGATTTTTTTCCCGTACCTCTATATAGGGTGAAATTGAATGTTTTAATGAAACTTCGTGGGATTGTTGGGTTACGTGTATAGAGTATGCCTGTTTGATTCGGTTTTATTTAAGAATTTTTGGAGTTTACTCCTTAAGAATCGATTTGCATATATAAGGGGCCCGGTATGAGAATAATGTGAGGAGTAAAATCTATCGATGAATGACATTAATGACCTCGTTACGTTTTTGTGCGCAACCTCATCTGCGACCTCACTTTTAGCCATGGCAACGGATAAAAAACATTAAGTTGTCACAAATGTCAATAAATAAATAAACTAAAAATAGATAAAATCGAATCAAAATTAATGAAAACAAATAACAGAATATAGAGAAATGCCGGCAAGTGTCCAGCACTCTGGAATAGTGATTTTCAGTACAGATGGAATTATAATACATATTTACAAAATGATGACTAGTGTGTGATATTTTTGAAATTGTGAGTTTCCAGAAATACATAATAAAATATATGATGAATATCGCCGATGTTAGATGATACAATGTGTGATATGGAACCTATGATAGTCGAAACCATGGGACGATTCCTGAGGTATCTCTACTTGTAACCGACTTCTTCGGACTTGATTTTGTTTTGTGTCTGTTCAAAGACAATCGTTTTTAGAGTGTAAACTCCGGTCGTGCGTAGGAGTTGACACACACAATTTTTTTTTTCATGTTTTTATTTATAATTTGTGTATTTTTATGTACTTTCCTTCTTTTGAGTAGTTTATTCATTTTAAGCTGAGGAGCTGAGGAGCTCGATGGCGCAAGTGGTTAGCGCTTTCGGCTGCGATCGTTGAAGTTAAGCAAATTTCGCAGTGGTCGTTCATTGGATGGGTGACCAAAAATTTACTATCTCGAGCTTCTCCGTGCTTCGGAAGGCACGTTAAGCCGTTGGTCCCGGCTGCATCTGCAGTCGTTAGCACCCACCAATCCGCACTGGGCCCGCGTGGTGGGTCAAGGCCCAATCTCCCTATTCCATCCATAGGGAAGGCCTGAGCCCCAGCAGTGGGGACATTAATAGGCTGATGATGATGATGATTCATTTTAAACACTCATACTTACATATTCAGTGAAAAACTAATAAATAAGCACTAATATAGAAACTGTAAAACAGTAAAATTAAGCGGGTGCCGCCACCGCGGGTCAACGACCGCGCCCGCCAGCCGTTGAGTGAGTAGTTACACAGAGCTCAGCTGACGCGACTCCTTTGATTCCACACAATACAATAAAATCGTCTTAGATGCCAAATTTATTGAAATAATAATCACAAATGTCATCTTCTCTTAAGCAGAGAAAACCTTTAAAGATAATAATCATTTTGTCGCGATTGGAAATAGGCAAATGTTAAGCCATAACAAATACTTATTGCAGTTAAATACTTGGGTCAGAATGAGATTTATAACCAGGTAATCAAAAGTACTTACGAGACCGATGTACCTATTCATTTTTTTCACTATAACTTCCCGTATACACTTTGTAAACGGAATCAATCACCAAACTTACTTTCGTAAATCCTTGTGGCTCTGCTGAGTATTTCGTGACACTACAATAACAACACACCATATGCAAAATTCAAAAAAGAAAAAAAACACCCCCGGACACCCCTGAGAACTTCTATAAACCATATACACTAAACATATTAAAATAATAAAAAACAAATAAGTTATATAGTAAACTAGGGAAATCAAGCCAAGTACCGAAATTATGGATTAGATTCAGGTATAAAGAGCATGTAGATTAACAGATAGTTGCCTGTTTTTAAAGTTAATGCATAAGAGTAACTTTTAAAATCAGGTGTCATTTCCGGTTATAATAAGGTATTCTGTGACAGAAAATGTGTGATGATTGTGAATGAGCCACAGATTAGAGAGAATTTTTAAACTCTCGTTAACCAAAGAAAGCTAAGAGATTTAGGTTCTATAGCCATATATTCAGTAGCTTCATTATTATTCTTATGTTTTTTAGATAACCATATTTTAGATTTTTAGTGTATCACACCTTATAATTTTATTAATTTATAGTCAGGGATCGTAGGCCCATAGATAGATACCTTAAAGTCTAACATATATACATATTTTAATGTGTTTATGGAGGTGTTTGGCGAAAAATGTATGGCAATAGACTTTATCATGTCGCCTACCATCTATAATAATTGTCTGAGCACATTTGCATCTAGTGAAAACGATAATATAGTTGTGGATATTAATACCACAGTGTAATAAAAAAAATGATTTATTTTATCGATCTTTACAAAATAGATTTGTTTTTATATTATATAAACAACTTCAATCAGTCTTTGGCTGAATGTTACTACACCCATAGCCATTAAAAATGATTCGCATGTTTTCCAAACCGGTAAAATTAAAAGTCCTTTTTAAAGTAAATAATTATATTATACAAAGGTGTCCGTTGAAATCTAATGACAGTAAATTAAATTATAAATTACGCCAAGAATTACCGTGTATGTCAATATTTTTTGTGCATTTGGACCAATTTGAGCAATCTGCTTTAAAAGATACCTACGCACGCGCGGTGGATAGACTTGAGACTCCGCTCGCTCACTGCGCTGTGCACCGCGCATAGGTAGGTAGGAAGATATTCAACGGCGTGGGAGCGGTCATTGCTCCCGGCCGCCAGTCTTCTGTTTTTACGTTTTTAGTGCTAAATAGTTGTTTTTGACTGACTCTGTATGCGTGTTTAAAAAGAACAGTTATTTAGTACCCAAAAGGAGGAAAGGACTTAAAATATAACAAAAATAAAGAAAATTTTATTTTAAATCATTTTTAAATAATGCGAAAAAATTCAGAGATACTCTGTATACATAACCCAATAATCCCACGAAGTTTCATTAAAACATTCAATTTCACCCTATATATTAAAAAAACGTATGTGATGCAGTTTTGTAGTAGTTATTCCGTGCAAATGTGTTTATTGTAATTAATTATTTTTTATACTAATCTTCTGTGTTTTAAGCAATATAATATTTGTTATTTGTGGGTTACCTACAATGCGAAGAGATGGCGCTGCCTTGCAGCTTAAGAATGGCTAGAAGAATTTCGACGTGGCCGTCAGGGCCGCGGTAGCATAATAGGGGTGATGACGGGGTACAGTAAACGAAATTCTATTTAGTCCGTCAGTTAGATGATCAAAAAATAATGGACACGTATTTTTTCTTTGGGCAATCAACGAAAAAATGACAAAGTTATAGCGCGTCAAAGTTTGGGAGTAGGGGTTCGTGAAGTCACTTTTAAGTGAAAATTGTACCAAAACGTGACGTCATGCGACTTTCAATCAATATATCTCTGCAATGTTTATATTATGTGAAAAAAGAAAAAATACGTGTCCAATACTTTTTGAAAATCTAACTGATAAACGAAGAAAAAAAAATTAGTCATCATCCCTATTGGTCAGTGCATTCGCCCGGGTAGCGAAAGATGCGGGTTCGAGTCCGTCTGCTGCCTGGCCCGCGTGGATTTTTTTCTAGTTATATTTTCTTTAGATTTAAACATCAAGCAGTTACATGCTCAAAAAATTATAAATATAATATTTTCTGAATTAGTTTAAACATTTTCAATATACCTATATAACAAATTGATGAGCTCGATGGCGCATGTGGCTAGCGCGTTCGGCTGCGATCGTTGAAGTTAAGCAACTTTCACAATGGTCGGTCATTGGATGGATGATCAAAAACTTCTAACTCGACTTCCTCCGTGCTTCGGAAGTCGCGCTAAGCCGTTGGTCCCGGCTGCATCTGCAGTCGTTAGCACCCACCAATCCGCACTGGGCCCACGTGGTAGGTCATGGCCTCTCCCTATTCCATCCACATGGAAGGCCAGTGCCCCAGCACTGGGGACATTAATAGGCTGGTGATGATGATGATGATGAAATAAAAAATTTAATATTTTTTGTTCCCCAGTGCGAAGGAGAGTTTTGTATGGCCGGTGTAAGTATCTATTCCTTTGATAATTATTATTAGACAGTGCCGCAACGTCTGTAAGTTATTAATCACCAAACGCTTGCGATCCGGTACAGTATTAAATAAAACCCCGCGGAGTCTTGGAACTTGATCCCCCCTTACCCTTTCCACCACCGGACGACCAGGCGCGGCGAGGGCTTCCACCCTTATGTTATCGAAGTTCCTCCCATTCGCACGAAGCGATTTGCTTCGGCCTTCATTATACGAACGGCTAGGGAGTGGAACTCCTTGCCGAGGTCTGTTTCCCGGACCAATATAATCTGGACAATTTCAAGGCCAGAGTGAAAAGGCATCTTCTAGGCAGGCGTGTACCATCCTAGGCTTCATCATCGCTTTCCATCAGGTGAGATTGTGGTCAAACGCATTGCCTAATTTGCATAAAAAAACTACAGAACACTGAAAAGGGATAGAAGAGGGATCATAGACCGTACGGGAACCGATGTCGCCAGCTCCGCCCCCACTACACTTGCACCTAATAGTGACGTGGCGTCACTAAGCGCGTTCTATCGTCTGTACCACGGTGAGTCTTCTGAGGAGTTATTCTCTCTTATTCCACCTTCCCCTTTCCTTCAGAGGACCACGCGCGCTGGCCTACGTTGTCACCAACTGTGGCCATAATTCCAACGCGCACAAAGAAATTTGTTGACTCATTTCTTTGTCGCACTATCTGTAAATGGAATGCTCTACCCGCTCACGTGTTCCCTCCTTTTTGCAATCTGGGATCCTTTAAAAGAGGCGTGAAGAAGCAAAATGCAGGCTGGTGTGGCAGGTATAACTGTTGTACCAGCTATCGTCACGTCTGGACTTCACCGTCACTTAACATCAGATGAAGACTTTTTGGCGCGATCGGGAAGCGTAACTTTAGCAGTTTTGTTGTTCTTGTTAAAAATTGTGTTGTGGCGGATGTTAGTGTCTAATAATGGTGGATTATTAACCACTAAGTGTTCGGGAACATGCACAAGTGTTGGCAAGTAAAACAAAATAGCGGAAAGTGTCTTTCGACGTTCCCTCGAGAAGTCCACGGGGAGGTTCCAGTAAATCCCCACACTTTTACTGAAACATGGGGAAAGGGAGATTGACTTGACTGCCACTTACTTTGACTTGACTTATTACATTGACCACGAGTGCTATAGTATTTGCATACCTACATTTAACACTTGACATTGGCTAGATGCACAAGCCGTGCGAAGCCATTTAGAAAAAAAAACATCAGATGAAGTTGAGTCATTTGTCGGACCTATCTTTATAAAAAAAAATATGTTCGTATTCATTATATAAACATCTGCCCCTTCCAGGATACGAATCCGCGACCTCACAGTTGTTTCTGAATCAAGATTAGTTCTATGTGTGTTCAATTTATTTGTTTTATCTCAACATTTTCAGTGTAAGGGAACAAATTGCAATGCAAACGTGAGTACTTTATCAGAAATCAATTTTCAATTATTGTTAAACGCAGGACCCATTGACAAATATAACTATGTAAAGAAAATATAACTAGAAAAAATTCCACGCGGACCAGGCAGCAGACGGGACTCGAACCCGCACCCTTCGCAATCCGGGCGAATGCACTGACCAATTATGCTACCGTGGCTTAAAGAAGAAATAGCAATTGCTATTTCTTCTTTCAAATGTTTAATACTTGTAAAAGTATTCATTTGACATTGTGGGTTGCCTATAATGCGAAGAGATGGCGCTGCCTTGCAGCTTAAGAATGGCTAGAAGAATTTCGACGCGGTCCGTGAGGGCCGCGGTAGCATAATTGGTCAGTGCATTCGCCCGGATTGCGAAGGGTGCGGGTTCGAGTCCCGTCTGCTGCCTGGTCCGCGTGGATTTTTTTCTAGTTAAATTTTCTTTAGATTTAAACATCAAGCAGTTACATGCTTTAAAATTATAAAAATTATAACTAAAAAAATTTAAATATAACTATGGTTAAAAAAGGTTGAAAAAAAACATTTACCTGCAGGCCACGAATCTGGGTACAGTAGGAACTTTTTAATCCGATCACCGAAAATTAACCTATGTTCGGATTTTATTACCCACAGAGGGTATTTTTTATGAAATGAGAGTAATAGTATTGTAGAATTTAAAATGTGTTTATACATCTATTAACATTACATTTACTAAACTTGTTTAAATAAATCCAGTATAAGTTACCCCTCTTAACTAGGCGGGCAATGTCTTTTCCATACAAACGCTCTCAGCCGATTCCTTCTTGATTTTTAACACTAAAGAATTGATTTTCATACATAAAATATAATTTTAGTCATACTATGCTCTAATGCCTTCCTTTTTTCGACAACTTATGTTTCAAGGAAACTAGAAGCCCTCGAAGAGGCCAAATATAAACATTTTTTTATAACCACTAAAGATGTCTAGTGTGGTGATACAATAATAAACATTTACAAAATATCAAAACATAGAGGCATAGTATAACCTTAGATTAAAACAAAAAGGATAGATACGGTACGCTCATACTTGCATGACGGCGAGATCCGCGTCACTGCATTACCGACCCGAACGAAACAGCACGTTTAGTTTCAACGGCAGCGCGAACGAGACGGCGAGATCCGCGTCACTGCACTACCGACCAATCACGCGACCAGTACTCGGCGTCACTACCGAATAAGATTCAAAACAAACAGTAATTTTTATGAAAAATTATATTTTATAGTACTTACGAATGAAAAGTGATGCCGTGGGTTTTTTTTTAGTTCTCTAGCAATTTGAGCACTTTTTAAAAACACACTTAGGGATTGTTTTATCATATAAACACAAAATATTATCAATATTTCTTTTTGGCGTTCACATGTACGTCGTTTGCATGTCAAGTTGTGACTAAAGCGATTAGGGTCGTGGACCACAATTTATGCGGATCACTTTTGTGAGGCTAGTGCCGTATCTACCCTTTTTGTTTTAATCTAAGAGTATAACTACTCATTATTCTATGTGTCAAATTATTTTACATATATCTACTTTTCGATGAGGAAATCGTCGAGAGCCAAAGGTCGAACTTTGCAATTTTTATACGAAATTTTCAGCGTTAACTACTGTTGTCCCTATCGCACGGTATTTGCCAATGTGTGACAGCAATAGTTTTTTTTTAAATACCTATTTCTCAAATGTCTCTCAGCTCGCGTCCGTCTTAAGCAACTTCCGCTATAGCCGGTCATTGAATTGGTGACCTAAAAATGTATTATGTCAAGAGCCTCCGTGCTTCAAAGCGCACGCAAAGCCGTTGGTCCCAACTGCATCCGCAGTCGCAGGGCATGGCCTAATCTCCCTATTCTGTCCAAAGGGCAGGCCTGGAGCCGTATTATGTCTTAGATTAAAACAAAAAGGGTAGATACGGCACTAGCCTCACAAAAGTGATCCGCATAAATTGTAGTCCACGACCCTAATCACTTTAGTCACAACTTGACATGCAAACGACGTACATGTGAACGCCAAAAAGACATATTGCTAATATTTTGTGATTATGATAAAACAATGCCTGTGTGTTTTTAAAAAGTGCTCAAATTGCTAGAGAACTAAAAATAAAACCCACGGCATCACTTTTCATTCATAAGTACTATAAAATATATTTTTTCATAAAAATTGCTGTTTCTTTTGAATCTTATTCGGTAGTGACGTCGAGTACTGGTCGCGTGATTGGTCGGTACTGCAGTGACGCGGATCTCGCCGTCTCGTTCGCGCTGCCGTTGAAACTTAACGTGCTGTTTCGTTCGAGTCGGTAATGCAGTGACGCGGATCTCGCCGTCCCGTTCGCGCTGCCGTGGGATCAGTTTTTGTTTGATGCAAGTATGAGCGTACCGTATCTACCCTTTTTGTTTTAATCTAAGTATTATGTACGCTTAACGCTTGGAAAAAACAGCGGTTGAAGTGGGATGTCGCTCTAATGTGGGTATGTGACGTCTCGCTCTAAAAATGGAACTTGCCTGGTGTTAAGAGTTGATAATACGGCCTCTGTGCCCCTTCAGTGGGGACATTAATAGGCTGATGACCACGATGAAGATTCTAACTGCTCGAAAGTTTATATCCAAATATTTTTCGAATGTTTCTAATAAAAAAATCTTATGTTATCTGTTTTTTTTTTAATATAAAAAGTAAGAAAATTATGACAATAAGGTTTTGTATATTATTACAGTGCACTGGAGTTTCCTGTGAAACTTGGGTATCTACGTTTTATATAAATATTTAGTAACAATTTATCGAATAGGTTTACCATGCCTGCACGCATTACCGTTTCATATTTTCCATAGGATTTTGCCATTCACACCCCGTCCGAGAAGAAGGTTCCCTGCAAAAATGTGAAAACACCAATCTATATATATATAAAACTCAAAGGTGACTGACTGACATAGTGATCTATCAACGCACAGCCCAAACCACTGGACTGATAGGGCTGAAATTTGGCATGCAGGTAGATGTTATGACGTAGGCATCCGCTAAGAAAGGATTTTGATCAATTCTACCCCCAAAGGGATAAAATAGGGAATGAAAGTTTATATGAAACTTTGTCAATTTTAAACCGATCGGGCTGAGACTTTGCATGCAGGTATAAGAAGAATCATAGATGAATGTCATTGTGTATAATACAAGCCTGAGAACAAAAACTGTAGTCTACACTTCAGCTCTACACCGAAGCGAAGCGAGGGCAGGCCGCTAGTCCTCAATAATTTTATGAATTAACTTACCTTTCTCTAAACTTAAAAAGACTTTAAGTTCAACATAATAAAGTTTTCATTCGTAACTTCTTATTTTTTTCAGTGTCAAGGTGATAACTGTACACATCACAATCTTCTATGGAGGCGTTAACAATTTCTTAAGTTCAATTCAAATACAATTTTAAGAAATTTCGTCATCTTTTATTTTACTCACAGCTATAAAGAATAAGGCGTTAGCAATATCAATTAGTTTGAAACGAAGTTTTAATTATTTCAAGCTATTACGTTGTAGAAATTCGAGAGCTTTTGTAGTAGAAAATAAACCGGGCAAGTGCGTGTCGTGTCACGCGCTGTGTAAAGTTCCGTAGTTGCCTGTAGTTACCACAATATATTTGAGCAGGAGTCTTTATTTTCTATATCGGAAATAAGAAAAATCAATAATATTGGTAACGTCAAAACATATTCCAATCTCTAAAGGACATGGCTAAGAAACTGCCCTTAACGTGTATAAATATTTCGCTCTAACCCGTAACTTTACAATATTTTTGAAGTTATACTTCTTTAGGCGCGTTATGAAAAAATGATGAGAGTGAAATTTTAAGATGCGCGCGCATCACTGTAACACAAAAAATTAACAGCATGAAGTTGGTCGCCTTAGCGACCAACTTCATGCTGTTACTTTTGTGTTTACCGCACATTAAGAAAATCTACCAACAAAATAGACTATTTTGTTGGTGCTAACGACTGCATTGTGAAGGCCTATCAAAAGTATTTATTAATCTGGAACAACGGAACCAAAGCGCGATTCAGGAGACTACAGCGCCATCTCTTGACCATTGGTGTAGTAGAACCAAAAACCACATCTTTAATTGTTGTAATAAAGTAACAAAAAGTATTTATTAATCTGGAACAACGGAACCAAAGCGCGATTCAGGAGACTACAGCGCCATCTCTTGACCATTGGTGTAGTAGAACTAAAAACCACATCTTTATTTTTTGTAATAAAGTAACAGTTATAGTATTTATAATATAGTGCAAATCACATATGTTCTAATAAATTATATTCAGTAGCGATTTTAATTGAATATTTTGATTATTTATTTATTTTTTCAAATTAAAACTGAACTTTATTGACTGTGTCCTTTTCCAGACTTTTTATTAATTTATTGTAATTAATTATTTGCATGCAATTAAAAACTAATTTTAAACGATGCCAAAGAAGGATAACTTCTCACGCGCCTACATAAGTACACGCACCCATTTTTTTTTATTAATTATTATGTGTTTATTATTCTCATACAATTTTCGTGAAATAATCAAATATTTAAAAGTATAAAATATTACTTCCATGTCTGTATCAAAAGCAAAATGTTCCGTTTTACAAAATAAATGAACGATAAATATATACAAAAAATATTTGTGTAAGTATATCGAAATAAACAACATTATTTCTAAACTCCTTCAAAATATGACATATTTGGCCCTAATTGTTGTTACAACAAATCACTGAAGGCCTAAAATAATAGATTTTATTATTTTATTAGGCTTGAGACAAGGCTGTATGATAATTAATCCTTAAATTTTTGCAAATGGACAAAATAAAACTTCACAGATTACCTGTCAGGCCGACGATAGCAAATTATTTGTATTTATTTTTGCTTTAAAAAACTTTTTGTGAAGAGTTAATCAGAGAAATGGGAAGAAAGATTCTAAGGAAACGCGAAATTGATGACTCTGTAAATAATTGTCAACATCTTTTATCAACTTTAGTAAGGTAATGACATAGTAGGAGTTCTCATAATTTTCAAGATAGTGACCTCATCAAAAGTTCCTGAGCCTTTTTTCATAGAAATTATAAATAGTTAGCCATTTACCATTAAATATTACTAAGTACAGTATTTATACATTGCCAGGGCAGTCGCTCATACAAAACTTTACCATGTCCTTTAATACCGTGTCATTCTCTTTTCGAATTAACAGCATCCCAATAGATTCTTCTCCTTCAAACACTGTGCCTTATGCTTATGAGGGAAGAAGACGCAATATGTTTGCCTGCAACGACGGATGGCCGCAGTGTTGCCAGGTCTCCAGATTTTACAGGAGATCTCCTGTTTTTCTGAAATTTCTCCTGTTCTACTGTTTTTCTACATGAATCTCTTGTTTTTTTTAGATTTCGATTTTCTTTTTTAAATTTCATGTTGAGTTGCACTTTCCGTCATTAATAATGTAGCTAACCTTAATAATTATAAAATAAATGTAATTGTCCAAAAATTTGATCTCCAATTCAACAAGGACAAGTACGCCGCGGCATGCATCTACTGTTTTTCTTGTAGCTCTTTCTATACATCTACTGTTTTTTTCTATAACGCCTCCCGATTTTTTAAAATCAGACCTGGCAACACTGGATGGCCGGAAGGAAATGCCTCTGTCAGCAGGCTGTCACCGCATCAAAAAATAGAAATTGTTCTGTCACCGCGTAAATACGAAATGGTCGAATTTTCATCGCTCCGCAAGAACTGTGTTATATTGTTCCGCATTAAACTCAGTTAAATAAGTGTGTGAAGATTGTTATACAATCTTAATTAAATGAACAGATTTTCCGGAAAATAAGAGGTTTTGTGTGTGATAGCTATCAACAACGACTTTCTTGACCGCCATCTTTAACCGCTGGCATCGGAAGAGACTGCTGCAGGAGAAGCTGGCGTATGAGCCAGCGCCACCGTCGAGGCCCTCCGTAAGTAAGCACAGTGTTTTGTCCTCATCCTATCCCATAGACCAAACCCCCTTAATATTTCGAACCAACACCTACAGCGGCATTCGGCGTCACCAAATATTAATCTATGTATTTCAACTAAAATACTTAAATCAAAGTCAAACTGCGTCTCGTCAAACTCAAAATCAATTCGTTATTATTTATTACTAGCAAACCAGTGAACCAAATGTTCACCAAAACCTGATTTATAAAAAAAATGTATTTAATTAATTGAGAACTTCGGAGACTTTGTGTGGTTTCGTTTGAAATTCGTGATTTCTCGAAAACTGGAAGTGCTACGTTACTCAAATCCGGATTGTAGTCTTATCAGACTATTCTTAACTTATAACTTAAATATTCTCTTTATCTATCTCTTACGGTTTGGCCGCTGAAACAGCACCACAGACAGACGGACGGACTTGTCTAATAGATAAGAGATGTATCTCAACTAAAATACCTAAATCAAAGTCAAACTGCGTCTCGTCAAACTCAAAATCAATTCGTTATTATTTATTATTGAAGTTATACTTCTTTAGGCGCGTTACGAAAAAATGATGAGAGTGAAATTTTTAGATGCGCGCGCATCACTGTAACCCAAAAGTAACAGCATGAAGTTGGCCGCGGGCGCGTTATGAAAAAATCAAGTGAGTGAAATTTCGAGATGCCCGCGCATCACTGTAACACAATAGTAACACCATGAAGTTGGCCGCGGGCGCGTTATGAATGTTAGTGTCTAATAATGGTGGATTATTAACCACTAAGTGGTTCGAAACACATCTGTTCGAAAGGTACTTTGAACGATCCACGGAGCTCCATAAGATGATCGCGTTGTCAAAAACAATGTTGGCACGCTCGTCGCCTCTGATCACTGTTTTCATATTTATAATATTTATCCACATGTTTCTAGTTTCTATATAGACACAACGTGTTTTAGTTACTTACAAGTGCTAATTACATATGGACTAACTTAAATTCAGTAGTGATTTTAATTGAATTTTTTGAATATTTATTTAAGTTTTCAAATTAAAACTGAACTTAATTGACTGTGTTAACTATCCTTTTCCAGTCCTTTTATTATTTTATTGTAATTATTAATTATTTGCATGCAATTAAAAAATATTTTTAATGATGCTAAAGAAGTATAACTTCTCACGCGCGTACATAAGTGACACGCATCCATTTTTTTTAAAATACGAATGATAACCGCCGATTTTTATTTTGTTTCCTCTCAGCACTGATGCCAGATGGCGCTGCCTTGCAGCTTAAGAATGGCTAGAGGAATTTCGACGCGGTCCGTGAGGGCCGCGGTAGTATAATTGGTCAGTGCATTCGCCCGGATTGCGAAGGTTGCGGGTTCGAGTCCCGTCTGCTGCCTGGTCCGCGTGGTTTTTTTTTTCTAGTTATATTTTCATTAGATTTAAACTTTTAATTTGAAAAAAATTCGCGATCAACAGTCGATAAACAGTCCCTCTTTCTGATTCTGTATAGAATATGAAGAGGATAGACTGTTATCAAAGGAGACCCGGCACTTTTCATAGAAAGAATGCTAAACTTGTATACAGTTGAATTTGGTCTCAAAATAAAGCCAAAATTATTTGCTACATAAAACTACTTTTGCCTTATTTTTAAGTGAATCGTGGAAAGAAGTTATATAACGATTAATATTTTTTGATATGGAAACCCTAAATCTTCAAAGGACAGAATTTTACTTCAAAATCTTAATCAAGTGACTGTAAAAACCACGATTCCTTTGCTTTTTCTAAATAAAAAACCAAATGTCAATTTGACAATCCTAAAATACAAACAAAAAAATCATTCGCATTTCGCATCCGCTCCCGCGTACTGTGATTGTGAATGTTCTCTGCTGTGATTGCCTTTTTATCCGTTATTTCTCATGACGACCCGGCAACTACCCTGGGTTTGCTGACGCCTATTACGATCACTACTGCATTCACCATCTGGATTCCGAAAACTCTTTCTACGACAAACTGCTTTCGCCCTTTGGACTCCAAAGATTATACTTATCTACTTTTGAATTACAACGTAAGTTAAAATACATGATTTCATTATCTCTTTATCTATTAGACAAGTCCGTCCGTCCGTCTGTCTGTGGTGCTGTTTCAGCGGCCAAACCGTAAGAGATAGATAAAGAGAATGTTTAAGTTATAAGCTAAGAATAGTCTGATAAGACTACAAACCGGATTTGAGTAACGTAGCACTTCCGGTTTTCGAGAAATCACGAATTTCAAACGAAACCACACAAAATCTCCGAAGTTCTCAATTAATTAAATACATTTTTTTTTAAATCAGGTTGTTGGTTCACTGGTTTGCTAGTCATTTCTAATAAGTAAAAACTTAGCACTTAATGACAATTTGATAGGGAGTCAATGTAGAAATACGTTAACCAAACCAAACCTACGTATTTGACATTGACAGCTAGCTGCTGATGACAAATATTGCCAGACTACGTTACCCAATTATGAAACATCGATAAAAAAATTAAAAAAGTATACAACTTTAGCACAAAATGCCGGGTGTCCTTTAATTTTAATAGGCTTAGAGAATCATGCCAGATTCGGGCCCACTCAACTGTGTTCATTCAGTGAGCCCGATTCGGACCCCTAAGTCCAAAGCCCACTTAAAAAAATATTCTTCAGTCCATTCCGTCTCGCTCAGTCGCTCGGTCAGTCAAGTCAAGCAAGTCAGTCAGTCGTTAAAGGTAGTATGATTATTCTTATACCTTTTTTTTTTGACCCGGAGAAATACGTTACGCATACCCCGCCGCTGGGTAGGCGACGGGGTTATGTGGGACTACTCCCCCCACCTCCCGCCCACCCACTCAGCCAACCCTAGGGCTGGCTCAGTGGCTGCTCGGGATGGGGGGGCCCTACCCACTAAAACTCCGGGATGTGCCCTCCTTGCCAGCGGTGGCGGCGTGGGGTCCATTTGACGACCTCCGTGGCCGAGTGGTTTGTACGCCGGGTTTCATGGCTGTCGCCGACTCGAGAGGTCCCGGGTTCGAATCCCGGTGGGGGCAGATGTTTGTGTGATGAATACGAGCATTTGTACTCCAGTCATGGATGTTTAATATGTATTTATATAAATATACTTATATATGTACAGTATGTGTATTCTATCCGTTACCCTAGCATCCCATAACACAAGCCTTATAGTGCTTACTTTGGGGCTAGGCTAATTGGTGTGAGTGTCGGAAATATTTATTTATTTATTTTTATTTTATTTCTGGGAATCAACCACGCCGCCGCCGGCCGGCCCGGCCGTTAGCCAGGCCACCTCACGATTGGGGGGATTCCCACCATGTGCCTGGGAATCCAGACTGCGGTGCCGTGCAATGCAGGCGCGGATTACCCTACCCGCGCCCACTGGCCCCGACTCAGGGTTGAAGGCTGCGGAGGTATCTCCGCATCCTTCGTCCTATACGTCTGCATCTAATTGGGTCCGCCTGTTCGTCTTGTTCGCGGGCCCGCTCCGCTGCCTCCTTTTGCGACATCACCTCTTCGCAAAAGGAGGATACCGCATTCCTGGACCTGTCGTCACAAAGCATGGCCGAGATCATAATTCTTCTTATACCTGCATGCAAAGTCTCAGCCCGATCGGTTTAAAATTGACAATCATCATCAGCCTATTAATGTCCCCACTGCTGGGGCACAGGCCTTCCCTATGGATGGAATAGGGAGATTGGGCCATGACCCACCACGCGGGCCCAGTGCGGATTGGTGGGTGCTAACGACTGCAGATGCAGCCGGGACCAACGGCTTAACGTGCCTTCCGAAGCACGGAGGAACTTGAGATAGTAAATTTTTGGTCACCCATCCAATAACCGACCACTGCGAAAGTTGCTTAACTTCAACGATCGCAGCCGAACGCGCTAATCACTTGCGCCATCGAGCTCCTCAAAAAAAAAAAAAAAAAAAAAATTGACAAAGCTTCATATAAACTTTGATTCCCTATTTTATCCTCTTGGGGTAGCTTAAACAGCAATGTAGGGGAAACCACCCAATCATTGGCACTCGCCCTATTATTGGCACTTTTGAGTTTAATTCGAAAAAACAAGGAGACAATAGATTATTCAAGGTCGTTACATATTAAAAAGAAAAACCTAGTATATAAAGAAAAGTTTACTAGAAAAAAATCCATGCGGACCAGGCAGCGGACGGGACTCGAACCCGCATCCTTCGCTATCCGGGCGAATGCACTGACCATTATGCTACCACGGCCCTATTAGCCGCGTCGAAATTTTTCTAGCCTTAAGCTGCAAGGCAGCGCTATCTCTTCGCATTGTAGGTAACCCACAATGTCAAATGAATACTTTTTCAAGCATTAAACATTTGAAAGAAGAAATAGCAATTATAGTTATGATTTTATTTATTTTTTAAGCATTTAACTGCTAGATGTTAAAATCTAAAGAAAAGTTTACTAGAAAAAAATTCACGCGGACCAGGCAGCGGACGGGACTCGAACCCGCATCCTTCGCTATCCGGGCGAATGCACTGACCATTATGCTACCACGGCGCTATTAGCCGCGTCGAAATTTTCCTAGCCTTAAGCTGCAAGGCACCTAGTATGGTTTCGAAATTTGAAAATTGGCAACATTATTCCTGCAATCTATTGTTTCCTGGTTTTTTCGAAATAAACTCAAAAGTGCCAATAACAGGAAGAGTGCCAATGATTGGGTAGTTCCCCTATTTACTTTGGTTTGCTAAGTCGCAATTTGGTAATTTGTCCTTTTTAATTGTTAGCACCTAGCTAAAATATTTGTACAGAGTCGTCAAGTGGAAAAATGACTTCAGAGATACTTCTGATGATACTTCTATTGAAAAGCTGTATTTAAAGCGGATTACGTAAGGAAGAATATCAGACTATTTAAGAAGATTTGAATGACAAAACGGCGTGGTCATGATTTCTCCATTGTTTGTGCTTTGTAATTGTTTGCAGTGTCCTACAGATAAATGACTTTAAGTTTAAGCAAATATGTTGTGGTTGATATAGGTGGTTATGGGTAGTCATGCTCTCTTAAAAGTCTCTTCGGTGGTGTCGTGTGAGGCGGGTCGTTACGTTCCCTAAAATATGGTTGAGCGAAGCGATGGCTGGTTCATGCGTCATGCTCGTGAACGGGTGCTGCCAGCGGAGATGTGTCTGCCCTAACTACTTCGATATTTAAGTTGTAAATGTTTAATTACACCTATTATAAATAACTCTGTTTGTATTTATACTGTGTGGCACAGCAATCAAAATGCAGGTGTACAATTAATGTATAATTTCACATTATGTAATGAAAGGTGACTTCATGAATCATCTCTGAAGTCATTTTTCAACTTGACGACTCTGTAAATGATAAAACAGGGAGAAAAAAACAGCCCTTGCTGAGTTTCTTGCCGGTTCTTCTCAGTACAAGGTCTCCTGCCGTAGATTTACGAACCGATGGCGTAGCTTCTAGACATTCATATGTGCTTGTGACAGCCTAAACTGAATAAATGATTTTGATTATTGATTATTATTATTGACCTTCCATTACATTATAGTGCTAACAGTCTCCAAGAAAAACCGGGGACGGACAGACAGACGGTCATGACGAAACTGTAACGGTCCCTTGTCAGGACTACGGAATCGTAAAAAAGGATTCTTACTTAAAAAAATCTTAACAACTCGTAGTAGGTATTTTAAAGAAAATCTAAATTTTTCCAAGTAAAGTAATCATTCGAAAAGTTCTCAATCGCAGACTTATTTTTGCTTAATTTAGCAGAAAGGTTTTAGAGATCACAATCTCTTAGAGTAATTATTTATTGACGTAGCAATATTTGGAGGTTCAAAATCAAAGTTAAAATTTATATATTGAAATTGAAATCACAACTCTTCTGAGTCGCCACCGTCTAACGGGATTGCTATGGCAATAGCTATAGCTGATGATTATACTTGTTACTAGCGGCCCGCCCTCGCTTCGCTTCGGTGTAGAGCTGAAGTGTAGACTACAGTTTTTGTTCTCAGGCTTGTATTATACACAATGACATTCAACTATGATTCTTCTTATACCTGCATGCAAAGTCTCAGCCCGATCGGTTTAAAATTGACAAAGTTTCATACAAAATTTCATTCCCTATTTTATCCCCTTGCGGGTGGAATTGATCAAAATCCTTTCTTAGCGGATGCCTACGTTATAACATCTACCTGCATGCCAAATTTCAGCGCGATCCGTCCAGTGGTTTGGGCTGTGCGTTGATAGATCACTATGTCAGTCAGTCACCTTTGAGTTATATATGTTACCGGCCAAACCCGATTTCAGGACAAACTAGTTTTGCCTAGGCTAAACTGGTTCTTCCTATGCGCGATAGGATTAACTAGTAAAGCCTAGTCCAAACTAATTTGTCCTAAGCCCGATAGGATAAACCAGTTTAGCCTAGGCCAAACTAGTTGATCCTGATAAAAATACGCATACTCTAGGATAAACTAGTATGGCCTAGTGTAAACATTATAGTATATCTAGAAAGTCAAAATAAATAGATAAACTGAATAAAATAATCCGTAATTGGAAAAATAATATTTTTTATTAAAACCATAATGATTCATCGTTACAAGTTATGGATAATTAGTAATACAAAGAAAAGTAAGAAAAGTTTAATTTTTCTAGTAAACTTTTCTTTAGATTTAAACACCTAGCAGTTAAATGCTTAAAAATAAATAAAAACACTAACTATAATTGCTATTTCTTCTTTCAAATGTTTAATACTTGAAAAAGTATTCATTTGACATTGTGGGTTGCGTGGTTGCAACCTACAATGCGAAGAGATGGCGCTGCCTTGCAGCTTAAGGCTAGGAAAATTTCGACGCGGCGAATAGGGCAGTGGTAGCATAATGGTCAGTGCATTCGCCCGGATTGCGAAGGGTGCGGGTTCGAGTCCGGTCCGCTGCCTGGTCTGCGTGGTTTTTTTTTCTAGTAAACTTTTCTTAAAATATTTTGAGTTTACAGTGAGATGAATTGTAAAAGGTTCGAATGATTCGGAATTTCTTAAGCCGGGTAGTTACTCATTGGCGAGCTGTAACCATAACCGTTGCACGCACTGTAACCAAAAAGCATAGTGTGTACGTGGTTCGATAACCTGCTGCGAGAACGGTACGCGTGCGGTTTGAAGCGAGCCAACGTTCACAACTGAGCTACTAGCGTACACACTAGAACTTCGTACTGTATCACGCATGTTACGGTAACATATCGCTAATGCGTACCCGGCTTTACTGTCTTCCGAACTCCCGGCAACAACAAAAGAGTTAAACAAAAACCAATTACAGAAAAAACACTCCCTCCACTTTCTTCCAGCGTTCTTTTTACATGACGCGCCCTGTACAAGTCCTGACATGTTTGTTCAATTACTTTCCGCTTTGCTAAATTGGTTTAGACTAGGTCGTACTAGTTTATCCTAGAGTGTGCGTATTTATATCAGGATCATCTAGTTTGGCCTAGGCTAAACTGGTTTATCCTGTCGCGCTTAGGATAAATTAGTTTGGACTAGGCTATACTAGTTAATCCTATCGCGTATAGGAAGAACCAGTTTAGCCTAGGCAAAACTAGATTGTCCTGAAATCGGGTTTGGCCGGTAACATATATATATAGATTTCTGCTGCCGAAAGGTTTCGAAGACCCCGCGTTATTTTTTTTTTAATATTGTTATTACAAAAACCAGCGGAAAAAGAGAGCGCGTGGCATTTGAAAACCTTTGACGGTAAGATTTTTCTTTAGATTTAAACATCAAACAGTTACATGCTTTAAAATAAATTAAAATTATAACTATAATTGTTGTTTCTTCTTTCAAATGTTTAATACTTGTAATTGTAAAAATATTCATTTGACATTGTGGGTTGCCTATAATGCGAAGAGATGGCGCTGCTTGCAGCTTAAGAATGGATAGAAGAATTTCGACGCGGTCCGTGAGGGCCGCGGTAGCATAATTGGTCAGTGCATTCGCCTGGATTGCGAAGGGTGCGGGTTCGAGTCCCGTCTGCTGCCTGGTGGTGGATTTTTTTCTAGTTATATTTTCTTTAGATTTAAACTCCGACAAACTGCGTAGCCGAGTGGTTTGCGCGCCGGGTTTCATGGTGTTGCCGACTCGAGAGGTCCCGGGTTCGAATCCCGATGGGGGCAGATGTTTGTGTGATGAATACGAGCATTTGCACTCCAGTCATGGATGTTTAATATTTATTTCTATATAAATATACTTATATATGTACAGTATGTGTATTCTATCCGTTACCCTAGTATCCCATAACACAAGCCTTTACAGTGCTTACTTTGGGGCTAGGCTAATTGGTGTGAGTGTTGGAAATATTTATTATTATTATTTTAACTTTCATTAGTAATCAAATTAATACTTGACTTGATTATAAACAAAATAAATATGCTTTGAACAATAAATAGAGCCAAAGAGTTATTATCAATATTATTATTTGAAAAAACAGCTTTATAAAACGCTATCATTTGGGTCCAAGCTTCTTCTTTAAATAATTTTGCACCCTACTTGGGACTCAAGTAGACACTATATTTTGGTTACAGGGTACGATATTTATAAAATTCTTCACATGAATCATTTGACAAGAATCTCTTATCTATTATTCAAGTCCGTCCGTCCGTCCGTCTGTGGTGCTGTTTCAGCGGCCAAACCGTAAGAGATAGATAAAGAGAATGTTCAAGTTATAAGTTAAGAATAGTCTGATAAGACTACAAACCGGATTTGAGTAACGTAGCACTTCCGGTTTTCGAGAAATCAGGTATGGTGAACATTTGGTTCACTGGTTTGCTAGTATTGTTCATAATTTCTGAATTTATTTTAATAATGACATAGCCGCTTTTGTGCTGTCATTTGAAATGTTAGAAGATTAATGTTTGTTTGTTTTAACAGAATAACATAAAAACTACTGTCCCGACTTTCATAAATTCTTTCTCCATTGAAAAGCTGGGCTAGTAAACCCAGAGTGACCTATTTTGACGTTTAAATAAATTTCACCAAAACAAAGATGGCTAGTAGATTTATATGCTGCCAAAATATTTTAAAATCACCACCTTTCTTAATTTCATTTATATATTTTTTACCACGGTTAAAGGCAATATATGTATATTAAATATAATTTCTGAACAATATGTAACAAATAATATCGTTTAAACATTTAAATTTATGGCAACATAGATGACAAATGTGCATCTTTAAATTAATTAAAACTAGCAAACTAGTGAACCAAATGTTCACCAAAACCTGATTTAAAAAAAAATGTATGTAATTAATTGAGAACTGCGGAGATTTTGTGTGGTTTCGTTTGAAATTCGTGATTTCTAGAAAACCGGAAGTGCTAAGTTACTCAAATCCGGTTTGTAGTCTTATCAGAATATTCTTAACTTATAACTTAAACATTCTCTTTATCTATCTCTTACGGTTTGGCCGCTGAAACAGCACCACAGACAGACGGACGGACGGACGGACTTGTCTAATAGATAAGAGATAAGCTACTCAAATCATAGAAAAAATGTGATCGGCAAAAGCTTGTTTATAATAAAATAATATATTGCAAACCCATCAAAATACATATTATACAACAATCAAGGCGATGAAATGTCACTGTCATAACGATAGTTACCATGTGACGAAAACAGTGACCTCATTTTTGATACAACTAATCACAATTAAGAAAATGAATGTCAATCAATAGTATTAGCTGCCATCTGTCAGTAAAAGACAAATTGCGTCTAAATTATAACGCTTCTTTATACGGAGATGCCTATTTCCAAAATAGATTTCATCAATTTCTCTTGAAGTTATTGAGATTTTGATGAGTAAGTCTCTTTATGTGTATTAGTCTTATTAAATTAGTTTTTCTATAATTTTAGATGTTTTTTGAGATAATTTGTAACAAGGAACAAAATTGAGCAAAAATCTAAGGTGTTCTTTGAGCATGATTTTGACAGCGTTCCTCGAGATAAATTCTTCTTCGTCCTCGAGATAAATTCTTCTTCTTCCTCGAAATTGCTGTAGGTACTGGCCACATATATACACATCAAAAAAAGTTTGCGATCACTTTGAAAAATAGATTTTTTGTGTTACTTTTCTGTAATTTATTTTTCTGTTAAAATTCTAAATTTTAAAATTAAAATTAGAACGTAAAACAATAAAATTATTCAATTGTTTTTCCATAAATTTCGGCTGTTACCGTTTGGTACAATTTCCTTGACATGTATCCATACGAATGCATGTGTGTGTATATAGAATGTAGCGTTTGCTAGTACAGAATAGTGATTTAAAATAAAGTCTGTAACAATACCCAGTAGGAAATTAATAAATGTTTTTAAACGCAAAAGATGCCATTGAGTTCTCTCAGTGTACATAATGGCTGTCTCAGGTATACCATTACCTTCTACAAACAGCTTCCATTACGTGGAGAGTGCTTTATTCAAATTATTTGTTTGAGATCAGCTGGTGTTTAATTTGTGTTACGTTGTGTTTGTATAACAAACCTATAATCTCTTATCTATTAGACAAGTCCGTCCGTCCGTCCGTCTGTGGTGCTGTTTCAGCGGCCAAACCGTAAGAGTTAGATAAAGAGAATGTTTAAGTTATAAGTTAAGAATAGTCTGATAAGACTACAAACCGGATTTGAGTGACGTAGCACTTCCGGTTTTCGAGAAATCACGAATTTCAAACGAAACCACACAAAATCTCCGAAGTTCTCAATTAATTAAATACTTTTTTTTTTTTGGTGAACATTTGGTTTACTGGTTTGCTAGTCTCTTATCTATTAGACAAGTCCGTCCGTCCGTCTGTCCGTGGTGCTGTTTCAGCGGCCAAACCGTAAGAGATAGATAAAGAGAATATCTAAGTTATAAGTTAAGAATAGTCTGATAAGACTACAAACCAGATTTGAGTAACGTAGCACTTCCGGTTTTCGAGAAATCACGAATTTCAAACGAAACCACACAAAATCTCCGAAGTTCTCAATTAATTAACTGCTTTTTTTTTTAAATCAGGTTTTGGTGAACATTTGGTTCACTGGTTTGCTAGTAGTTTACTATTACATTTGAAATCTATAACGTGTTTCGTGTCTGTTTGTCTGCACAGAGTTGTCACAGGGTTACCTAAAAAAAATTAAACCTGTATCCGAATTTGATATCAAATCCATTTTTGAAGTGAAAACTTCTTTAGCGGCGTTTTACACTTTTTTTGTATGGGTAAAAAATGTTTAACTCGCGTCGGGTTAAACACGTGGGCTGATCGCATCATGACACACAATAAAATTGGAAAGGTTGTTGACTTTCAATATATTGGACGAAACGTAGTTAAATTTTATTTTACCGTATTATAATAATAAGTCTCTATGTAGGACGTCCACGTGGCAGCTTTGTTGCGAAGAAAATGCATTTTTTTTAATAGATGTCGCTAAGTGCGCTTACACGTGATTCATGTAAGTTGATTTTTCTGAGAGATAAACTTTTTTAATGTAATATAAATTGTCATGTTTGTGTACGATAGCGCAATAAATAAATATTGTATTCTATATTTACGGGATTTTTACGCCATGATACGCCATGATGACGGAGGCCACTTACTCCGTGATCATGGCGCTTGCAACAGTGCCGAAATATCGGAAACTCGCTAAAAACAAGGTACATGGTAACAATCCCGTAAATAACTTATATTACTATAATGTTAGTGACCATGAAAGTTTAAAACAATATATTGTATTCTACCACATACATGATAGTACTTTTATACTGATAATTAAAGCAATTCGTGCAAAATTATTCCCTAACCATTCCAAAATATCAAAAATGCACAACGTTAATATTCAAGTTTTCACTTCTGCCGGCACTCCCGGAGTGCAACCCGTCGTTTTTTTTTATTTCAGAGATTTTTGCACGATAGTCGCTGATTCACGGTTTTTAAAGTAAAACTCTTATTACATCGCTACAACTTATTTCTTCATCTTAAGCGTGTTGCATTACATCTTTAATTGTTATTCAAAATCAGACCTCATCAACAAGCATCCGGGGCTCAGTGGTAGAAAGCAAGACTAATCGACTTATTTTTTTATTAATACTTTAAGTTATCCAATTATTCGTTTTTATGTAGATTATCATAATCATAATCAAAATCATTTATTCAGTTTAGGCTGTTACAAGCACTCATGAATGTCTAGAAGCTACGCCATCGGTTCGTAAATCTACGGCGGGAGACCTTGTACTGAGAAGAACCGGCAAGAAATTCAGCAAGGGCTGTTTTTTTCTCCCTGTTTTATTATTTACAGAGTCGTCAAATTGAAAAATGACTTCAGAGATGATTCATGAAGTCACCTTTCATTACATAATTATTAAATATACATTAATTGTTTACCTGCATTTTGATTGCTGTGTCATACAGTATAAATATAAATAATGAATTAATTTAATTTATCTTGTGGTCAAAGATACTATTAAAGCTTAACTATCACTAATTTCAGCTCAAATTCTAAAACATTAGAACAGAAAGATGCAGTTTTCTCGATATTTATATTATACGAGTAAATATAAATGTATTAGTACTGAGCTTCTTGCCGGTTCTTCTCAGTACAAGGTCTCCTGCCGTAGATTTACGAACCGATGGCGTAGCTTCTAGACATTCATAATAATATGTGCTTGTAACAGCCTAAACTGAATAAATGATTTTGATTATGATTATGTACTTCACTATTTTTGACAAGAATCATGATCTTTTGGTGCACTTTCAATTCGTCAAGTTAGCATTTACTTATACTTTAAACTATGATTTACTGCTATTGCTTACATGATGAATACAGTTTGTCTATAAAATCGTGACATGAATGTTTGAGGAACTAACATTATTCATGTGTCTGGCAACACCAAACTTATGTACATCAGCTGTCATCGAGTTTCAGTTGTGGAACAGTTTTCCTTTTGTATTTTTTATTGTTTGGATTAAACTGTAATAAATTAAGACGAAACTACGCAGAAAAGTATAAAAATGAGTAAACTAAATCGGAGTGGCACGCGGGAAGTGAATTTTAAAGTTTTCCAGCGATGTTTCGAAGACTACCAAGCTGGACGAATTTTGTGGGATGTGATGATGTTTTTGAAGTTATACTTCTTTAGGCGCGTTATGAAAAAATGATGAGAGTGAAATTTTAAGATGCGCGCGCATCACTGTAACACAAAATATTATAATATTCGTCGCTTTAGCGACCAACTTCATGCTGTTACTTTTGTGTTTACCGCACATTAAGAAAATCTACCAACAAAATAGAAATAGAATCTCTATTTAGTGGGTGCTAACGACTGCATTGTGAAGGCCTATCAAAAGTATTTATTAATCTGAAACAACGGAACCAAAGCGCGATTCAGGAGACTACAGCGCCATCTCTTGACCATTGGTGTAGTAGAACCAAAAACCACATCTTTATTTTTTGTAATAAAGTAACAGTTATAGGTATATATATATATTATAGGTATTCATATTTATAATATTTATCCACATGTTTCTAGTTTGTATATTCGGAATACGTGTTTGAGTTTCATATGTTCACATATCATCACAAATGTTCAAAATCACATATGTTCTAATAAATTATATTCAGTAGCGATTTTAATTGAATATTTTGATTATTTATTTATTTTAACAAATTAAAACTGAACTTTATTGACTGTGTCCTTTTCCAGACTTTTTATTAATTTATTGTAATTAATTATTTGCATGCAATTAAAAACTAAATTTAAACGATGCCAAAGAAGGATAACTTCTCACGCGCCTACATAAGTACACGCACCCATTTTTTTTCTATGTTATAGGGGGCATACGAGCAGACGGCTCACCTGATGGTAAGTGATCACCGTCGCCCATGGACACTTGCAACACCAGGAGTATCACAAATGCGATGCCGGCCTTTAAGGAAGGAGTACGCTCTTTTTTTGAAGGTTTTTGGGTCGTATCGGTCAGAAACACTGCTGGCGACAACATTTACACAGTTTATGGGCGAACAGCATCTATGATGGTTATGTAATCGTGTAACTATTTGTTTGTAGTCGGCCTGAAGTTACAAATTTACTCAATTTACGATTTGTGACCAAAAAAGGCATTGTTTACATTGCACATTTTTAGGTTAGATTGACATTGTCATCATCAGCCTATTAATGTCCCCACTGCTGGGGCACAGGCCTTCCATATGGATGGAATAGGGAGATTGGACCATGACCCACCACGCGGGCCCAGTGCGGATTGGCGGGTGCTAAAGTCTGCAGATGCAGCCGGGACCAACGGCTTATCGTGCCTTCCGAAGCACGGAGGAACTCGAGATAGTATATTTTCGGTCACCCATCCAATGACTGACCACTGCGAAAGTTGCTTAACTTCAACGATCGCAGCCGAACGCGCTAACCACTTGCGCCATCGAGCTCCTCAATATCATACATCTTCTCCTAAGAAACACTAGAGAAAACGCCAATAGGGCCGCGGTAGCAACTCATCAGTGTATCTGCCCGGATAGCGCAAGGTGCGGAATTGATTGACATTGTAAATAGGTAATATTGTATTACGACCATTTCTTTTGATACGTTATTATGACTCAACTCAGTCAGGTTTTCTACCAATTTTGTCACGACTTTATAGACAAACTGTACTTCGCTATTAGAAACCTTTAAGAAGAATCACTTACCTTAGGAAATTTCTAAAAATAAATGGCAAATTAATCAAATTATGTTTCAGAACGAATTGTCAATCAAATTCAATAAATTCTGCCTACTCCGACCAACTTTGAAAGCATGCCGGAGGCTATAAAAACGTTAATTTGACAAGGGTACTGAGGAATGGTTTCCCTCCACTATCTCACAATCTGCCGGTTCTATGTTAAACATAAATTTATATATTTCGAATCCAATAGCACCTCGTTTATTTTCATCAAACGAGACATTTTATTTCAGATTTTCAATTCCAGCTCGCCATTCATCAAACTCTACAATTAGATTTTATTTATTCTTTATATTTTGAGACGAAGCGATATTAAGAATCTATATCTATATATATAAAACTGAAAGGTGAGTGACTGACATAGTGATTTATCAACGCACAGCCCAAACCACTGGACGGATCGGGCTGAAATTTGGCATGCAGGTAGATGTTTTGACGTAGGCATCCGCTAAAAAAAGGATTTTGATCAATTCTACCCCCAAGCGGATAAAATAGGGAATGAAAGTTTGTATGAAACTTTGCCAATTTTAAACCGATCGGGCTGAGACTTTGCATGCAGGTATAAGAAGAATCATAGATGAATTTCATTGTGTATAATACAAGCCTGAGAACAAAAACTGTAGTCTACACTTCAGCTCTACACCGAAGCGAAGCGAGGGCGGGCCGCTAGTTATTTTATAAAGGCACATACTTAAATGATCATCACATAATAGTAATTAATCCTTAAAAATTGGTATTGCACTTTTTAAGCGATCATTTGTAATTTTATTGAGTATCATTTTGAATATTTCCTATTTATAAAATTTTACAGAGCCTGTTCGGGTATTAGTTTATTATTAACTAGCGGCCCGCCCTCGCTTCGCTTCGGTGTACAGCTGAAGTGTAGACTACAGTTTTTGTTCTCAGGCTTGTATTATACACAATGACATTCATCTATGGTTCTTCTTATACCCGCATGCAAAGTCTCAGCCCGATCGGTTTAAAATTGACAAAGTTTCATACAAACTTTCATTCCCTATTTTATCCCTTTGGGGGTAGAATTGATCAAAATCCTTTCTTAGCGGATGCCTACGTCATAACATCTACCTGCATGCCAAATTTCAGCCCGATCCGTCCAGTGGTTTGGGCTGTGCGTTGATAGATCACTATGTCAGTCAGTCACCTTTGAGTTTTATATATATATAGATAATATAACTTTGAATAAGTTTATTCAAATAAAGAACTTAGTTCGGTAAGTTATACATTTATTACTCTAGAGTGGCTGTATCGATTTTCATGATATTTTATTTATTTTTCTCATTACCCCGAACACTAATACATTAACGAGCTTTATTAACTTTAACTTTGAACTGTTGATCAAACACTTCTTTCTTTACTTTAAGTACAAACTTACCACTCAAAATAATTATTAAACAGATGTGTCATTCGGGACAGCCAGCGTTGATCCCAAATTCCGCTTCAAAAATAATTATGGGTTACAAAGGGGGCTTTCGGGACCGCGGTCCTGGTCCCTTTACGACCATCGACTCAGAAAAGGAAAATGAATGAGTAATTTTTCAAGCACTAAGTTATTAAACCAGTATGTATGTACACCTTATTACTTTCAATATAGTATTTCAAGAGAATTCCGTGAGCCTAGCGCAGACGTGTCTTTTTATTCGTTTGAGTCCGAACCGAACGACGAACGTAAGATTTTTTCCATTCTGAAAAAATAAGAATAATAAATATTTAAATCTAAAGAAAAGTTTACTAGAAAAAAATCCACGCGGACCAGGCAGCGGACGGGACTCGAACCCGCATCCTTCGCTATCCGGGCGAATGCACTGACCATTATGCTACCACGGCCCTCTTCGCCGCGTCGAAATTTTCCTAGCCTTAGGCTGCAAGGCAGCGCCATCTCTTCGCATTGTAGGTAACCCACAATGTCAAATGAATACTTTTTCAAGTATTAAACATTTGAAAGAAGAAATAGCAATTATAGCCAACGCGGCGAAGAGGGCCGTGGTAGCATAATGGTCAGTGCATTCGCCCGGATAGCGAAGGATGCGGGTTCGAGTCCCGTCCGCTGCCTGGACCGCGTGGATTTTTTTCTAGTAAACTTTTCTTTAGATTTAAACATCTAGCTGTTAAATGCTTAAAAATAAATAAAATCATAACTATAATAAATATTGCCAACACTCACACCAATTAGCCTAGCCCCAAAGTAAGCACTATAAGGTTTGTGTTATGGGATACTAGGGTAACGGATAGAATATATATACTGTACGTATATAAGTATATTTGTATTGAATTACATATTAAACATCCATGGCTGGAGTACAAATGCTCGTATTCACCACACAAACATCAGACCCCACCGGGGTTCGAACCCGGGACCTCTCAAGTCGGCGACACCATGAAACCCGGCGTACAAACCACTCGGCCACGGAGGTCATCAATAGTGTGCGCCTCGTTGAAAATTTTGTATTTAAGGACGTACATTCAGTTTTCCGATTCGGAAACCTACCGAATCTGAATTCCAGGAGGCCTACTCAATTTCGACGAAAAACGAAATTTTGATCGACATTTCGCACGTTCCTTACTCTGTTTCCTTTTCATTTCGAAAATTCGTTCGTCCGAAATAGTTTGCAAATTAAATTCTCCAAGCCTACTCTAATTCACAAAACTTTCGAAGGAAAAGTTGAATTTGACAGATAATTGTTCGAAATTTTAACCTCAAATTGACGAAATGAAAAGTGTTACCTTTTCATTTTCATTTTGAGATTTTTGTTTTAATTAAGCTTAAAATACTTGCAACAGTATTTTTAATAATAGCTGCTAAGCTCGAGAAACATTTTTAGCATGTAAAATTAACTAATAAACCATTTTTTAATTATTTATTGTAATTTCGATACTTCAAAGTATTAAACGACAAATTTAGGTTGACATACAGTAGATTGTATCAACTCTACAAATTAGTCGGCTTACACTGTCAAAGAAGGTTCTTTCAATGTCATCAAAAAAAAATTCCGTAAACTACCTATATTGTTTCCAAGTAAAAAAATGTTATCTTAAAAGTAGAAAAAAAATAGTTTATTTGATAATTTTAAATGTCAAACTACTTTTGATCGAACGAATTTTCGAAATGAAAAGGAAACAGAGTAAGGAACGTGCGAAATTTCGATCGAAATTTCGTTTTTCGTTGAAATAGAGTAGATCTCCTGGTGCGGACCATTCAACGGGGTCATTTATTGGATTACTCTACACTTGATCGGCTCCGTACAGAGGTCTTAAAAGTAGAGCCAACGCCCACTCGTTGTCGAGAAGCAAACGCAGATGGACGCCGAGTTATCAAACAGTGATCAACGGGCATGAGCCAGTTGAGGCGATGCTGGTAGACTGGGGACCTTTATTTTTTTTTGATAAAGCAATTCTACCCGATCGACGAACAAAAAAGTTTGTCGTCATCCTTAATATGAATGTACGGATACTTACCACCAATCTCTTATCTATATATATATATATATATAACTCAAAGGTGACTGACTGACATAGTGATCTCTCAACGCACAGCCCAAACCACTGGACGGATCGGACTGCAATTTGGCGTGTAGGTAGATGTTATGACGTAGGCATCCGCTAAGAAAGAATTTTGATCATTTCTACCCCCAATGGGATAAAATAGGGAATGAAAGTTTGTATGAAACGTTGTCAATTTTAAACCGATCGGGCTGAGACTTTGCATGCAGGTATAAGAAGAATCACAGATGAATGTCATTGTGCATAATACAAACCTGAGAACAAAAGTGTAGTCTACACTTCAGCTCTACACCGAAGCGAAGCGAGGGCGGGCCGCTAGTTCAACATAAAATTGGAGCGCTCGAATGCTAAAGAAGAAGCAAAAAAGAGTGCTAAAGAAGATGCTGTACAGAAAACCACTATAAAACCTCCACAGAAGGCTCTAATTGGACTTTTCTTTGATTTTTCCACTGTAATCAGGTTCCCAGACTTCCACGGGGTAGAGGATAGGATCAAGGTAGGTTGAATTCATATAAAGCGGGCTATAAGCTTGTCATGCGACTGCACTCAACTACTTAAAAGTACTTAACTGAAAACAAGTCCCATTAGATTCTAGAACGGATCAATTTTCCCAATTATAGGTCCCGACTGTTAAAGTATATTTGTTCCTTACTCAATAGAATTCTAGTCAAGACTTGTTTTCTTGTTTTCTGTTTCTATTTAAACTTAATTTCTTAGCAGACGGGTTTTTTTACCAAGTATAGTTAACCGATAAAAAAATAAACCTATTTTCAAAACGGAAAAACCTTATGTTTTTATTTATTTTTAAGCATTTAACTGCTAGATGTTTAAATCTGCCTTGCAGCTTAAGGCTAGGAAAATTTCGACGCGGCGAACAGGGCCGTGGTAGCATAATGGTCAGTGCATTCGCCCGGATAGCGAAGGGTGCGGGTTCGAGTCCCGTCCGCAGCCTGGTCCGCGTGACTTTTTTTCTAGTAAACTTTTCCTTAGGAAAAACCTTGTTAATCTCATCAAATTACGGGCTCTTGTATTATCATAAAGTTAACAAAGACAGACAGTTTAGGAGCTCGATGGCGCAAGTGGTTAGCACGTTCGGCCGCGATCGTTGAACTTAAGCAACTTTCGCAGTGGTCGGTCATTGGATGGGTGACCAAAAATTACTATCTCGAGCTTCTCCGTGCTTCGGAAGGCACGTTAAGCAGTTGGTCCTGGCTGCATCTGCAGTCGTTAGCACCCACCAATCCGCATTGGGCCCGCGTGGTGGGTCATGGCCCAATCTCCCTATTCCATCCATATAGGGAAGGCATGTGCCCCAGCAGTGGGGACATTAATAGGCTGATAATGATGATGATAACAAAGACAGAAATAAATAAGTACCAAGTCCATGAGATGCGTTTATTTACATTGTATAATTAAAAATACCCTTTTATAATATTATTTTACAGTTTAAATCCTTGACTAATTTAAAAATAAAATACAAGAATAATGAAATTTTCTTATAAATGTAGCAGTTAAATGTTTAAAATAAATATAAATTTAAAATTAAAGTTTACACAATAAATAAAAGTTAAATATACCGTCGAAATGGTACTATCAAATACACAAACTAAATATGTATGAAGCAGGCGAACAATGAAAATATATAAAAGAATTAAAATATGGGATTATTGACTGGAGTTTAATATTAAAATTGTAATGACCATTTAATATTCTAGTTCTTTAAAAAAACCTTTATTTTAACCTCCACATACTTTACAACTATTATACTGAATCTTAGATTCGACTATTTCTATCGATACAAATACATTTTTATAATATCACATTTAGACTAGCGATAATTTGTGTTTAAGACATTGTTTCTTTAAAAGAGTTGCCGAATTGAAGACAATTTTGTGTCTCCGACTGGGTTTTCGTGAAAATTGTACTTAATTTTTCTAAACTTAATGCTAGTCGCTTTATCCTTGTAATGTAATTTGGCAAGTAGTATATACAGATCATGAGCTATAGGAAATAAGAGAAATTAAGAAAAATTGGTCAAGTTCGAGTCCGTTCCCGCACAAAGGGTTTCGTACCACTGCATCTGCAAAACATTAGACTCCATTATAATTAATTTTTTTTAAGCATGCAACTGCTTGATGTCTTCTTGCTGCCTCGCAGCTTAAGAATGGCTAGAGGAATTTCGACACGGCCGTCAGGGCCGCGGTAGCATAATTGGTCAGTGCATTCGCCCGGATTGCGAAGGGTGCGGGTTCGAGTCCCGTCTGCTGCCTGGTCCGCGTGGAATTTTTCCTAGTTATATTTTCATTAGACTCCATATTACAATATCGAGCAATAAGCGGTATAAATATTTACTTACATATTTAAATTATTCTGTTTTTAGTATTTATTGTTAAAATAGACTGGGTCGATAATTTTAAAAATGGTAAAAAGTGAAGAAAAGATATAATATAAGTTTTTTATACCATCAGAAAGTAGAAATTTCAACAAACAAAAAACACACCAACTTTTTTTAAAAAGCAGATATTTTGACGTGAGAATTTTCGATTGAAAATTAGGGTGCTTTTTCGATATTAAGTCAAAATAAGGTGAAAAAATGAATATGTTAAAATCAAAAAAATTACTGTATGTTTGGGACATACAAAGGGAATAATTTGTTTTGCAAAAAATAAAAATAAAAAACCAAAAAGTCGGTTATTCGAATTTTTCACATAAATTTTGAGGTTATGTGAAAAAAATACAAAAGTTGTTGTGTCGATACAAAAGTTATAGATCTTTTTAAAACCTACAACTTTGCCATTTAACTTTTTTTCATAGGACTTTCAGTTTTACCGGAAATCGAGATTAACCGTATTTTACCCTTAAAAAACTCACCCCCTCCCCCTTCCCGACCTCAGATCGCCCGTAATTTATTTTTCCTTTCATTTTTGTTATATTCTCTACCTTTTCCAATGGGTTTTCTCCTACTATAATTTTTTTTGGTCTCAAAAATTATCGACCCTGCTCTATAACAGCAACGGAAATACATCATATGTGAAAAAATCAACTGCCTACTAACTCAATCACGTTTCATGAGATACAGCCTGGTGACAGACAGACGAACAGTGGTATCTTAGTATCTATTACCCTTTGGATACGGAACTCTAAAAATGAAGGCTCGTCTAATATTGTCACGTTACAATAGCATTTTCTCATAATAGGGTATTTGACAGTGTTAAAAATTAAGTGCCAATTGCTGCCATCTGTGTTTAGAATGAATATTGGCAGGGGTGGGTTTTTACAAAAAAAAATATTCATAATTTTACTAAAAACTAACGAAAAAGATAATAGTTTTCTTATCTATTGTCACGTGACTCAAAACGCTTGGGATTGGCGGAGTCGAAAGTGACATTACATTGTATCGTTTGACGTTTTAAACACAGTCGTGTGACGTCACACACTAGTAAGACGCCATATTGTCCAGAGAAACGTTTTCGCGGCAACTTGTAAATGGAGTTTTTTATTTGGTTATTTTTACTGAAATACACAACAGAATGATGAATATGCACTTTTTACGGACTCCATAAACATTAGTCAATAACGTGAGATCGTTTTCTAAAACTTGTCCAATACCCTATTACTATTCAAATAATTTTGCTATTTTTTGCGAATTGGAATATGCACACAAAATCAGTTAAACGTACGTAGTACAAGCGTGAGAAACAAAACTGTAATTAAGACAGTCACACAAACAATCGTTTTTAATTTGTAAGCCCAATTTTTGTACCCAATTCGACAGGGTGGAAAGCTATATATGACTACTTTCCTCCTGGCTGCGTCGGTTGTGTCGCTCGAAGTTGGTTCCCCATACACACTTTGAAATTAAATAATTTATTTACAATAAACATGTGAATCTTCCATCTATTTTAGATTACAAAATTAAAGTTGCTTCTTTGAAATACTAAGAATCTCATTACTAACAGAATAACATTGAAAAAAGCTAAAGTCACATGATTATGTATGTGACGTTTTTAATAATTATTAATTATATTATAAATTAGTACCAAATTCTTGTAATTTGTTAAACCCGATTACATTGAAGGATTAGACGGAAGCAGTAACCAATTCTGGGAAGGATCAAAATAAAATTACACAAACAAAAGTCTAATAATCTTTTCTCAGTATCTGCTTAATCGTAAAAAACAACAAACGAAGTTTTCAGTTAAGCCATTAACATACATTATATTACGTACAAAGTTCTTACAAGTAACAAAATAAATGTATTTCCACTTCTTTCTCAAATATAGTACTTAATAATTATATATTTTAAATGCTATGGTTATACCACAATCAAGTTAGCGCTGTTGTAATGGAAAATTTTGTCTACTATTTTTCTGTCACTAATGTTCAACGCCTAACTTTTTATGGAGAGCTCATTAAAATCTATTTATGCAAATGTATAGAAATGTTGATATTAATATTGCTGTCTTCATTGTCAGCATCAGAATCGAGCTTATAGTCTTGTTTGTCATCAAAGATGACCTGGTTTGCATCGTTGTTGTTACCAGGTGAAGAGTTGCAGCTCCTATCGCTTCTGAGAAGACTGGTCTTCTTCGTATCCTTGTTGTAGTAGTCTTTCCACTTTTCGCTGCAGAGGGCGGTGGTCTCCGCACCGTAGTAGCTGCATCTTCTGAAGACCCTGTGGTCTATTCTGTTCCTCCTGTCGAGGGAAGAACGGACCCTCACCAGGTGTCCACCTTCGGACGTGTGGTTCACCATGGTCTCTCTGATGCTGGAGTGCTCCCTATACTTGCTCTGTTTTCTTCGACCCTTGCTGCAGCATAAGGTTTCTTTGAACGCGATCCTGTACCTGGGAAAAGAGATGCGAATGTATTTTTTTAGCTATTCCAATCTTGCTACAAGAGAGAGAGGGAGAGAAATATTTTATTGACTAAATTACTAAAAAAATATACACAGTAAAAAAACAACAGATTTAATCTATATATATAAAACTCAAAGGTGACTGGACTGGACTGACTGATATAGTGATCTATCAACGCACAGCCCAAACCACTGGACGGATCGGGCTGAAATTTGGCATGCAGGTAGATATTATGACGTAGGCATCCGTTAAGAAAGGATTTTGATCAATTCTACCCCCAAGGGGATAAAATAGGAAATGAAAGTTTGTATGAAACTTTATCAATTTTAAACAGATCGGGCTGAGACTTTGCATGCAGGTATAAGAAGAATCATAGATGAATGTCAATGTGTATAATACAGACCTGAGAACAAAACCTGTAGTCTACACTTCAGCTCTACACCGAAGCGAAGCGAAGGCGGGCCGCTAGTTATTATTATAAATAGTCTATCAGGACCCTGCCTTAGCATAATGCTGCCGCAACACGCCACCAAACGTGTCACAGCAGCGCTGGTGGCATGGTGTAAGTAAGTGGCAGAGGTCTAAAAGAAGCCACTTAACGAACTCCGTGGCCCTGTGGTTTGTACGCCGGATTTCACGTTGACGCCGACTCGAGAGATCCCGGGTTCGAATCCCGGTGAGGACAGATGTTTGTGTGATGAATACGAACATATGTATTTTGAATGAATGAATACGACCATTTGTATTTCAGTCATGCATGTTTAATATGCTCGCTACGCTTCGGTGTAGAGCTGAAGAGTAGACTACAGTTTTTGTTCTCAGGCTTGTATTATACACAATGACATTAATCTATGATTCTTCTTATACCTGCATGCAAAGTCTCAGCCCGATCGGTTTAAAATTGACAAAGTTTCATACTAACTTTCATTCCCTATTTTATCCCCTCAGGGTAGAATTGATCAAAATTCTTTCTTAGCGGATGCCTACGTCATAACATCTACCTGCATGCCAAATTTCAGCCCGATCCGTCCAGTTGTTTGGGCTGTGCGTTGATAGATCACTATGTCAGTCAGTCACCTTAGAGTTTTATATGTATAGATATATAAGTATATTTGTATAGAAATACATATTATATTATTCCAACGACGCATTCCTGAAAAGGATGCGAAACGTCAATAAATAAATAAATTCAGTAGGTACATCTAACCCGTTAAAACTAGTTTTTCCGGATGAGTGATGTGCGTGAAAACCTAAGAAACAAATACTTATATGTGTACAGTATATGTATTATATATCCATAGATATAAACAAGCCTTATAGTGTTTACTTTGGGGCTAGGCTAATTGGTGTGTGTTGGAAATATTAATTTTAAAGAAAAGTTCGCAATCCGGGCGAATGCACTGACCATTATGCTATTGGCCGCGTCGAAATTTTCCTAGCCTTAGGCTGCAAGGCAGCGCCATCTCTTCACATTTTTTCTAGTAAACTTTTCTTTAGATTTAAACATCTAGCAGTTAAATGCTTAAAAAATAAATTAAAAATATTTATTTTATTTATATTTATATACACTGGGAAAATTGGATGATTTTCAAATTGGCTTAGAGAATTTTAGATTTGCGTTTCACGTAAAGAGTTTATTAGAAAAACACGAAGGAAAAGTTCTGATCTACCCACCATACAGCTTGTTTCCAAAGTTAGAATAAATTGCAGCTAATAATTCAACGGATTTTTTTTCCTTTTCTTTTGTTCCCTTTGTGCGAGTTGGGTTCCATGTATACCGCGGCTAGGGATGAAACGATACCATCTAGGTATCGATACTTTTACTCGATACTGTATCGGTCATACTCGGTATCGAATGAAAAGTATCGATACATACTTGTATCGATAAATTTTGACGAACGATATTACAATTACAAATCCAGTCAAAGTTTTAATTTAACGAAAACATAATAACCATAATATAAACATAATAGAATATATATAAATCATACGCAAGGCTGCCAACTGAGCAGTAGAAAAGATGCGTTTGCGAAACCAAAATTGCAACTACACCTTACTATAGAGTAAATAATCTGATTATCGAGTTTTTTTTATACTTCTCAGTGAGTGATCGACCGAGTACCGATACAAGTACTTACTTCACGATACTACTTGTTACTCGTATCTTAAGTATCGATGCCAAAGGTACTTGGTATCGAAAGAAAAGTATCGAGTAGGTACTTGTATTTAGTCGTATCGTTTCATCCCTAACCGCGGCTACAATACCCGCCGACTGTCAAGTCGGCACCGGCTTTGTGTTTTGTACCTTACCACCTTAACAGGTCCACATAAAAGACATTTCCAATGTGAAAAATGATCTCTTTGACACACCAACCACCTCGTTAAATTGTGCTAACTGTGCGTATTATAATAAATTAATAAGTATGGTTATAGTAACTGTTATTTTATATTGCACTAGCGGCCCGCCCGTGTAGAGCTGAAGTGTAGACTACAGTTTTTGTTCTCAGGCTTGTATTATACACAATGACATTCATCTATGATTCTTCTTATACCTGCATGCAAAGTCTCAGCCCGATCGGTTTAAAATTGACAAAGTTTCATACAAACTTACATTCCCTATTTTATCCCCTTGGGGGTAGAATTGATCAAAATTCTTTCTTAGCGGATGCCTACGTCATAACATCTACCTGCATGCCAAATTTCAGCCCGATCCGTCCAGTGGTTTGAGCTGTGCGTTGATAGATCACTACGTCAGTCAGTCAGTCACCTTTGAGTTATATTATATAGACTAGATGTTGTTCCCAATTCTGAAAGAGCTCTGGAACTAGTAAGTATACCAGAAATTGATGTAAAGGGATATTTTGTATAAAAAGTTATTAGCTCTCGTAAAGTTGAATGGTAAGCTGTAATCTCCTACCCTGTAGAATCCAGGAACCCTTACTATACCGACGGTAATACAAAACTACCAAAATGGAGCGTTATTTCATCAGAACCATTCGAACCGATGGCGTAGCTTTTCGACATTCATAAGTGCTTGTAACAGCCTAGACTGAATAAACGATATTGAATTTTGAATTTCATAGTCTTCAGAAAGGTGGAGGTTCCTCCGAATCCAGCTTGTAAAAAACTCCAAAAACTCTTGTAACGGTCGGGGCTATACAACCTTGATTTTCATTATTTCAAATTTCAAATCAAATCATCTTTATTGCGAACTAGCGGCCCGCCCTCGCTTCGCTTCGGTGTAGAGCTGAAGCGTAGACTACAGTTTTTGTTCTCAGGCTTGTTTTATACACAATGACATTCATCTATGATTATTCTTATACCTGCATGCAAAGTCTCAGCCCGTTCGGTTTTAAAATTGACAAAGTTTCATACAAACTTTCATTCCCTATTTTATCCCCTTGGGGGTAGAATTGATCAAAATCCTTTCTTAGCGGATGCCTGCGTCATAACATCTACCTGCATGCCAAATTTCAGCCCGATCCGTCCAGTGTTTTGGGCTGGGCGTTGATAGATTACTACGTCAGTCAGTCACCTTTGAGTTTTATATATATAGATTATAAAAAAACTGAAGATGGTATATTTATCTTTTCCAAACTTCTATTGACATCACGTCGCTCAATTATTTTGCCTTCCCAGAATCTCTCCACTAACATTTGAAATTTATGGTATGGTATTAAAGTTCAAATTGACTTTTAAGTATTATTACGAATCGTTTGTATGGGAGTAAAGAAAAGTTTTGTTTTTTGACATTTTCAGGCATTTTTTTTAAATTTTCTCTTCGTAAGAACCATCCTCGTACTTCAAGGAATATTCTAAAAAAAAATCAGCCAAATCGGTCAAGCCGTTTTCATGTTATGTCGTGACAACGGAAAACGGGTTTCATTTTTATATATATAGATACAGGTTGCAAAGTTGTTACATAGATACATTTTAATACAGTACAGTCATATTCTGCCTTATTGGCATGCAATATAATATTTCTATATAACATTAATTATTTCAATGTCACATTAATAAAAACATAGTTAATTCAAAATGTCAATAAGCGATAAATATATTAGTCTAAAAACTTTTGTCTTCCAAAAATTCACGGATCGTATAGTAACATTTTTCTATTAAAAAATGTTGTAATTTGTTTTTAAATATATTGGTCACGGTAATTTCTCGCACACTTTCAGGTAATTTACTATAAATAATAGGAGCATTGCAAAACAAACTTTTCCTAAATAGTGCCGTATTACAAGGGACACAAAGTTTTCCAATATGACGTTCACGAGTTTAAGGGTTAGTCGAACTATCCACTAATGCTTCTAAGGCTCCGTTAAATGAAAGCAATTAACTTATTCTTATTAGTTTTAATTACACACTTTATAACACTTTACAAACGTCTTCACTTAACGACACCGTGAGGAAGAATGTGCAAAAGTCGTCATTCCCCCGTAATTTCTCTCTCCATTCCCAATAAAAACTTCTCGCCTGTGATTGGTCGTTTATTAATGCCGCGGGAAGATAAAGCGTTCTGATTAGCCAACGACAAATACCCGTTGACCAATAGCGTTCGAGCTAGATTACGCGGCAAGGCATTGAGTTGCCATCATAGAAAATTCAAATGTTGCCAATTTAAAAATAAATTCATACCGATTTTCTACGAATATCACTAACCCTAACACGAGTTCTGGTCTTAAATATTTTAATATTACTTTTTACAAAGGCAGCGCATTCAAGAATGTAAAGGCACGGCAGAGTCAATATTTTTAACCTCATAAAAAACGGTGCACATGATTCTGTAAGTGGTAGATTAAACATAGCTCTGATGCATCTCTTTTGCGCCCTGAATGCAGTGGTTGCGTCAGTAGAATTTCCCCAAAAGATCAATCCATATTTGAACATATATATTTATTAAGAGTAGAAGCGGAGGTTGTTTCATCAGACGAGCGCACGCTCTAATGGGGACTTGCCTGAAACCTTCCCTTCATAATTAAACATTTACCTTACCGTCCTTTTTGCTGAGCTTTCACACCCCACTTAAGATTCGGTTGTAGGAAACAGGTTAGTTGTAAAGTTGTGCTGACAATTTAGAACAGTGCGGTAGGGGTAACGGTTTTCTTCGTTCACGTTAGAATAAAAGCCAATAGCAGTGACAATTCGGTGATAACTCGGGCCTTCGGTGGTATACAGTAGATGGTACAAAAATGCGCTGAAATTAGCGACTTAGATTAAAACAATGACAATTAGTGGTGCATGACCACAATGAGGGCTGTCTCGTATGAATCCGCCGCTAGAGGCGCTAGTGTAGCGTGAGGTCTCCGAAATGTCAAATGTTATTGCTTGTTGGTTGACTACGCGGGTTTATTTCTAATTAAAATAATGTTGTGAATAATTGGTAACAATTCGGCTTAATTATGGCAAATATGAGTTATGTGGCAATGAATGTCAGTTATTAAAAATTTGAGCTTAGAAAAATGATTATGTTCCCATTTTTTCCGAATAAAACGGAACTGCGCGGCACTGTGGCATGGCCTATTATGTTTAGGATATGGTTCTTTTGTGTTAAAATATTTCGCCCGGATTGCGAAGGGTGCGGGTTCGAGTCCCGTCTGCTGCCTGGTCCGCGTGGATATTTTTCTAGTTATATTTTCTTTAGATTTAAACATCAAGCAGTTACATGCTTTAAAATAATAAAAATTATAAATATTATTTCTATTTAACCACTTTGAAATACAAAATTCATATTATTTTGTTATAATTTAAAAACAAGATTTAAAATTAAAAAACAAGATGCTATGGCAATGTTTAAATTTTTATTCAGCCATACTGAATATTAAAGTTCTTTTACTTACGACATTGACATTGCTGTTGTCGAATTTAATGCCATTATTTTAGTTCCTAACATTTTTACTAATATTCCATTCACCCTATAATGGCGATTTACAAATTCATCATTAATAAGGTGTAGATAAATTGCGGTCTATCCTCTTTTGACGCAAAGAACGTATCAAAAAGTGAATCGTGACTTATTTGCACACAAAAATTTGAACATGTATGCAGAATAGGGTCATCATCAGCCTATTAATGTCCCCACTGCTGGGGCACAGACCTTCCCTATGGATGGAATAGGGAGATTGGGCCATGACATCCATCTTCCATCCATCAGCCTTTCTCGGTCCACTGCTGGACATAGGCCTCCCCCATAGAACGCCACAATGCGCGGTCCTGCGCTATCAGCATCCAGCGGCTCCCAGCACATTTGACGATGTCGTCAGTCCACCTTGTTGGGGGCCGCCCCACGCTGCGTCGTCCGGTACGTGGTCGCCACTCGAGGACCTTTCTTACCCAACGGTAGTCAGATCCTCGAGCGATGTGGCCTGCCCATTGCCACTTCAGCGTGCTAACTCTTCGGGCTATGCCGTACACACCGGTCCTTCTACGGATCTCCGTATTTCGGATCTTATCACGTAGGGAAACACCGAGCATAGCCCTCTCCATAGCACGCTGCGCGACTCTGAGTTTTGTTATGAGGCCGACATTCAGAGACCACGTCTCAGTCCCATAAGTCATCACTGGTAACACATACTGGTAGACCCTTCTTTTCAGGCACTGGGGAATTTTAGCCGTGGTGTGTCTAAGCTTCCCGAACATCGGAAACTGCCTATCCCTCATTTCCATTCCTTGACTCTGTGACAATACACATTAATTATGGTTTAAAATCTAGTAAATTGTCGTGTGTCTCATAAATTAAGACCTTCAAGTGCAACGTGTGTCACAACAAATTAAGGGTACGGTCACATTGGCGACACGATGTGGTCGGTCGTCAAATTAAAATAATAAATAAAAATGAAATAAAATATATTTATTTCGAACCAGAGTCCTTATAGTGTTAGTAACAATGGAAGCCTAAAACTTTGTTAATGCAATTCAAATTTAAAATAAATAATTAATTAATAAATATTAAAATAGTTGTAATTTATTGAAGTTTACTCCTTAAGAATCGTTTTGCATATATAAGGGGCCCGGTATGGGAAAAATGTGAGGAGTAAAATCTACTTAACAAATGACCTCGTTACGTTTTTGTGCGTAACCTCATCTGCGCACCTTTCACTTTTAGCCATGGCAACGGATAAAAAACATTAAGTTGTCACAAATGTCAATAAAATAAATAAACTAAAAATAGATAAAACGGAGCAAAATTAATGGAAACAAATAAATAACAGAATATAGAGAAATGCCGGTAAGTGTTCAGCACTCTGGAATTGTGATTTTCAGTACAGATGGTATTATAATACATATTTACAAAATGATGACTAGTGTGTGATATTTTTGAAATTGTGTGTTTCCAGAAATACATAATAAAATATATGACGAATATCGCTGATGTTAGATGATAAAACTGTGTGACATGGAACCTATGATAGTCGAAACCATGGGATGATTCCTGAGGTATCTCTACTTGTAACCGACTTCTTCGGACTTGATTTTGTTTTGTGTCTGTTCAAAGACAATCGTTTTTAGAGTGTAAACTCCGGTCGTGCGTCGGAGCTGACACACACAATTTTTTTTTTGTGACTTTGACGAGATGGACGCGAGTCCAGTGCTGCACAATAGCACTGTCCGCGTCCAGTCTCGCCAATAACAATGTTAAAACAATGTTGCTGTTAGACCAGGTCTGCTGCCCCAATTTTCTAACAAATCATGTTATCAAAACATGTTACAAACAACAAACAAACAAACAGTCCGTTGCGCCTCTATTTTCGTATCATATCATTGTCGTCAATAGTAGCTTTAGTTCTCCAAATAAGAAAAATATTAAATAGCTTCCGAGTTTGACCCTGCCTGTAACATCAATATATATAAAACTCAAAGGTGACTGACTGACATAGTGATCTATCAACGCACAGCCCAAACCACTGCACGGATCGGGCTGAAATTTGGCATGCAGGTAGACGTTATGACGTAGGCATCCGCTAAGAAAGGATGTTGATCAATTCTACCCCCAAAGGGATAAAATAGGGAATGAGAGTTTGTATGAAACTTTTTCAATTTTAAACCGATCGGGCTGAGACTTTGCATGCAGGTATAAGAAGAATCATAGATGAAAGTCATTGTGTATAATACAAGCCTGAGAACAAAAACTGTAGTCTACACTTCAGCTCTACACCGAAGCGAAGCGAGGGTGGGCCGCTAAACATATCGAAAAAGCACCGGTCTCTCTCTCCAATCAGTTGAATATAAAACAGAACCATATCTCTTTTCCATCATATTGAACCAGGTTGATGGGACAATGTACACGTGCCCTTATTTCTAATCTAGTAAAAGGCTATAAATTTTCATAACATCCTCCCAGAACCTGAAATAAACCAGCCCTTTGTATATTTAATAAAAGACTTAAGCGAAACATAATATCTTCTAATTTCACATGACATTTTTGGTAAACAAAAGGTTAGGGATAAGCATTATGCTCCATAATATTCCATATATTTACATTAAATAATCTTTATTATTCTTATTTGTTTCTCAAGTTTTCACGCACCTTCATTAAATAAAACTAGTTTTTAACGGGTAATGCACGAAACTTTATTTATTTATTGACGTTTCGCAGCCTTTATTTCCAACGAAGCAGCCTTTAAAGGCTGCGAAACGTCAATAAATAAATTAAGTTTCGTGTATTAACCCGTTAAAAACTAGTTTTTTTTTATTATTCTTTTTATTATTAATCTTTTTTTACACATTTCCATGTCTTTGGAAAATGTCATTATGATTTTCATCACGTTCGAGTTAGGTAAAGGCGTTAATCTAATATAACATTCATCTATGATTCTTCTTATACCTGCATGCAAAGTCTCAACCCGATAGGTTTAAAATTGACAAAGTTTCATACAAACTTTCATTCCCTATTTTATCCCCTTGGGGGTAGAATTGATCAAAATCCTTTCTTAGCGGATGCCTACGTCATAACATCTACCTGCATGCCAAATTTCAGCCCGATCCGTCCAGTGGTTTGGGCTGTGCGTTGATAGATCACTATGTCAGTCAGTCACCTTTGAGTTTTATATATATAGATTGACGTTTCGCATTCTTTGTATAAATGCGTCGTCGGAATAATGAGAAATAATATTTAACGAGTGATTTGCGTGAAAACCTAAGAAACAAATATTAAATATACACGCCAAAATAAGTACCTACATTTTTTACGGTATAGTACATTCGTGTAATAAAGTTACATTATAAAAGAAATAAAAACACAATGGTTATAGTTAAATCTAATTATTTAATCAAAATATTTATAAAGTTTAAATCATCAGCAATAGACCAAAAAAAATACTTAAATGTGGTTGGTTGTTTTAGCCTTAGAGCCGAGAGGGCCTTGACCCGTAGCGGCAGGCTTTGAGAGGCGGCAGAAGCCATGTAAAGGCATTCATTGCTGACCTATATTTGATTTAGAAATTTTAAGGGGAACGGGGTGAACATTATAAAAGACACAAGGTGCCAGATTTTAAATCAAATCAAATCAAAATCATTTATTCAGTTTAGGCTGTTACAAGCACATATGAATGTCTAGAAGCTTCGCCATCGGTTCGCAAATCTACGGCGGGAGACCTTGTACTGAGAAGAACCGGCAAGAAACTCAGCAAAGGCTGTTTTTTTCTCCCTGTTTTATCATTTACAGAGTCGTCAAGTTGAAAAATGACTTCAGAGATGATTCAAGAAGTCACCCTTCATTACATAATGTGAAATTATACATTAATTGTTTACCTGCATTTTGATTGTTGTGTCACACAGTATAAATGATAACTGAAACTACTAAAATTCGCCCATCTGTAAGGAGGAAGTTAGGTCCCCAAACAAGCGCTTCAATTTGGAAACCGCTAAATTCGGGTAGATAGCCTTTAAAATAATTTGAAAAGCAAAGGCGCGGTCCGTAATCTATTTTTGTAACCATCGTGGTCTACAGATAAATAACATCTGGGGAAATTCAAGGAAAGAAAAATTAATTTAGGTATTATTACATTTTGATTAATGTTTTCCAATTAAAAGTTACTTTTAGCGGTCGAGACTTAAATTCCAATTAAGTCATTTACGTGGGATTCGATAACAAGCCCCACAGGTCTTGTTATGAAATGAGCAATGCCTTGGTAAATTATAAATAAACTAGCAAACCAGTGAACCAAATGTTCACCAAAACCTGATTAAAAAAAAAATGTATTTAATTAATTGAGAACTTCGGAGATTTTGTGTGGTTTCGTTTGAAATTCGTGATTTCTCGAAAACCGGAAGTGCTACGTTACTGAAATCCGGTTTGTAGTCTTATCAGACTATTCTTAACTTATAACTTAAATATTCTATTTTGTCTATCTCTTACGGTTTGGCCGCTGAAACAGCACCACAGACGGACGGACGGACTTGTCTAATAGATAAGAGATTTGGATGGCATTTTTGTATAATTAAGTCACGGGTTTAGGTGATCACTTGGTGGTGTCTGATTTTGCGATTGTTGTTTGATTAGTATTTGTTTTTTATATAAAAAAAAATTGTGTGTGTCAGCTCCGACGCACGACCGGAGTTTACACTCTAAAAACGATTGTATTTGAACAGACACAAAACAAAATCAAGTCCAAAGAAGTCGGTTACAAGTAGAGATACCTCAGGAATCGTCCCATGGTTTCGACTATCATAGGTTCCATGTCACACATTTTATCATCTAACATCAGCGATATTCATCATATATTTTATTATGTATTTCTGGAAACACACAATTTCAAAAATATCACACACTAGTCATCATTTTGTAAATATGTATTATAATTCCATCTGTACCGAAAATCACTATTCCAGAGTGCTGGACACTTACCGGCATTTCTCTATATTCTGTTATTTATTTGTTTTCACTAATTATGCTCCGATTTTATCTATTTCTAGTTTATTTATTTTATTGACATTTGTGACAACTTAATGTTTTTTATCCGTTGCCATGGCTGAAAGTGAAAGGTGCGCAGATGAGGTTGCGCACAAAAACGTAACGAGGTCATTAATGTCATTCGTCGATAGATTTTACTCCTCACATTTTTCTCATACCGGGCCCCTTATATATGCAAATCGATTCTTAAGGAGTAAACTCCAAAAAGGATGGCAAACATGCATGTGGCAGTAGAAGGTGCCGCTCCAGCTCCTCACCTGCCAGCCTGAACCCAATCTCCTACCCCGCGGAGCTCTGGAGCCCTACACGCCAGCAGGAACACAACACCACCAAAAGGTAGTTTAATTTTACTGTGGTTTTGTGTAAGGTGGAGATTACTTCCCCAGTAGGCTTGTTGAAAATATATCGATGTATCGATATATCGATATTTTTTGCCGATATATTTTGATTCCATATATCGATACATCGATACAAAATAACCAATATCGAAATTCGTATCAAAAACGATATTTTTTTAATTATTAGCGGCATATCACGATCTAACTAAATTCGTATCTGGAAAAATCGTAACTGGATCTCAGATTAATGATATTCAACATATCTATGATCTGTGCTGTATTTAGTATTATCTATGTCATCATTCGAAAATAGTGTCTATTTTTAGGGAGATAATTTTCGTTCCATTATTATTCCGCGTGTCATATTTCGTGAGCTACTGTACGATATTTTTGGGAAAATTGGTCCGATATATCGATGTTTTTTTCGCGATATATCGAAGCCGATATTAATATTTTTTAAAAGATCGATGTATCGATATATCGATATTTTTTTCAACTTTCGACATCCCTATTCCCCAGACGGGTGCCTTTCTCAAACATTTCCCTTTATTATATTTGTTTCTTAGGTTTTCACGCACATCACTCATTAAATAAAACTAGTTTTTACGGGTTAATGCATGAATGAACATGCATTAGGGGGACGAAATCATTACATTAGATTTGATAAACCACAGATCCTTGCAACTGAGCAACGATTCGTTCCTAGAATGATACGCGAGGCTATTGAGATTCAAAAATATCCAAATTTCAATAGGGAAGATGGTTGGTATATACCACCAGCTTGGGAACCCATTATACAGGAGATAAAATCCCAACCCCGAGCACACACTGCAAGACCAACAGATACTATTAGTTCTTTTTGTTTGCATAATTTAACATAAGAAGGAGATAGAAAGCCTCTCTTGAGTTTGTTTCGCCGGTTCTTCTCAAAAAGGTCTCCCAATTTTGGAACCGGTGGTAGTTTACAGTAGTTAGGGTCAAATAAATAAACTCAAAATTACAAAAAAGAATTTTAAATAAAATACTTTATTAAGTAAATTAAATAATAAATTCATACATAGACAATAAAACTTTAAAAAATCGAACAATGAAATAACCGAACTCTCAATAAAAGTCTTTCGAAGGTAGCTCGACAAATTAAATAAAAGTTTTATTCTGACGACGTAGCCTGTAAAGTCTACGAAACGTCAATAAATAAATAAAGTTTCGTGCATTAACCCGTAAAAACTAGTTTTATCTCCCTTTATTGATGAGTACCTATTAAACATGTTATCTAATTTATCATTCCTACAAAAATTTGGTTCATTAAACATTTCCATTAGCCCTATGAAAATTGTTTCCAGTTTTGACCCTTTGAAGATTTTGATTCGCCCGAAGCAACTGAAGTTGGAATTAATTAATTTTGTAGGCTTTATATTAATTGCCGGCACAGAAGCACCATTTCGATGAGATACCACAATATTCAGTTTTAATATTAGGTCCTTACATATCAAATTGGCGTTTTGTACGAGAGGAATATAGAGTATTTTTTTTTGTAAAATATTTTTAACAGTCAAAGTATGCACCGTTGTTATTCATGCACTTTTGCCGTCACATAGGTAGTTCATTGATCCCTTTACTAAAAAAATGTCGAGTTGCACTCCGGGAGTGCCGGTAGAAGTGAAAACTTGAATATTAACGTTGTGCATTTTTGATATTTTGGAATGGTTAGGGAATAATTTTGCACGAATTGCTTTAATTATCAGTATAAAAGTACTAGCATGTATATGATAGAATACAATATTTATTTATTACGCTATCGTACACAAACATGACAATTTATAGGTATTACATTAAAAAAGTTTATCTCTCAGAAAAATCAACTAACATGAATCACGTTTAAGCGCACTTAGCGACATCTATTGTAAAGAAATCAACTTACATGACACCTTACATTTAAGCGCACCTAGCGACATCTTTTGTAAAAAAAATCAGTTTCTTCGCAATAAAGCTGCCACGTGGACGTCCTAGATAGAGACTTATTTTATAATACGATAAAATAAAATATTACTATGTTTCCTCCAATATATAATACGAGGAGCTTGATAGCGCAACTGGTTAGCGCGTTCGGCTGCGATCGTTGAAGTTAAGCAACTTTCGCAGTGGTCGGTCATTGGATGGGTGACCAAAAATTTACTATCTCGAGCTCCTCCGTGCTTCGGAAGGCACGTTAAGCCGTTGGTCCCGGCTGCATCTGCAGTCGTTAGCACCCACCAATCCGCGCTGGGCCCGCGTGGTGGGTCATGGCCCCATCTCCCTATTCCATCCATAGGGAAGGCCTGTGCCCCAGTAGTGGAGACATTAAAAGGCTGATGATGATAATGATGATGATGTCCAATATATTGAAAGTCAACAACCTTTCCAATTTTATTGTGTGTCATGATGCGATCAGCCCACGTGTTTAACGTGTGCTAAAGAAGTTTTTACTTCAAAAAACCATGGGGGCGAGAATCAATAGGTACACTCTTTGAAGGCGGTTTGGACTACCGCATCCGAGTTGATGTTTTTACCTTGTAAAAAGTTGTCCAAATTCCGTATAAAATGGTAATCTGTTGGAGCAAGGTCCGGGGAGTACGGTGGATGTCGCAGACACCATCCAATTGTAGCTCATCTAACTTAGTGGCTGATTGTTGTACAGAGTGTGGTCTTCCGTTGTCGTGAAGCAGCAGTGGCCTAGAGCGATTGACCAATCTCGGTTGTTTTACAGCTAGTTCTTCCTTCATGGTTTGCTGAGTCAATTTTCGTTTAGGACATGATTTGGTTGGGCTTCCTGGGTTCAGACAATGCGACGAGCGCTTCCGATTATCGTACAGTATCCTCTTTTCATGACAAGTAATGATTCGATTTAAAATCCTCACATTATTGTGTCGGTTGAGCAAAGTAAACAGCAGTCGATGCGTGTTTGCAAGTTCGATTTACTCAATTCATGAGGTAGGTACTGTAACGTCCGTGACGTTACAGCCTCCTTGTTTAGGTAAACTCTTTGCTTTTGCAATGCCTACGGTTGGCAGTTATATTAAAAAGTTAATATCATGATTTTAAGATTTGAAATAAGGAATCCTCTGTCTTTTGATAGAAGGTTCCATTCAAGAGTAGATCTTCAGGCACCAAGCAAACTTCTCGTAGTAAGATAAAAATAATTATACTCGCCTGAAATCTAATATAAAATAATAACCATCGTCAAGTTGTTTTAATGAAGAGCCACGTCCCCAGGTTCTATCCATTCTGGCTAGAGCTCCATAGTACCCATCGTTAATTTTTTTTTACTTTCCCGATTTGCTTCAAGTGGATTAATACAGTTTTGTCACTTACCTCGGGGGGTAGCTATCTCTGAAGTGCTTTGTGTTTCTCCGCTTCCACAATAGCCTTTGATTCTTCATTTTCCACTTTGGTCTCCGGTCGTCCAAGGGGTTGGTTCTAAAGGTCAAAATTTCCAGACCCAAAAACGTATCGTGCTTTCTTTTGCGACACCAGCGCCGTAAACATCATTAATCCTTCGAGCTGTTTCTGCAGCACTGGTGCCGCGGTAGAACTCGTTCCATTGTGCGGTAATAAGCGACGCCGAAGGAAAAAATAATAAGGAAAAAAACAAATTTATGACTGAAAATATAACTACAAAAAATTCCACGCGGACCAAGCAGCAGACGAGACTCGAACCCTTTGCAATCCGGGCGAATGCACTGACCAATTATGCTACCGCGGCCTGTCCCGGACCGCGTCGAAATTTTCCTAGCCTTAAGCTGCAAGGCAGCGCCATCTCTTCGCATTGTAGGTAACCCACAATGTCAAATGAATACTTTTTCAAGTATTAAACATTTGAAAGAAGAAACGCGGCTAATAGGGCCGTGGTAGCATAATGGTCAGTGCATTCGCCTGGATAGCGAAGGATGCGGGTTCGAGTCCCGTCCGCTGCCTGGTCCGCGTGGATTTTTTCTAGTAAACTTTTCTTTAAATTATGTTGATAATTTTGTAATTGTTAATTCCCAAAATTTTCTTCTCAAACTAAAATAAGTGATTAATCTAAATACAAACGTAATAATAATACACTAAATTTTTTATAATATTAATATGTAATTTTTAAATATTGTACATTTAATAACTCAATACCTTCATTTGAAATTTCCCTATCCTGCAATCCCGCATAATATGCTTTCCCGCTTAAGACGCCTGTGAATCGTCTTAAACGGGTTTTACTGTAATTCAAATATAACTAAACCAAGCTTCTCCTGTTTAAAAGACTGTTGTTTATCAGCACGGAAACTGTGATGACGCAGTGAGAGCCTAAAAAGTATTTTTAGACCAAATTAAAAATTTTGGATGTATTACGATCTTTGACGCTGAAAATGTTGGTTTGACAATTCAAAGAGTTGCATTATGCCTCTTACTTGGACTTTTAAGAATTATTCAGGATTTGTTTAGAGGGAATATGGGAAGTGTAGTCTATATACGTTGCTTATGCCCATTCTTCTTTCAAATTCAAAGAGCTTTGAATATATCTAATAATTTAGAATTTCATTTCAAAATCGAATGAGTAGTCAAACTACCAGTGCATGTAGAAATTGGCGATAAGCATGTTTGCTTAATCACCAATTAGAGTAGAGGCTATAGCATTTTCTTAGTTACAAAATCGTGGCCATATCGTAGATTTGATCACTTCATGAAATGGCGACCATTTCATGAAATGTTTCACTATCTATTGGCCACATCATGATGTGGTTTGGGCAGATAAATGATGAGAAATCGTTTCACGATATGGCCAACTAAACGCGTGGCTACTTCATGAAATGGCAAAAATTATTTGATCATATTGTAAAGTAGTTACATTAATTACCGGTAGAGGCGCTGCAAGCGCTTTGTTTATATATTTATATGGCGGCCGCTGTCGACAATGTTGTTTCTCGCAGTGAAAAAGTGCATAATTCGTTATTTAATGAGGAAGAAAGTTAACAAAAGGGTTTTCGACGAAACAAATTAAGGAGAGTAGGGTGACTACGCAAAAGAAATCTATGGACTGTTACTGGCTGTCAAAATATGACATTTTGGAAACTGTGGTTGAGGTACAAAGTGCGGATGAGAATCAATGCCGTACAAAGATATACCGTAAAACTGTACTTCCAGGGCCCAAGAGGTCATACTTGATTTTTTTTTTGTAGAAAAGGTCTCTTTAATAGAGTTTTTTTTTCTAGCGCTTCGCCGGCTGCTGCCGCGGCATGCTCGCTGTGCTCGCTCGGCTTGCGCGTCATAGTCACAACACTGACCTAACCTAACCTAGTGTGAAGTATTACCGTTTGGGCCCTGGAAGAACAGTTAAGTCTGCTATTGTAATATGTACCAAAGTACCTTATTATTTCTAAATATTTGATAGTTTTCTAAATATAAATGTGTAAGTTCTTGACATGTTTGATGTTTAATTTAGGAAAAAAAAATCTTTAATTTGTTTATTTTGTTACAAAAATTTTATTAAATTTTTAATAAATATTTTATGGACACCCCAATTATACGATCCGGCCAAATGTGGGTGACCAAATCATTAAATGTTGACGATTTAATGATCTGGTCAAATTAAGTTGGCCACATCATGAAATGTGACCATTTCATGAAATTCTCGAGCATTTCATGAAGTGATCAAATTTACGATATGGCCACGACATATATACTATCAATAGTATCGATACTATCGATAGCACAGAAAAAACCAATACTATCGGATGAGTTAAATACTATCGATAGCATTGTAGTTCGTTAATAACAAACTATCGATAGTATCGATTCTGTCGATTTTATTTGCAACCATACTATCGATAGTTTAACAATTTGCAATAGTATTGTTTATAATTTTCAGGTATTATAGTCAATCACAAACTTTAGTCTAAAACGATCGCTAGTATCGATACTATCGATAGTATTGATGGAGATAAAATCAACACTATCGATAGTATCGATACTATCAATAGTTTGTTATTAACGAACTACAATAGTATCGATAGTATCTATAGTATTGCACTCATTCGATAGTATTGCCTTGTTCTGAGCTATCGATAGTTTCGATACTATCGGTTGTATCGATTCTATCGATAGGCCTATCGATAGGGTACATGATTTTCGATGTAAACTGTCGATAGTTTTAATATCGATATTTCGGCAACACTACTAATAAGTATTTCCAAACAGTTTGTACTTATAGTGATCCAGTTAAATAGTCTTAAATTGTTTCTCGCAACCCTTTACGCTACACAGAATTCAATCAAAGAAACCTATTTCTGCGTTTAATCAATGTAAGGATAAACAACTTAAGCCCCTTGTAAGTTTGACTACTTATGGTAGCACTCGGAGAGGATCAGTTTTATTCCCGTGCACAAAATCAAATCAGCCAGCTGTTATCATCACAGACCTTAATCTAAGTAGATGGCATGTAGGTACTGTAGAGCTTAACCTTCAGGTTAGGTTAGGTTAGGTTATCCCTGAAGGGAAGCCCTGACGACATAGCTTACAATAACTACGAATGAGAATACTCGAGATACTAGAAAAAAAAAAACACGCGGACCAGGCAGCGGACGGGACTCGAACCCGCACCCTTCGCAATCCGGGCGAATGCACTGACCAATTATGCTACCACGGTCATGGTAGCATAATTGGTCAGTGCATTCGCACTGACCTGGAAAAAAAATTGGTCGGACTGGAAAAAAAAAATGGTCAGTGCATTCGCCCGGATTGGTCCGCGTGGATTTTTTTTTTAGTAAAACTTTTCTTTAGATTTAAACATCTAGCAGTTAAATGCTTAAAAACATAAAAAAACATAACTTTAATTGCTATTTCTTCTTTCAAATGTTTCATACTTGAAAAAGTATTCATTTGACATTGTGGGTTACCTACAATGCGGAGAGATGGCGCTGCCTTGCAGCTTTAGGCTCGGAAAATTTCGACCCGGCGAATAGGGTCGTGGTAGCATAATGGTCAGTGCATTCGCCCGGTTTGCGAAGGGTGCGGGTTCGAGTCCCGTCCGCTGCCTGGTCCGCGTGGTTTTTTTTTTTAGTAAAACTTTTCTTTATGTTTTACTTTTTTTATTTAAACTCAGAGAAATTATGTACAATAATCTTCCTATCAACCGTTCGAGTCTGTGCCTGGATTCTATCTCTCAGAATATTCGATATGAGACAGAAGGTTGTCATATTCAAATCCTCAAAGTAATGACATTTACTTTTGAATACAACTGCCAGCCGTAGGCATTACTTAAACAAAGAGTTTATACAAGCAAGGAGGCCGTAACGCTACGGGCGTTACAGTACCTTCTTCAAATTGTTTAAAAAAAAAATGGATGCGTGTAACTTATGTACGCGCGTGAGAAGTTATACTTCTTTAGCATCATTAAAAATATTTTTTAATTGCATGCAAATCATTAATAATTACAATAAAATAATAAAAGGACTGGAAAAGGATAGTTAACACAGTCAATTAAGTTCAGTTTTAATTTGAAAAATTAAATAAATATTCAAAATATTCAATTAAAATCACTACTGAATTTAAGTTATTAGTCCATATGTAATTATCACTTGTAAGTAACTAAAACACGTTGTGTCTATATAGAAACTAGAAACATGTGGATAAATATTATAAATATGAAAATAGTGATCAGAGGCGACGAGCGTGCCAACATTGTTTTTGACAACGCGATCATCTTATGGAGCTCCGTGGATCGTTCAAAGTACCTTTCGAACAGATGTCTAATAAACCACTTAGTGGTTAATAATCCACCGTTATTAGACACTAACATTCATAATGCGCCCGCGGCCAACTTCATGGTGTTACTTTTGGGTTACAGTGATGCGCGCGCATCTAAAAATTTCACTCTCATCATTTTTTCATAACGCGCCTAAAGAAGTATAACTTCAAAAACCGGCCGTGTCGTATTTCGAATACTCATAAGAACAAATAAGTGATGGAAAAGTTTGGGCACCACCGATTTCAATTGTATGATAGTTTTAATAGGTTAATACTGAGACGTCCGGGACACTTGCATTATTTATTTCGATCTATGTCTGTGTTTATTATATTCGTGAAGTAAGCAACAAGGCAATTTCGCAAAACCGTTATTGGAAATGGGTCGACAAGCTGTGTTACACTTATTTCCGGGCAATATATGAATCCCAAGTAAAATATAGCATCGGCTACAGTCAAGTTATGACACCAAACTGTTAACTTAAAGCCTATAGGTGAAGAAGAGAGTATACCTGTGGATCATGATTTTATACAAAATGAAGTTGACAGTAGTAGACACATAGTAGAAAGCCCTGACAATGCTGAAAAGATTTTTCTTGGTGACGTGTTAGCTGCAGATGAAGACAAAAATATACTTGTGGCTCTTGAAGTTATACAGAATGAGGTTGATGGTGATGGATATGTAGTAAAGGGCAGCAAAGCTGAAGAGAATTTTTTTGAAAATGCAATAGTGTTTAAAGTTAAAGATAAATCAGGGAGTATACCTGTGGCTCATGAGGTTGTAGAGGATAGGGTTGACTGTAGCAGACACGTAGTAGAAAGCTCCAGCAACGCTGAAAAGGTGCTTGTTGATGGTGTGGTAGTGCTTGGAGCTGGCGCCGTAGATGAAGAACAACCGCTGGAAGTGGAATGGTGCCCAGCAGACGAAGAAGGCCACCACCACTGCCGCTAGTGGATAAATTAAAACAATTTTAATTTTTTACGAGTGGAAAACAAACATTTCAATAATTCATTATGCTCATTTAACAGAGTGTCCAGGTCGGTGACGATACGCCTGGCAAAAGGTGAATTGAGATTGTGGATATACAGGTACAGTAATGGCCGTTGTTGGCGGGAGATCACAACACTTGTTTATTTATATAATATCACTTAATTAACGTATAGTTAAAACTGTCTTTATCAGTTATTAATAAAATGTGAAAAAATAATTATTGCACAGTAAATTAATAATAAATTCACGATGAGAGTAAAATTAACGTAATAGATGCACAGAAAAATTAATACGTATAGGTTACTGCTACGATCGATACACAAATGAAATCAAAAAAAAGGCCTAAAACTGTATATTGAGGAAGACAGGAGACCGGCTTCCTTCTCATCCCTACTCCGTGATGTTTGCTGGATGAGAGGTGACCCAGGTAGATATCTAGCGGGGATAACTGATCGATTGATCGTTGATCGGTTATCGACCAGTGAAGGCGGAAGATCAAATTGAATTGAGAAAATAAAGAAATTATTAAAAACAAAAATCGCGATGGTAAAATAGGGATTGAATGTAAAGGGTTGAAAATTCAGGGTTATATCTATATTTACTAATGCTGTATCATAAAAATTTCATGAGAATCGGGAAAGCCGTTTCGGAAGAGTTTAAGCACAAACACCGCGACACGAGAATTTTATATATTAGATTAGATTAAAAAATCTGATCCTATCTACAAGCATCGGTAGTTTAGTGGTAGAAAGCTCGCCTGCTATGCCGGAAGACTTTCAGCCGAGGAAAGGCTTTTTTAAATCTAAAGAAAATATAACTAGATTGCGATATCCAAGCTATCTCTCGTGCCGTCGCCTATCCTGACCTAATCCCTTACTCCGTGGAGATACCTAATTACCGACAAAAACAACACTTCCATAAGGTAGCATTATATTTATGAACTAGTGGCCCGCCCTCGCTTCGCTTCGGTGTAGAGCTGTAGTGTAAACTATAGTTTTTGTTCTCAGGCTTGTGCTATAAACAATGACTTTATTTATATAATTACACGTGTTATTGTGAGTCAACCATAAAAGATAGACATATGCTGTTGCGGGATATTTTTTAGACAATTTTATGTAGAATATTTCCGTCATACATGATTTCTATGTAACTTTAACCATTAAGGCTGCACCCGCGACGGAAGCTTAAAAAATGAAGTAACTTCTCCCGTTTTCCCAACATTTCCCTTCACTACTCTGCTGCTATTGATTGTAGCGTGATGAAAAGTATACTATAACCTGCCCAGGAGTATGAAGAATAATTGTACCAAGTTTCGTTAAAATCCGTTGAGTAGTTTTTGTTTCTATAAGGAACATACACACAGACAGACAGACAGACAGACAGACAAAAATTTTACTGATTGCATTTTTGGCATCAGTATTGATCACTAATCATCCCCTGATAGTTATTTTAAAAATATATTTCATGTACAGAATTGACATCTCTACAGATTTATTATAAGTATAGATAAGTACCTACGACAAGGAATTGAGTCAACGAATTTCTTAGATTACAAAGGAATCGTGGTCACAGTAAGTTTGTTTTTAAGTTTATGCAGACAGACGAGCTGACAGTCTACCTGATGGTAAGTAGTCACTGCCGCCCATTTGAAGACTATCATTTCGTAGCTAAAAGGAAAAACCACCGAGGGAAGTTGTCCCAGATCTTGCTGGTATGCAAGAAAAAGGAAGGCGTGTAACGCATGGTGATATGAAATGAAATGAAATGAAAAGTCGAAATGAAATGAAATGAAAAGTCGAAATGAAATGAAATGAAAAGTCATTTATTCAGTCTAGGCTGTTACAAGGACTTGTGAAGGTCAAGAAGCTATGCCATCGTTCCGCTAAACTACGGCGGGAGACCTTGTACTGAGAAGAACCGGCAAGAAACTCAGCAAGGGCTGTTTTTTTTCTCCCTGTATTGTTATATACAGAGTCGTCAAGTTGAAAAATGACTTCAGAGATACGTCTGAAGTCACCTTTCATTTTTTATTTATTTATCTAAGCATTTTTTATTCAGTAACAGTATTTTTTATTTATTTATTTGATTTTATTCTCAGCGCCATGTAAGCCTACAATTACAAGCACTCACACTAAAGTACTTTAATGATGTAGTGCCCGGGGGCACACACACCCACACTTTATATGGTTATCATGTGACAAATTCTTTGAAAACCCTTTTGTATGGGTATTTAGTGATTGTTTTTCTTTTTTTTTTGTCTTTTTGTTATGTTTTGTTTTGTCCAATCTTAATTTTATTTCATTATTTATGTTAGTAAGTATATATGATTTATATACAATTTTTAAAAAATAAATACTGATATATAGTAATGCCGTTAGTATCTAATTAGTATATAACTAGCAAACCAGTGAACCAAATGTTCACCAAAAAAAAATGTATTTAATTAATTGAAAACTTCGGAGATTTTGTGTGGTTTCGTTTGAAATAGAAATCACGTGATTTCTCGTAAACCGGAAGTGCTACGTTACTCATCCGGTTTGTAGTCTTATCAGACTATTCTCAACTTATAACTTACACATTCTCTTTATCTATCTCTTACGGTTTGGCCGCTGAAACAGCACCACGGACGGACGGACGGACTTGTCTAATAGATAAGAGATGAGTTTCTATTTTATTGTATTAAATCCACAAAGAAAAACGCTGAAGAAACTTTGTTAAAGAAAAATTAATAATTAATAAATAATTGAACAATCTTGTTGTTCTAAACACTGATAGACGATAAAATACGAGCAATGTATTCATTCAAATCAAGTTGGAACATTTAAATTTAGTCGATTCGAAATCAAATAAAATTTTCAACAAGAATCTTTCCGAAGTTGAGATATGCCCGAAAATGAGAGAGTAATAAATTTCGGCTGATTAAAGTTTTAGAAATTAATAGACATCGGATTTTAATTAGAATCTATAGGTATTATTTGGTCACTCACGTAATGACTTTGGAATGTTTCTTAGCAAAATGTTAGAGTTCATTAAACAGTGTTTATAAGACAAATAATTTAGTAATTATTTGATGATTAAATGCGATAAAAACCTAATACATCTTTGAAATTACTTAACTGTTACAGACTCATTATTTCTTCAAATGTTGCATTTATTGAATCAATTATTCATTTCTGGTTTCCTAAACATACACATTTAATATTGCCGCCATGTTAACCAAGCGAAAAATATGATAAGATACCTACCTACGCAATGTGCACAACCAGAAGGCATGCACACACACACACACACACACACACACACACACACACACACACACACACACACACACACACACAAACACACACACACACACACTATATCAAACACACGTACACACTTATTTACACAAATTTAGCTATCATGCTCCTTTTATAATTTTGATTTATATAGGTATTTATATTTATCGCAAAATTAATTTGAATCTTTGTTGGTATTTCTTTTATATTATTGTTAATTTGTAATTTCTACCGTACGTAATCATTTTAATTTTTAAATTGAATACAAAGTGAGTTTCTGTATTTGCCTAAAGTACAGTTTAAAATTTTATATTAGATTATATTGTGTAAAACGCTGTTGAAACTTGTCGATGATGAATAAATAAATAAATAAAAAACTGAAGAAATTAAGTATCTGTGTACCTACCTAAATGTTTTCATATTATATGTATTTTTATAAATTTAGGGTTACTTAGAAAAAAGTCTCTTAAAAACCAATAACAACCAAAGGAATAAATCTATGCATAAAACATTTTTATATTTCTTGGCTCGAGTGTTTTGCACGCCTATTTTCATGGTGTCGCCTACCGATGGAGAAATTGTTTGTTTGATGAATTCAAGCATATCTATCTAAGTCATGGATGTTTTTATGAATTTTGAAAATAAAAATATACTTATATTATGTATCGTTATTATAATGTATTCTATTCGTTACCCTTGTCACTACACAAGCCTTACGTGCTTACATACGCTAATATTTGCTGTGTGTATAAAAACAATATTGAAATACACCAAAAAAGACATTCAGTCACAGAAGATTACTTGGCATTAAAAGATAATGGCGTAAGTAAAATAAATAAGATATTTACTTTTGCTTCCGTATTCTTGGTTTAGGATCAATCATATCTATTCCAGTATTCTCACAATAAACGGTAAAAAAGGAAGTTATATATTTATAAGTTTGTGAGTAAAAATAAAACAAAATAAGACCGCCCATTATAACACTATATTCTTTAAATTATGTACTTCATATTTTATGTTTTCTGTGGTATGAAAGAAAGAGTTTTGTATGGTATTGTACTATTGTAAAAAGTTTTATAGAGCACCCGTAGTGTTATGTATACAGTTAAGTACAAGAACTATAAATCATTTTTTTTGTAAATATAATAATTATCGTTTTGCCGAATGTTTATATCACCGAATTCACAATGGCGGCATACTGTTAAGATGCCAGAATTTTATAAGGCATTAACTATCTTTGGAAAATTATTATTCTGCATAATTTCATTCACTATAGTCGCTGTCTGTGGTTAGTGGGTTAGGTAAGTTTAGGCGTTGAGCAGACGACGGGGCGGAGCGGGCATTTTGTTCGCGAAGCAATAAAGACCGCGTCTGCCCGTCGATGTCTGCGGCTGCCCGCGCCGCGTACACAAAGCACACGACGGGCAGAGGCGGTCAGTTTAGGACGTTCGTTCTAGTGAATAGTCCATCACTAATAAACGCGTGGCGCGGACTGAGCTGACCGCCCCGCGCCGCCGTCTGGGTTATTGCATATAAACTGGTTTGTTTGATCCACGGCGGCACAGAATATATACACTACGCGAAAAGAAGCGACACTTAAGCATGTGTGCTCGTAAAATCAGCCGCGGCTATGTGTGGGTGTCTGGAGGTGTGCGGGGGCGTTGCGCGGCGCGCGGGACGTGGAGAGGGCAGTCGCTGACTGCCTCGACCGAAGGGATGGCAGTAGCGAAATAGTAAAATAATAGCGTTGCACTGCATTGCACGCACAGACTGACTACGCTACGCAATCTTATTATTATTTAGATAATAATAAGAATTATAAAACGAGTCGAAAAAGGAGAAAATATATAAAAGTTAGCAATTTGTTATAGTACCTACATTAAAAGATTAAAAATTGATTATAAAATCAAACCTATCCTTCATTATTTACCCCAGTATCCTTGAATCAGTTTACATTTAATAACTTACTATGCATAAATATTCATTGGCACAAGTCTAAATTCCAAGTTCAACCCTAGCGCACACACGCTCCTGCTCAAGGTCACTGACGCTGGAACTCTCACGTACACAGAGTGTCACCGCTGTGACGGCGGGCAGCCGCGGACATGCCGCGCCGCCACTGCCCGCCGGGCACCTGCAGCGCGGTCTTTTTGCCCTCTGTGTGCGTTTGAAGTATAGGATTCACTTTGTGCTATTATTCGCGGCGAAATTGATCGGCCCGCCCCGCCCCGTCGTCTGCAAAGTGCCTTAGTGTGGTGACCTAAACTTAGTCAGCCACATTAGATAATAGAAAAATAAACAATAAAAGCTAAATTGTATACCAAAAGACGAGATTGACTGTGAACTTTCTGCTTTTTAATTATTATGGATATTAAAATTATGCTGGAAAGATGATTCTAGCTTACAAAATTATGCGTTTGAATGTCTGCTAAATGAGTGAATGCTAAATGATTTCCTGGCGAAATAAAGTTAATGTCGTCCGCTGGTTATTTAATCCCGAGAGTAAAAAAATAAATAAAAATTCAATATCGTTTATTCAGTCTAGGCTTTTACAAGCACTTGTGAATGTCGAAAAGCTACGCCATCTGTTCGCAAATCTACGGCGGGAGACGGCAAGAAACTCAGCAAGGGCTTTTTTTTTCTCCCTGTATTATATACAGAGTCGTCAATTTGTAAAATGACTTCAATATGAGATAACTCATGAAGTCACTTTCCATTACAAATGTAAATGATAAAACAATTATGACTATAAAATAAAAAATATACAAAAACAAATTTAAAAATAAAGAAGTTTAGGAATGCCGTGTCTTACTGTTTAGGTATAAAAACAAATGTACAATTAAAGCAAAATACAGTATGGTAAATAATCAAAGCCGCTGATATGCATAATAATATTATGACATTAATATATCTGCGTTACAAGGTAGATTCGGTGGCCATTTAGATACTATCAGGCAGACCAAAAGTCTTTACAAATCAATATTTCTTTTTTATAGATAGGTCCGACAAATGACACCACCCCACCTGATGTTAAGTGAAGGTGAAGTCCAGACGCGAAGATAGCTGATACAGCAGTTCTACCTGCCACACCAGCCATCCTCACCCTGCCGGCCTGCATGTTGCTTCTTCACACCTCTTTTTCTCTTTTCTTCTTTCTACACAAATATTTGTACTTACCCAACATTCTGATGATGGTCTTCCTGGACTGGGCTTGCCTTGCTTCGCCATGAACGCTGCCGTTCACACCGTTCAGGGTCCCTGGACTGCCAGGGTTGCTGGCATGCGTAGATCTGTTCGAGACAATGAGATCATAATGATAGACATATAAAATTTGAAAGCGCGCACGCTGTACTTGGCAATGTTGTCATTTTGTAAGGTTTTTAGTTTAGTTCCCGATCGGAAGGTTTGAAGTGAAAAGAATTGAATGAAAGAATTTATAAATGAAACCAATTTTTATTTATTTAAACTAGCTAAACGTCGTAATATTAGCACATAATTTATGCTAGTTGAATAGGGTACTAAATATTAGTTATTATTATTATTATATGTAGGGTACTGTGTTGTTCGTTGATTGCCGTGCTAATTTCCATTCTTGTGTAATAATTACATAATTATAATGTGTATTAGGTTTTATAGTCAGCAACTTATTAGTTCCGAATACTTTAAGCATAAATCATTTAATCATTCATTTAATTAAATTTTCTACCTAAGTGGCTATTCATACTCTCGTCCCGAACTTTTCAAGGTAACGGCGGAAGACCAACGTCGGACAGTCGACGACATCCGTCACATGCTGAGTGACTGAGTGGACTGCCTTTTTAGTGACGCAAATGTTTAGACCTAATTTATTGTATTTATAATAATAATAAATAATAATAATATTAAAGTTTATTTCTCTCCACAATCTTATACATGCTTCATGAGTAACAGATTAAAAAACTTAGGTCTAAGATTGTGAGAGACTGGTGACCAAACTAAGCTGACGCCTGTGTCTCAGTGCACCATTATGTATAAGGTATATGGTTTTCATGTACGAATTTGTGTCACTGAATAAAACATTTTCTTTCTTTCTTTCTTTCTATCTTATTTTCTTTCTTTATGTATTTCTTTCTTTCTTTCTTTCTTTCTTTCTTTCTTTAACGATTCCTTTTTATTAATAACTCTGAACAGCAAAGCCTTATTAGCATTAACCATATGTTGTTAAATTAGTCGCTTACTTTATGTATATATATTATATTTAACAAATACAATAATTGTAATGATAAAAAAATGTGAAATGAAAATGAAACCATAATGTTGGGTTTGCAATAACCAATAACTCTTTAGATTATATAAGCAAATGTCATTGTAAACTTGTTAGTGGTTCTTTAAATAATAAAGAAGAAGATTATTAAAATAATATAAATGATTTTAATGATGCATATTTAAAAGATTCTCAATAAACTCAATACAAGAGAGAACCTATTTATATTAGTTAAGATTTCTGGAAATTCCTCTATGGAACTATATTTACCGCGAACTAATAATAATGTATTGTGCTTCGCCACTAAATTAAAGTATCTCCTTCAGCCTTCAGTATCTCGATAAGCTCTAAGAAGTTGAAGATGTTTCTGGCTTTTCGAGATTCGATTTCTTGGGAGTATTATAAGTCATCTTACATAAATACCTCGTTCATGGATTTCGTTGAAGGTCCACCTCACCATTAAAGGGATACTTATTACTAAATTCGTTTAATGTTCGGCCTAGGGAGAGGTTTAATCTTGAGCAATGGTATTCATATAGTGTGAATTTCTCTTTATTTGCTGCTTTTCTTCAATTTGCTCACAAATTATTTAAAAACTAGCAAACCTGTGAACCAAATGTTCACCAAAAAAAAAAAAAGTATTTAATTAATTGAGAACTTCGGAGATTTTGTGTGGTTTCGTTTGAAATAGAAATCACGTGATTTCTCGAAAACCGGAAGTGCTACGTTACTCACATCCGGTTTGTAGTCTTATCAGACTATTCTTAACTTATAACTTAAACATTCTCTATATCTATCTCTTACGATTTGGCCGCTGAAACAGCACCACGGACGGACGGACGGACTTGTCTATTAGATAAGAGATGCTACGCATGGCAAATGTATTTATGTGAAACGTACAATCTCCCACAATCTTGCCAAATGAAATGACCAGCATTTGTTTTGAACAAATTCCACCTCCGTTATTTCAGTAATAAACAGATAAGCTTCCATGAAAAAGTGTGGTATTGAGAACTTTAGCACTGTTAAGGTATGGTTGAAATGAAAACGGATCACTTAGACAAATTATTCTGTTTATGAAAATAAAAATACCTGTTTATGAGATTTGATAAGGAAAACCCAGATAACCCGAAGAAACATTCGGGGAATTGTTAAATTCGCCAAAGAGAAGAGATTTTGAATTGACAGATCGAATTACAACTTTATTTCAACCGAAAACATTCTTTTTTATTTATTTTGCTGAGTAAACATTTTTTTTTTTTATTTGTAAAGGTACATTAAACAGCCAAAGGCCAGCAAAAATGTACACAGCTGAATAACATAAGTAAACCTTATTTACCAAAAAAAAACATTGATGAAATAGTCTTCAATCTTAGGTAATGAAACAAAGCGGGCGAAAGGAATGAAAACCTGATATAACCCGAGAAAAATCACTAATTGGGTACGAGTCTAAGAAACATTCATGTATCTGCAATCAACCAAATGAATAAAAACATGCATAAAATAAACAATAAATATGTATATATATGTATATATATTTAAAAACAATTATTTTGGATTGAATATTCAAATTTAGAAAGCCCACTTGCGTCATAGTTCCTTGGAACTTATAATAATAATAAACCCACGGGGTATTTTTGTAGCAAGTTGTTGGTGAGTGGCGAGACTGCAGGCAAGCTTACCTCAGTGGAATCCGAAAGGGTCTGCAGGATCTCACTCCTGGCTTGCCCTCATTGGCTGTCCAGGTCGAAGTGGCAAGAGCATAGACCGAAACGACCGACTGGTGATTTTCCAGCGTACTTGACTCACATCTGGGGTGAGGCTATCGACAGCCGGGGCGAGGCGTTGGCTATCAGCCTTGACAGATTACTTGAGACTTGAGAGCTCCGTCCTATCCCAAACACTCTTTATGCTGAATGATAAATAAAAATAAATAAAAATTAAAATAAAATAGCCTTTATTGCTGTTTCTTTTTACTAAAACTATGCCTACTTGCTAAAAACTAAATATACATTCTAATTTGTATTAAAGTGATCGGCAACTGGTTGCTTATGTTGAACAGCTTGTCTGTCGACAAAGGCCTCCTCTAAAGATTTCCACGTATTCCTGTCTCTCGCTAATCGGCTCCATGCTGGGCCAGCTATTTTCCGCAAGTCGTCTTCCCATCTTTTGTTTTGTCTGCCTCTACTTCTTTTTCCATCCCTTGGATACCATTCTGTTCCTAACCTACTCCATTTTTCTATATTTTCTCTCGACATATGTCCCGTCCAACGCCATTTGACCTCTTATGCTGAATATCAATGATTTAATTCTTCTAGGGAATATTCATTGCTATGCAGACGATAGTACAGTGCATGCGGATACTCGCAAGGTAGAAGTGATATATCCGTCAGACGCAAGTCTTAAAAACTAGTTTTATTTAATGAGTGATGTGCGTGAAAACCTAAGAAACAAATATTATAGTCATAATTTAAAAAAAAACAGCCCTTGCTGAGTATCTTGCCGGTTCTTCTCAGTACAAGGTCTCCCGTCGTAGATTTGCGAACCGATGGCGTAGCTTTTCGACATTCACAAGTGCTTATAACAACCTAGACTGAATAAACGATATTGAATTTGAATTTTACTTTGCGATATAAAGATGCGCAGTTCAATGCAATGTGAAATCAGGCTAAGTCCATTATTTTTTAAGCCATTTAAATCGGCCAGTATTTTTGGAGTAATCTCAGAGTAATGGCAGGAGAGTAATTAGAAACATAATTAGTAGCACAAAAGAGGCGGGAAGGTGATGTAAAACATTAATTACGTCTGTGCGGCATTTAGAGGAACACATTACGGCTAAAGGGCCGGCAGAATACCTGAACAAGCGCTAATGTGATACGGTCTTAATGAGCTTAATGGGATGTGCATAATGGTTGTTGCCCCCGACGTCGCTTGCTGACATCGTAGATCATATCTCTGTTCTCGAGCAGGATAGTGGATCAAGAGAAAACCTAATATAAATAACACTATTTGTAATCGTATTTATACTGCTGCATAATTCCCCTTTCAGGGGATGATCGCTTCAGACGAAGCTTGTAAGGTTATTCCGGCCAAAAGCATGAACTATGGGTGTGTTTTAGTCAGTAGGAATCTGACATAACCTTGCAGCTGGCTGTAGGATATCTATGAGGATTTCACACCCGCTCCCCTGCCTGAGGAAACAAAAAAATAAAAAATGAAATATTTATACTGTATGATACAGCGTTTAAATTGCAGGTGAACAATTCATGTATATTTCTCATCATGTAATCGAAGGTGAGTTCATGAATCCTCCGTCCATCCGTCCTCACGGTTGAAATTTTTATGTTTTGTTATTTCAATCGCTTCCCTGACCAATCTTGGTATGTAGTGGCGTTCTGTCGAGATAATCTGTGGGTTATGAAACTCAATCCAGTGGTTAGGACCAGAATCAATCTACATGGTAACAATCCCGTAAATAACTTATATCACTATAATGTTAGTGACCATGAAAGTTTAAAACAATATAGTCTTACTGCTATTGGGCATCATCATTAACTTCATCAAGATAAGGAACAAACTTCAGAAGAAGAAGCTCCTGTAGCGGCAGCCGTAACGACGTCAACGCTCGCGCCCGCCGCGTCGCCTGTGGCGGAGACGCAGGCGCAGACGCCACTACCACGGTAATAATATCATACAGTATTCTATCTTCATACAAACGGTCGGAAAGCGAGTCATACCTACGCCACTCGAGTTCGATGTGCTCTCGGCGGGCACCCAGTCGCGAATGCGCCGCCGCGCCGCAACGACGACCGAACGGTGTGAATTGTTTTTTATGCAGTCAGCCGTGCTTAAACGTGCGTTTTGTATTGTAAATATTTGATTTAATTAAGTAGATACCTACATAATTTAGTATGCAAAAGAACAAACGACGATCAATATCGTACAACAGCACAATTGCTGTTTTTGGTTGCTTGAACTCTTCAATAACACACTGGATGTGTTATTGAAGAGCTCAAGATATCATTTTTTAGATATTATTTTTTAAATTACCTGAAATATTGGAAAGTTGTCTTACCTTTATAGATTTTTTTTATATACCTATCTACTAATACGTAATTCGTTTCTAATATTTAGGTATTTCGTATTTTCCATCGGGCAAAATATCTGGAATAATACATAAATAAGTGGTTAGGATGAAAAAAGAGACAAACGAGTAATCTACCTACACTCGCGTTAAAAACAAAACTACATAAAATAATTTAGGCGGGCGGCCCTACCGCGTGCTAACGCAGCGCTCGGCCGTAGGCATTTATTTTCAAGGACAGGGCGGAGTCATAATACTGTATAGATAATATTACCGTGCCACTACCGTCGTCGCCATTAAATGCTAGTGATGTGAATGTGTCAAGTGCGCGTGATGAAATAAGCCGATCCATAACGAGTGTAAATAAAGCCACATCGCCCCTTGTGTCGCGATCTATAAAATTTCGTATTCCGGGGCTTGGTAGTGACAGTGAGTGAGAAAAATAGCAATCAGACTAATCAACAAATCGTCTGCTTACTGCGAAAACCGAATAAGTGCAGAATGTGGCATTCTGAGTAAATCGATTTTAAACATTTGGGCTCCTCTTAAAGTAATATAATAATCTTTCACAGGCTGATCTTTGTTGAAAAAAGTTGAAACAAATGCCCTTCTTTAAAGACTTGACCTTAATTTTGTGTGCTGTAATAGTAAAAACTGTTATAATTGAATTTTAACAAAGAAGGGTGTGCATTTATCAGGTTTTGCCTGAAATTAGGGAATGTATTGTATCTTCGGAATTTTACCGTCTTAATTGTCTAATTTCAACTTAATGCTGTAGTGTTTTGTATTTGAGAGTAACTTTAGTATTTACACAGTGTAAAGCTAGACATACAGCTATAAATGCCATTTTTTAGTCATTTATCAGTTTTTGCTTGAAGAGAATTTGTTATTTTTTTCTCTTATTCAGCTTTTCACCATTCAAAATGATACACAAATTTGGTTAAGATGTAAAGGACTTTGTTTTCATTTTACTATGATGTTAATAAATAAAACAATCTATAAAATATACAAATTTAAAGAATTCAAGTAGCTACAATAGCCAGGAATAGTAAGAATTAAAAGAACAAAGAAACGTATGCATTATGATTTTTTATAATGTTTTTCCTGTATATTTTTTCCAAAATGTGTGTACTTATAAGGTTTTCATCCTAGCTATCTTTGAAACCGTATGATTTATCATTTATCCGATTTTACCAAAGTTACGTATAACTGTGTTCATAACTCAATTTCGTAAAAAAGTGCATTTATTTGGTTTCCGCAGTAAGACTCACAGAGGTGGTGAACTGGTGATCAAAAGGCTGGTCAACGGTTCAGCCGATCGGATCAGATCGGTATCACTTATAAAGTAAATTAATATTTTTGCGAATTTGTTACCGATACATGGTTGTCATTTATCGTCAAAATTTCTATTTGTGTTATAAGTTGTTAACTTTTAATGTCAATAAATTGTTAGCATTAGATGAATACACGTGCAAATCTGACTATGTTGAGACTCTATTTGCTGCTATAAATGGTATAAACTTTGGGCACTGTTTGGTCTATTAATATTAACATATATGCATGTACTTCAATATTATGTAAATGACTGTTTGTTGCCAAAATAAATGAGAAAAAAAAATTAATCAAATTAAAGAATGAAATGTTTATTTATTATATTTTATCTCCCAAAGTTAATTTTATGAAGAAAATGTTGGCTACCTATCTGACATAAAAGCTCTTTTGCTAAGATTTAAAAAAGTATCGTTCGTTTTTATATGGAACATAATAAGCCGTGCGTTTTACTGTACATTACCGCACGCGTGTGTAATGTGATAGACTGTGATATTGAAATTGGTGCAATAAGAGACGCTTTACGAGCACATGTGTTATAAAAACATTTTTTTTCTCGCCATTTCGCTCGCGCTACTTTGAAGCGTACGATAAAGATCCACGCCAAAGGACAATGCCCATTCTTCTTAGCAGATCCGTACCAACTTGCATCAAATCAAATTTACTCTCAAGAGTTTAGTTTTTATCTAACTATTTACTATCATAAATATTTTGTCAATGTTTAACCACATTTTAGAAAAAATTACATAAGTTGGAAAACGCCTGATGATAACATTTTTAGTATTTTTTTTTAATTTTTTTTTTAAATAAAAATTAAAAAAAAGCACACTGATTATTATAGATGTCGCAGGTACTTTGTAAGAGCCGTGATATTATGGTAGTTAAATTATAATTGGTAGTTAAATGATTGCAGGGCCTCTCAGGTAAATGATTGCAGGGTCTCTTTCGTTAACAAGACTAGACAGTCACACACTTCACAGAATATAATGGAAATCAGCACAACCAATTCACCAGCGAAACAGATTTATAAATAATAGACAATACTAAATACAGCACAGATAATAGATATGTTGAATATCATTAATCTGAGATCCAGTCACGATTTATCCAGATACGAATTTAGTTAGATCGTGATATGCCGCTAATAATTAAAAAAATATCGTTTTTGATAAGAATTTCGATATTGTTTATTTTGTATCGATGTATCGATATATCGAATTAAAATATATCGGCAAAAAATATCGATATATCGAACAAAAAATATCGATATTTTTTCAACAAGCCTAAGATAACTGTTATCGGACCGTGCAAAATTTCGGGAATGAAGTTTTGATATACGGATATGTAATTTTTAGCGGAAGTTGGTAATTGCTAATTATTTAGCATCATTTATATGGTTTTTTTAAATGTGGTTAAAAAAAATGGTAAAAAGTCAGTACATAATACACATAAATAAAACATTATTTTTGGTGTTAATATATCTATGACGCATTGTGGTACGGGGTATGGGCTTTGTCCTTTACTAGCGCGATGCAAAGAACTACAGCGCCATCTATTATCATATATCAGAATTACATTTTCAAAAATTAAATTTCACTTATAGTACTGCAGTAAGCGTTACCAGTGTAGTCTTTTGTAAGGTGTAGGTGACTTCCCCAGAAAACCGCTCCATTACGGGACACCACTCTGAAATCTTAATGTTTTTTTATACTATTAGTCCTTGTAATAATAGTTAAGTAAAGGAATTTTCACATTAAATCAATAAAAGGCCTATTAACTGAGTTAACACGTACAAAGCTTTCAAATCTTCAGCTCGGTAATTTCAGTTTCAATAATGAGACGATATTGACGCGACTTCAAATCCACTTAGAAGACGCTGTGATACCAAAACGATGGATTAAGTTTAGAAGTAACAAACATAGTTTCTGTGGACGCGAATGGTAATATAAAGCGGCGTATCCACTAGAGGCAACCTCGGGTCGAGCGGCTGCCTCACTCCGAGGCTGCGCAAGTGGCGACGCGAGGCAAATTCGTCGCCGCGAGCCGAGCCATATTTTGTCCGTTTCTGTGCCGTGCTCAAAGGCGCCTCAGTCCGAGCCGTGTGTTTAATGGAGACGGTCGCTAAAATTTCGAAAGCTATCGCCACCTTCCAACGTCATGTCCAATAGCAAGTGTTCACATCCATGTATAGTTCTATTGCGGTATAATTCTTTTATCCACCAGCGATGCTTCCTCTTTTGTATAGCTTTTTGTTGCCTCCGAGAGGAGAGAAAGAGATTTCTTAATAATGGTTATTGCTGTTAAAGCAGCAGCTACTCGACGTTTTGGCTTTTAACTGCGTAGTGCGCCGCCAGCGGATCAAGCTGAGGCGACACGCCTCGAGCTGATCCGTAGCCGTTGCCTCAGAGCGAGCAGGCTCAAACTGATGCTATTTGCTTCAAGTCGAGGCCGCTCGACGCGAACCTGCCTCTAGTGGATACGCGGCTTAATAGGAGAGCTAATGCTTTGTCGAGTTCTAATAATGGAAATGGATGGGACATGAAAAAGTTTCGTTTTACGATTTATGTTGAATTGATATATGGCACGTCACAAGCAATAGGGTATTAAGTCGGCAAAACTATTTATTTTTTTTATTTGCGTTTCGAAAACTACATTTTTTATATAATAACTGGTAAGATAATCGTAGTTATAATTTTTATCATTTTAAAGCATGTAAATGCTTGATGTTTAAATCTAAAGAAAATATAACTAGAAAAAATTCCACGCGGACCAGGCAGCAGACGGGACCCGAAACCCGCACCCTTAGCTTTTTTTTTTAGATTTAAACATCAAGCAGTTACATGCTTTAAAATAATAAAAATTATAACTATAATTACTATTTCTTCTTTCAAATGTTTAATACTTGTAAAAGTATTCATTTGACATTGTGGGTTACCTATAATGCGAAGAGATGGCGCCTTGCAGCTTAAGAATAGCTAGAAGAATTTCGACGCAGTCCGTGAGGACCGCGGTAGCATAATTGGTCAGTGCATTCGCCCGGATTGCGAAGGGTGCGGGTTCGAGTCCCGTCTGCTGCCTGGTCCGCGTGGAATTTTTTCTAGTTATATTTTCTTAAGATAAACGTATTTTAATTCGAAATAGTTTTTGAATTAAAGCAACACATATCTTCAATTTCTAATTCTTTCTTTAAAATTTATGTTTGTGAGTATAGAGTAAAAGTTTATTACAGTATTAAGTTAATACCCTATTGCCCGTTCGGATTAATACAAGTTTGAAGTTTTATTTAAAATAATACCCTCTGGCCTGTTAAATTTTATTTAATATGTTATTTTCAGCGAAATTATTTTAAAATGATACTAGTTTTAATTTTAACATGAGCCATTTGATCCAATTGAATTGCTTATAGGGCTGCTCGTTACCCAGTCACATAAAAGTACTTTTAAAATAAAAACTCTTCTTGATACACTAACTAAACTTACTCAACACAAAGAAGGATAATGTACATTTAAATCAAGGTATCATTTTAAAGATTTGAACAAGTAGTTCCGCTTCTATGATTTTTTATAACTTTGAAACGCGATATCTCAAAACAATGTTTTTGAAGATAATACCCTTTTGTTTGTGACTTGCGATATATCGATATAAGAAAGGTTAGGTTAGGTTATATATTTTTTTGGGTATACGATCTGTCGTTAAAGACTACTAGCAAACCAGTGAACCAAATGTTCAACAAAACCTGAATTAAAAAAAAAAATTGAGAACTTCGGAGATTTTGTGTGGTTTCGTTTGAAATTCGTGATTTCTCGAAAACCGGAAGTGCTACGTTACTCAAATCCGGTTTGTAGTCTTATCAGACTATTCTTAACTTATAACTTAAACATTCTCTTTATCTATCTCTTACGGTTTGGCCGCTGAAACCGCACCACAGACAGACGGACGGACGGACGGACTTGTCTAATAGATAAGAGATAATCAGGCGAGTTGTGAGAAGTTTTATTTTGGCAAGGTGGAGCCACTGTACCGTCTACTCTTAGTGAGTAAAAATAGCACATCGGCACTCTGGAGTCAAGTAAACGTAACTATAGTTAACATTTTCTCTGAATATTTTAAGCTACTCTAAGAAAGAATAAATAAAAACCTTTGAAGAAAATTCCTTTTCATTCAGTCCCAATCCTCATACGTGTGAAACAACGCCAATAGCTCCCATTGAGTTCAATAAAGTAGGTAGGTAGTAAAAAAGAAAGTATTTCAATCATAGATAATAAATCCGCGTTACTTAAATAGTAAAACTAAAAGGGGAAAAAATGAATTTCATATGTAAGTGTGGTTCCATAAAAGGCCCATTGTAGAAATAATTACATTTTTATTTCCATTTTGTTCTTATAGGTGGAAGAAATAATAGTTGAACTAGGCGAATCTTAGACTACGGCTACACTTACAAGCTACTACTATTACTACTTAACAAGCTTAAGCGGGCTACTGACATCCCTGCTGCAGGGGCAATCTAGGGTGTAAGAGTAGGGATGACCTGTAGGAAGGCCAAAGGGGAAGATCTTCCTCCGAGCTGGATGATGGTAGCTCGGGGGCCGCGGCCCGACTGATGTTGGTCGGGCATCGTATATATCCAGTGTTTGGCTCCAAATTTCTCTTGCGCGATGTAGGCTTCCATACGTTGTGAACGCAGCGCCGGTAGCGCCATCTCTTAAGGAGGCGAGTGACAATTTCCTCTATGTTCATTATATGTGGGGCATGTAGATGTCGCCACCACAGACCCTTAATTGCCTCCTTAATTGTGATGTGTGTAAGCAAGCAGGGGCAATTTTCTAAATTGGCCTTACGGCAGGGCGGCAGGGACGTGAGACCACCTTGGTTCCTAGATTGTCCCTGCCGCCCTTTCAATTTCTCAATTAGTTGGTTGGTAACTGTCACACACAGCGCACGTATTTCGATTAAGATGGCGGCAGATCATAATAAGCGTGAACTTTAGTCTTAAGTGATAAAAGTATATTTAGACCGGCCTCACATGTGGAATACAAAAACTCAAACATTATTTTATTTACAATACATTTCTTTCTGATGCCAATTCTTCACCCAGTTTTTCCTTTTTTGCGCTAACATCATAGAAAGAGCCGAGGCCCTGCCTACCATTATCAACGCATGTGTTTAGCTCAACTTATATTCGAACACTGAATAGCAGGCATATGTGTAGAGACAAGCCGATATTGCCCCAACCGCCGAGCGTCCTAGATTGGCCCTGCGGTAGGGATGTCAGAAGCCCGCTTTAAACACAAGCTATAAAATCTATTCAAGGAAACGAGTAGTACCTACGTATGCTAAGCTTTTCCTTATTGGTCGGATAGTATTGTTGCCGTTACACCGGCCAATGACAACTCCCTTTCTCGTATGACGCAGTTTATTATTTGCGTATTTGGCAAGCGATCCTGTGATTAAGAATCGCGCTCCACTTAACTTTTATTTTTACACCTAGCAAGGCTTGTGGTATGGTTATTCTAGTATCCATAAATAAGAATAATTCGTTAGCAAAGTAATTAACAAATTGAGAAGAAAAATTCCCCAGTTTCATAAGGTTTTAACAAAGAACAATTAATTGAGGTATCGTCTTATAATTATATCCACCGTCAGGCCTTCTCGCTTAACGAGAAAAAGGGCTTGAAAAGAATATTAACGGATTTAATTGGTTTCTGTTTTTATTAAATTTTGTAGTATTGGTATTTTATGCCAATAAATTTCGAAGTTAATAAAAGCGTTAATTAAACATCGGAATAATAAAATGGATTCGCTTTTTACTTCCTTCCGTGCGCTTCGTCACTGCGACCGTCCAGATAAACAAAGTAGCAGTAAATAATAATATAATAAATAATAATAATATCTAATTAAAGCAAAAGTACAACACGACAGACACAAGGATTAATCTCTTATCTATTAGACAAGTCCGTCTGTCTGTGGTGCTGTTTCAGCGGCCAAACCGTAAGAGATAGATAAAGAGAATATTTAAGTTATAAGTTAAAAATAGTCTGATGAGACTACAAACAGGATTTGAGTAACGTAGCACTTCCGGTTTTCGAGAAATCAGGTTTTGGTGAACATTTGGTTCACTGGTTTGCTAGTATTCAATAATAAAAGAGGCACAATAAATAGAAGGAGAACTACATCTTACACAAAACAGCATACACACAGACGAAGATACTAAGAAATCAATAGTCAAAACATACAACGAAATATGGAAAGGAAAACAGTTACACGGGCAATTTCCAAAAACAGTACTAGATCAGGCAAACATAGACGTAGAACTTTCCTTTAAGTGAATTAAGAAACAACAGATATCTCCCAAGTTAGAGTCATCATTATTTGCCATTCAAGACCAAGCCATGACACGACAACATCAGCGAGATATATTGAAGGAGCCAATAGATGGAAAATGTCGCCTTTAAAGACGAGACTCCTCAGCACATTATATCAGGATGTGAAAAACTAGCGGCCACCAATTATTTGCCATTCAAGACCAAGCCATGACACGACAACATCAGCGAGATATATTGAAAGAGCCAATAGACGGAAAATGTCGCCTTTAAAGACGAGACTTCTCAGCTAGGGATGTCAAAAGTTGAAAAAAATATCGATATATCGATACATCGATATTTTAAAAAATATCAATATCGGCTTCGATATATCGCGAAAAAAACATCGATATATCGATATATCGGACCAATTTTCCCAAAAATATATTTAGATCAGCCTAGCACAGTAATAATAATTCATTACAAATTATAATTAAAGAAAGAATTATCAAAGTACCAAATTGCCGCTACACTACATGGCAGTACAGTATCTCACGAAATATGACACGCGGAATAATAATGGAACGAAAATTATCTAAAAATAGACCCTATTTCCGAATGATGAAAATGATTGCAGGGCCTCTCAGCTGCCATCTTTCGTAAACAAGACTAGACAGTTACACTTCCACAGAATATAATGGAAATCAGCACAACCAATTCACCAGCGAAACAGATTTACAAATAATAAACAATACTAAATACAGCACAGATCATAGATATGTTGAATATCATTAATCTGAGATCCAGTTACGATTTTTCCAGATACAAATTTAGTTAGATCGTGATATGCCGCTAATATCGATACATCGATATATTTTCAACAAGCCTATTCTCAGCACATTATATCAGGATGTGAAAAACTAGCGGGCACCAATTATTACAAACGGCATAATGACCTCGTCCAGTATGTCTACTGGTGTCTGGCCAAAAAACAAAAATTAGATGTTTCTGACCTATGGTGGAAAGAAACGCTTGTCCAACCCCAAGTTAAAGAAAACGAATCCGCTAAAATCCTATGGGAAGTGCCTGTGCAAACTGATGTTACCGTAACTCACAAGATCCTGATTTAATATACATAAAGTGAACATGCATTAGGGGGACCAAACCACTACATTAGATTTGATAGACCACAGATCCTTGCAGCTGAGCGGCGGTTCGTTCCTCGAATGATGCGCGAGGCTATTGAGATTAAAAAATATCCAAATTTCAATAGGGAAGATGGTTGGTATATACCACCAGCTTGGGAACCTATTATACAGGAGATAAAATACCAACCCCGAGCACACACTGCAAGACCATCAAATACTATTAGTTCTTTTTGTTTGCATAATTTAACATAAGAAGGAGATAGAAAGCCTCTCTTGAGTTTGTTTCGCCGGTTCTTCACAGGAAGGTCTCCCAATTTTGGAACCGGTGGTAGTTTACGGTAGTTAGGGTCAAATAAATAAATAAAGTCAAAATTACAAACAAGAATTTTAAATAAAATACTTTATTAAGTAAATTAAATAATAAATTCATACATAGACAATAAAATTTTAAAAATCTTCCAATGAAATAACCGAACGCTCAATATAAGTCTTTCGAAGGTAGCTCGACAATTTTAAATAAAAAATCATTATTCTGACGATGCGTCGTCGACGAAACGTCAATAAATAAATAAAGTTTCGTGCATTAACCCGTAAAAACTAGTTTTATTTAATATACATCGACAAAAATAGTAATAAAACGTATGTAATAGATTTGACCGTGCCATCCGACTACAATATAGGAGCTGGGGAGATCGAGAATTTAAGTAAGTACCACCCCCTAAAAACTGAAGTCAGTCCTCTGTGGAATACACAAACGACCGTCATCCCGATAGTAATAGGCACAACAGGAATAGTCGCTAAAATCATTAAAAAGTACATAGATAAATTAGATAGCAGAATTGACATCAGCATCTTTCAAAAACAAGCAGCTATACACACATCAATGATACTCAGTAAAGTTTTGGGAGATACTGTTTTCTTACACAATACAAGAGACCAACACATACAAATCACGTAACAAACACAATCAACAAACACACCACATCTATCAATCACGCCCAACACATCTCATACACAGGACACACCACAGCCATCAAACACACAACGGATAAGAGGAAGAGGGCGAGGAAGAAGAAGAAGAAGAAGAAGTAGCAACTCGCACACGATATACTACAGATGCACACTAGTTAGATAATTAATCTTATACGGTTTATTATATACTAGCGGCCCGCCCTCGCTTCGCTTCGGTGTAGAGCTGAAGTGTAGACTACAGTTTTTGTTCTCAGGCTTGTATTATACACAATGATGTCTGCATGCAAAGTCTCAGCCCAAACGGTTTAAAATTGACAAAGTTTCATACAAACTTTCATTCCTTATTTTATCCCCTTGGGGGGGGGGGGGGGTAGAACTGATCACAATCCTTTCTTAGCGGATGCCTAAGTCATAACATCTACCTGCATGCCAAAGGAGATTGGTCAAATTGGCCTAAATGCAAATAAAATATTGACATATACAGTAATTCTTGGCGTAATTTATACTTTATTTTACAGTCATTAGATTTTAACGGCCACCTTTAAATAATATATTAATTTTAAAAAAGGACTTCTATTTTTACCGGTTTGGAAAACATACGAATCATTTTTATTGGCTATGGGTGTAGTAACATTCACAAAGACTGATCGAGGTTGTTTATATAACATCAAAACAAATCTATTTTGTAAAGATTGATAAAATATTTCGATGATATTTTAATTCAAAATGTAGATGATATGTAATATTAAACGCAACGTAAAAGTACTTAAGTTGTTTTATTTCATTAATTTACCTTATCAGAATATTTAAGCTATGTCAGGTATATACATATTTCACACATTGATCAGAACTATCATGAACCTACGCAATATATTATTACATTAGAATTACCTTTTACCATTATAAACCTAATTATTACTAAGAAAATATCCTATTGGTTTTTATAAAATTATGATAACAGTTCCATGTTTCTCATAACATAGGTAAGCAGGTACCAGTTCCTTGACATGCATTTTGTTAGTGTAATTAGTGTTAGACACTTGTCAAATGAAACAAGATTGCTTCTGAAAGTCGCAATGGCATAATCATGATTTTAAAACTTACTCTTGTGCATTAATTTTAAAAACAGGCAATTATCTGTTATTTTACATGCTCTATATACCTGAATCTAATACATAATATCGGTACTTGGCTTGATTGCCCTATTTTCCTATATAAGTTATTTGGTTTTTATTATTCTAATACCTATGTGCCTATTTGCAAACATAACCTCAAAATCATTCAGTGTATATGGTTTATAGAAGTTCTCAGGAGTGGCCGTCGATAATATTCGTTTCTACGGTAATTTATATATAATTTCGAATCTAGGAAACAATTTTTCATGGTTATTGGTTTTTAGGCCAAACATGTATGGAAGCTGAGCAATCTCCTTTCAGCCCGATCCGTCCAGTGGTTTGGGCTGTGCGTTGATAGATCACTATGTCAGTCAGTCACCTTTGAGTATTATATATAAAACTAAACTACATAATCATAGATAATAGAAGACATATTGGGGACATCGATACTTCTTTTCTTGTGGGTTATAGGACGGGGTATTTATTAAAACCGACAAAATGTCGAGATGGTGAACTCAACCAATCATTAATAAGCTATATAGTAATTTTGAAAATATTTGTTATAAGAGAGATAGGGCACAGAAGATTTTCCGTTCGAAATGGAGTGCCAGAAAATAACTTCAGAAGACAACAGTGAAAGAACTACCTTTTGGTGTTGCTGTGTTGTGCTGGTGAGGCTTCCACGGCTGCATCATCTATCTTCGCTACTGGCTCCACTTACACTTAACATCAGATGGAGTGGGGTTATTATTTTTATTTATTTATTTAGTTATATCCTATATATAAAATTGTCGTGTCACAATGTTAGTTGCTATACTCCTCCGAAACGGCCTGATCAATTTTTATGAAATTTTATATGCACATTCCGTGTGTCTGAGAATCGGCTACTATCTATTTTTCATATCCTTAAGTGATAATGGTTGTCCACCTGTAATGTAGTGCACTCATATGGGTTAGGAGGAATGTTATCCCAGGAAATTGATAGAACACTACGTTACACACCCCTAAATTTTTTTGGACAATATTTATTTTTTTATAATGTGGTATTAAAAAATGCATACAACCCTGAATTATCTTTTCTACCATTGCCCCTATTTTTATGGCGGTACGAAGTTCGCTGGTTTAGCTAGTTTTTTATAGTGTATTATGTATTTAACATCTCAATCTTACAGTTTCTGACAAACTTTCTATGTTAGTCAGAAACTGTACAAAAAAAGTATAGGTACATTTTTATTTTCATGAACAATTCTTCAATTGAATTCAATAAACTTTTTTGTAGCCAGCATTGTAAAAGAAAAGTTTTTACTGTGTGACAATACTTATGACCTGACTGTGTATATTATGTTATAAAGACACTAGCAAACCAGTGAACCAAATGTTCACCAAAACCTGATTTCTCGAAAACCGGAAGTGCTACGTTACTCAAATCCGGTTTGTAGTGTTATCAGACTATTCTTAACTTATAACTTAAATATTCTCTTTATGTATCTCTTACGGTTTGGCCGCTGAAACAGCACCACAGACAGATGGACGGACTTGTCTAATAGATAAGAGATTCTGTAGTATATTTAGTATCATCATTGCACCCATGCGAAGCCGGGGCGGGTCGCTAGTTCTACTTGATAGTGAAATGATTTATACCTAATGTAACCTAGTTCAGAATACTTTATTTTGTATTTCTATTTATTCATCAATTAATGTCCCCACTGCTGGGGCACAGGCCTTCCCTATGGATGGAATAGGGAGTTGAGCCATGACTCACCACGTGGCCCCAGTGCAGATTAGTGAGTGCTAACGACAGCAGATACAGCCGGGACCAATGGCTTAACGTGCATTCCGAAGCACGGAGGAGCTCGAGATAGTAAATTTTCGGTCACCCATCCAATGACCGACCACTGCGAAAGTTGCTTATATTCAACGATTACAGCCGAATGCGCTAACCACTTGCATCATCGAGCTCCTCTTTTATTTATTACTTAGTATTATTGAAGTTATACTTCTTTAGGCGCGTTATGAAAAAATGATGAGAGTGAAATTTTAAGATGCGCGCGCATCACTGTAACACAAAACTTTAACAGCATGAAGTTGGTCGCTTTAGCGACCAACTTCATGCGTTACTTTTGTGTTTACCGCACATTAAGAAAATCTACCAACAAAATAGAAATAGAATCTCTATTTAGTGGGTGCTAACGACTGCATTGTGAAGGCCTATCAAAAGTATTTATTAATCTGGAACAACGGAACCAAAGCGCGATTCAGGAGACTACAGCGCCATCTCTTGACCATTGGTGTAGTAGAACCAAAAACCACATCTTTATTTTTTGTAATAAAGTAACAGTTATAGGTATTCATATTTTTAATATCAAAAGTATTTATTAATCTGGAACAACGGAACTAAAGCGCGATTCAGGAGACTACAGCGCCATCTCTTGACCATTGGTGTAGTAGAACCAAAAACCACATCTTTATTTTTTGTAATAAAGTAACAGTTATAGGTATTCATATTTATAATATTTATCCACATGTTTCTAGTTTGTATATTCGGAATACGTGTTTGAGTTTCATACAAGTGCAAATCACATATGTTCTAATAAATTGTATTCAGTAGCGATTTTAATTGAATATTTTGATTATTTATTTATTTTTTCAAATTAAAACTGAACTTTATTGACTGTGTCCTTTTCCAGACTTTTTATTAATTTATTGTAATTATTTATTTGCATTCAATTAAAACTAATTTTAAACGATGCCAAAGAAGGATAACTTCTCACGCGCCTACATAAGTACACGCACCCATTTTTTTACCAGTGTGGACCTAATTTATATAAAAAAAAATACCAGATATAACAAAACATTCGAAAGAATGCACCAAATTGGATAATAATTCTTCTTTTGCTGTGTTATTTTTGAAGTGAAAACTTCATTAGCGGCGTTATACACTTTTTTTTGACACGTGGGCTGATCGCATCATGACACACAATAAAATTGAAGAGGTTATTGACTTTCAATATATTGGACGAAACATATTATTATAATACGGTAAAATAAAATATTACTAAGTCTCTATCTAGGACGTGTACGTGGCAGCTTTATTGCGAAGAAAATGCATTTTTTTTACAATAGATGTCGCTAGGTGCGCTTAGATGTGATTCGTGTAAGATGATTTCTTTACAATAGATGTCGCTAAGTGCGCTTAAACGTGATTCATGTAAGTTTATTTTTCTGAGAGATAAACTTTTTTAATGTAATATAAACTGTCATGTTTTTGTACGATAACGAAATAAATAAATATTGTATTCTACCACATACATGATAGTACTTTTATACTGATATTTAAAGCAATTCGTGCAAAATTATTCCCTAACCATTCCAAAATATCAAAAATGTACAACGGTAATATTTAAGTTTTCACTTCTGCCGGCACTCCCGGAGTGCAACCCATCGTTTTTTTTTTCAGGACGGGTTTGAATAAGATCTGACAATCTGATGATGTGTTGAAAACACAGCACTATTAAATTTCTTGTTAGTTTATTGCACCCGTGCGAAGCCGGGCCGGTCGCTAGTTTAGGAATAAATTTATCTAGAGCGTAAGTTAAGATCTTAAGTTGACTCGATTCATCGAATATCGTGCCCGAAATAAAATTTGTATACAGTACAAGCGACACAAAATTGACACAATTGAACTCTAAATGGACAGCGATATGGACACATGCAATATATGTCGACGACCACGCTAGGGATGTCGAAAGTTGAAAAAAATATCGATATATCGATACATCGATATTTAAAAAAATATTAACATCGGCTTCGATATATCGCGAAAAAAACATCGATATATCGGACCAAGTTTCCCAAAAATATATTTAGGTCAGCCTAGCACAGTAATAATAACAATATAAATTATAATTAAAGAAAGAATTAACAAAGTACCAAATTGCCGCTACACTACATGAAAACGATTGCAGGGCCTCTCAAGTGCCATCTTTCGTAAACAAAACTAGACAGTCACATAGTTCCACAGAATATAATGAAGTTCAGCATAACCAATTCTAATCGAAACAGATTTACAAATCATAGAAAATACTAAATACAGCACAGATCATAGATATGTTGAATATCGTTAATCTGAGACCCAGTTACGATTTTTCCAGATACGAATTTAGTTAGATTGTGATATGCCGCTAATAATTAAAAAAAAAAAAGTTTTGATACGAATTTCGATATTGGTTATTTTATATCGATGTATCGATATATCGGATCAAAATATATCGGCTAAAAATATCGATATATCAAACAAAAAATATCGTTATATCGATACATCGATATAATTTCAACAAGCCTAGACCACGCAGGGAGCCCGACCGGGCCTGATTTCCCGGGGGTGAACAAGCAATCTCGAGATACATCCGAGGTCTGCGTGCCGCGTGCATCAATGTTGCTAGCTGTCAAAATATAAGTACTGTACCGAAAAGAAAGAAAGAATTCCCGATAAAAGAAATTCCCGATATTTTTTTCCCGCGCACCGCTTCAACAAAGCGCGGCATCTCTTCAGTCTCAGGTCCATTAGACGAGCATTCAAACGATGTGCTGTTTCTCTTCGATATGCCCGAAGCCCTAAGTCTTCATTTAAAACCCTTTTCACCGTGGTTCTGCTTAACCCTATCTGAAGGGCCAACAGTTTCTGCTTACGTTTGGGATTTCTTTGAATTCGCGGCTTCACAGCTTTTATCACTGCTGGAGTCCTAACAGACCGAGGGCGACCACTTCTTGACCTATCATCTATACTAGAGTCTTCACTGTATCTTTGATGGTACGATAAACGAATCTTTTGGTTATATTAAAATTTTTCAGTATGTCAAAAATTTAAATTGGCGCGTAACCGCAACGATGCAACGCAATAACTGCAACACGGTCTTCTTTAAGCGTCCACTCCATATTTAAAAATGAGTAAAATTCTAAAAAGTACCCATATTTATTTTCATGAACAATTCGAAACTCAAATTCAATAAACTTTTTTGTGGCCAGCATTCTGAAAGAAAAGTTTTTACTGTGTGACAATTCTTATGACCTGACTGTGTAAGTATATTCATATAGAAATACATATTCAACATCCATGACTGGTGTACTAATGCTCGTATTCATCATACGAAAATCCGCCCCCACCAGGATTGGACCCGGGACCTCTCGAGTCGGTGACACAATAAAACCCGGCGCACAAACCTCTCGGCCACGGAGGTCGTCAAGAGGTTTGGTATAAATAGGTACTGTATATTACAGTGAAACCTGGTTAAGTTGGACCTGGATAAGTGAGAAACCTCTATTATTGAGAGTTGCAATGAGGTCCCGGTTTTTTTGAAGTTATACTTCTTTAGGCGCGTTATGAAAAAATTATGAGAGTGAAATTTTAAGATGCGCGCGCATCACTGTAACACAAAAGTAACATACTGAAGTTAGCCGCGGGCGCGTTATGAAAAAATGATGAGAGTGAAATTTTAAGATGCGCGCGCAACACTGTAACAGAAAAGTAACACCATGAAGTCGGCCGCTAAACCGCACATTACTCGTAAGTCTCGAAAAAAAGCTTCCAACAAAATAGTAATAGGATCTCTTAGTCGCACATGTTGGGACGCTCGTCGCCTCTGATCACTGTTTTCATATTTATAATATTTATCCACATGTTTCTAGTTTCTATATTCTTAACAAGTGTTATAATGTTATACAAATGCGAAATTTATATGTGCTAATAAATTTTATTCAGTAGTGATTTAAATTGAATATTTTGATTATTTATTAAATTGACTGCGTTGACTATCCTTTTCCAATCCTTTTATTATCTTATTGTAATTAATTATCTGCATGCAATTAAAAACTATTTTTTAATAATTCCAAAAAGATGTATAACTTCTCACGCGCGTACTTAAGTACACGCACCCATTTTTTTTTCATTTAATTACCTCTGTCAATGGAACTTTTTGAACCTGGTTAAATGAGATTTGAATTCCAAGACACTTTCGATGTTTACCTCTATAATTGAGACTGTAGCTCAATTACCTGTATAAGTGAGACTAATTAATCAGGTTGTAACACGTTTTGACATGTTTGTTTACATACATTTCACATCGTCTTTCGCGCATACTTTGTTTGTCAGTACTATCTCAGGTTTTGACCTTAAAACAATGGAATAACGGCACATTTCGACCTCTGTAAGCGGGGGCCTCTGTAAATGAGACAACTATAATTTTAAACTTGCTTAATATAAAACTGGATTATTGGATTTGGAGTTGTTAATACGGTAAATATCTCTGACGTCCCTCATGTCTAGACATTACCCTAGGGTAATGTTTAAAATTTTAGCTATTTTGACAAGGATTAAACATAGATTATCTTTAGTTTCTTTATCACTTCTGGGGATATTTCGAATTTCCAGGTAGGTAGCACGTGTTTTTTTTTCCATAAAATCAATTTTATCCCCTAACGACAGTGTATAATTTAAGTTGTTTACTCGCTCTTTCTCGATTTTTTGTAGCTTAACCGTAGTTTCATCATACTTCTTTGAGATAAATTCAATAGATTTAAAAATGTCCGAGTTTTGCTCCTTGATGGAAGTTATAGACTCCTGCAGCACCCTTAATAACTGCTTATCCTGGTTATCAGCAAAGGAAGAAAGAGAGCGCATATCACTATGGTCATGACCTTCAAATTTCCTTTTGTTGCACTGTACTTTTTCCTTCTGCAACTGAGTGAGAGCAGGAACCAGAGTTGGATTTAGATTTGTTGAAAAAGATAGCACAAACAAATGAAAAGGATAGTATTTATAAAAAAAAATGGGTGCGTGTACTTATGTAGGTGCGTGAGAAGTTATCCTTCTTTGGCATCGTTTAAAATTAGTTTTTAATTGCATGCAAATAATTAATTACAATAAATTAATAAAAAGTCTGGAAAAGGACACAGTCAATAAAGTTCAGTTTTAATTTGAAAAAATAAATAAATAATCAAAATATTCAATTAAATTCGCTACTGAATATAATTTATTAGAACATATGTGATTTGCACTTGTATGAAACTCAAACACGTATTCCGAATATACAAACTAGAAACATGTGGATAAATATTATAAATATGAATACCTATAACTGTTACTTTATTACAAAAATTAAGATGTGGTTTTTGGTTCTACTACACCAATGGTCAAGAGATGGCGCTGTAGTCTCCTGAATCGCGCTTTGGTTCCGTTGTTCCAGATTAATAAATACTTTTGATAGGCCTTCACAATGCAGTCGTTAGCACCCACTAAATAGAGATTCTATTTCTATTTTGTTGGTAGATTTTCTTAATGTGTGGTAAACACAAAAGTAGTTGTTAATAAGTTGTGTTACAGTGATGCGCGCGCATCTTAAAATTTCACTCTCATCATTTTTTCATAACGCGCCTAAAGAAGTATAACTTCAAAAAAAAATATAGTACACTTTTTAATTTAACATTTAAAGTCAATAAAATCAATACCCGTTAAGGCAATATTTACTTCTCTTCTAAGTCTATGAGTTCTTGAATATTACTAATAGTTCTACCTTCATACTTGGCATTTAATCTCATCAATATATCCTCAATAGGAATAAAATCAGTACAATTCCCACTTTTGCTACCTCTTTTGATGCCACTTTCCAGAATTAAAGCACTAAAAAATTACTGTTTTACACAAAAACTCGCATGCTGTTGTTAAAACATTAAGCAAACTTTGATTGAGTTTTGAATGGAATGGAAGGAACATCGCATGATCAAAATTCGGTTGGATACAAGCACAGTCGAAATATTCATTATATAAAACTAGTTTTTACGGGTTAATGCACGAAAACTTTATTTATTTATTGACGTTTCGCAGCCTTTTCAGGTCTGCATCGTCAGAATAATAATAAATTATTTTTATTACTCTATGTTCATGAAAATAAATATGGGTACTTTTTAGAATTTTACTCATTTATAAATATGGAGTGGAGCCCTTCTCAGGGGCTGATCGCATCAGATGAAGCCTGAAAGGCCCCTAAGGCCATAATTATAAATTATTCTGACGATGCAGACCTGAAAAGGCTGCGAAACGTCAATAAATAAATAAAGTTTTCGTGCATTAACCCGTAAAAACTAGTTTTATTTAATGAGTGATGTGCGTGAAAACCTAAGAAACAAATATATTCATAATATGATGTAAAACTAAGCATTCGGCAGCAAACTATAAATTATAGTATTTAAGCGTACTATCCTGAGATGTGGATAGTATGTAGTACAAAAGGCGAAATCATATTATAAATACTATAATTATAGTACAAAATCCAACCCTGGCAGGTACCGATTCACAATGCCTCAGAGTCAGGTGAGAAGACGTAAATTCCAGGGAAGAAGGCGATCGTGTAATGTTAGGCGATTTCCCATTGTCACTATCTCCACATTTCGAGCTCGCAGTAGGCTTCAAAATACTCTTGTAGATTTTATTTAAAAAAAATGTATGTAGATTTTAAATACCTACCTCATATTTCACATTCTACAGTTTTCAAGCTTAAATGAGTTTTGTTAATGCGATAAACACTCTCTCCTATTCCGCTGGCCTAGGCACGTCTTTGAGTAACCGGACGACGAAATCACCCACGCCAACGCGCCTCCGGTTCCTCCCACACAGGCCACAAATACCCAACACTTCACAGTTAGCATACTTGCACACTAGTTTAGCATTAGGCAGACACCGGACCCGTAGGATAAGAATGCGTAGACCCAGTCTACACACTACACGCTATACCAGGTACAGGTAGATTTCCCCAGCCGCCACGACAACGGCTAACTAGAGCCGAGATACGAGTCCTACCACCTCAATTTTCCAATCTACAAGTTTTCAAAGCTTAGGCGTAAAATACACAGAAGCGATGAAAGATTCGGATACGATGCGGATGAGAGACAGATGAGGATGAGAGACAGATGAGAGACGGATACGGCACCGATGAGACTTAAATTACATATAAAAGGCAAAGATCTGCTTAAGATCGTTTCTCTCTGACTGGCTTTGTGGAAAATCATATGAGGAAACCGAAAAATTGCACACACACACACACACTCACACATACACACTCACACATATACACACACACACACACACACACACACACACACACACACACACGCCACACATACGCGTATTCTATCCATTTTATGTAGTCAGTATTTTTTATTAATATCTTTGTCATGAACAAATGCTGTTATCTGATCTGCTTCGCTATCCTAACACAGGCTATATTTATAGCCTATCTAGGGTCAGTTGTACTTTTTCATTCTAAGACTAGCCTTATGTAAAAAATATAAAAAAAATAAATTCCAGTACTTTGTCTCGTAAATTTAACAGCTGAAAAATTGTTTGTACCTTATATGTTTTTTTGGCATGAATAAAAATTATTATTATACGGGCTGACTTTGTTGCAAAACATGTCCTCTCGAAGAAGACGAACTCCTCCTCCTGTGCTCCAATTTATGAATATACAAAATGTGCATAGACAAAGGTCTTATTGGGTGCATCCTGTATGGAGTTTGTCACAAGAACATAGATATTTTAAGATAATGGAAAAATTATATGAATATCCAGATCGTTTTCCTGAAGTATACAAAATGTCATTAGAATGTCAATTCAAAAGCAATTTGAAAATATTGTCTGTCCCTATGAGAGCAAAGTTAAATACTCTAAACTCGCAAACTATTGGTGAGTAATGTGAGTCATTAATTGTAGATGTACTAAATTAATTAATTTACCTGGATTATTATTATTATTTATTGTGTGTAAGAATTATATAAATTGTAATTAATTGACAAGTAAAAAAATGACATTGTAATTAATATATTTAACATTTATTTTATGTAAGAATAATATAAATTGTAATAATTGACTAGTAAAAAAATATGACATTTTAAATATAACGTGACATTGAATTGACTAAGCTTTGAATTACATCTAAATGAATTGACATAGTAATTAATATATTTGACATTTAATTGGCTATTAATAATAGAATTTAAATTGAATTATAACTAACCACAAAAATTTGACGATGGGTAGGCTCAAAACCAGCTGCGCTGTGCCTACTCCTTTTTCCAACTCATATTTAATACTCATATTTAATAATAATAATAATGTAATAATAAGGTATGGAAATAAAGCACTTGTATTTGTATTTAGAATGTTTCCATATTATATTGAATAAGGTAAAACATGGTCTTCAGAAGAAACATACTGATTGGAGAGAACCAGTCTGTCCTGAGGAAAATATTAAATTCCATATTGTCACGCATTTTTCGTTTTGGTTGCTGAAACTTGTATAACAAGCGATACGTGCTCTTCGCACGGCGGTCGGTCGCAACTGCAAGCAGTGTTGCCAGGTCCGATTTTCAAAAATCGGGAGGCGTTACAGAAAAAAAACAGTAGATGTATGGAAACAGCTACATGAAAAACAGTAGATGTAGAGGTGAACTTTTTCCGTTTTGCACCCCCACCCCCTAGAAATGGTAAATCAAATCAAGATATAGACCAGTAACGAATGTGTTTCTGTGGCTTCTGCCGCCCCTCAAAGCTATTTTTTCTTTAGACAATTACATTTATTTTATAATTATTAAGGTTATCTACATTATTAATGACGAAAAATGCAACTCAACATGCAATTTAAAAAAGAAAATCGTATTCTAAAAAAACAGGAGATCTCCTGTAAAATCTGGAGACCTGGCAACATTGACTGCAAGCGAGGTGGCGCGGGCGCATCTCTTTCACACATTTTGTACGAATATAATTTGAAGCGACAACAAATCCGATCCACATCCGCATCCGCATCGTATCCGAATCTTACATCGCTTCTATGTATTTTACGCCTTAAAAACACTTCAAATATTCTCAAAGTAATTATAGAGTAGAGCTACCATCTGCTAGGTGTTGGAAAACATGATTCTGGCAGGGTTCCGGTTTCGAAAATACCGGTAAATAAAGTTAATACCGGTTTTGACGTGACAACGTCTTAAATTAGGTTGCGGCTGGGAGTCACTTATGAAAAAGTGTAACGCTCGGTAACGTTACGATGAGTCTCTCGTGTTAAGTTTAAGTTTACATGTACAATGTTTTAGTAAACAAAATATATTTCTATAGTTAAAATTTGTGCAATTCTTATTTTCATTCAATTCCTTGTTCCTATTGTGCAATTTAATTATATTCATATCAATAAATATTCTACCGAGAAAAAGACGTTGTCACGTAAAATCTTCGCCCGTAAAACCGACTTTACAGGCAACCATTTTTTTTAGTAAAGGTTTCGTTCTAAGCGTGTCCGAAATGAAAGCGGTACCTAATTAATAAACCGGTTTAAACCAGAGCGACACGTGCACGCGTCGGCATCGCTTGAAGTTTGTTTTGTTTGAATTAATCAAGTCATAACTTGTTAATGCTCAGAGATTGATGCATTTATTGACACGTTTGTTAGCGTCTAGTGAGTCAAGTTATTCATTTATTATCGATGAAGTCAGAAAGAGCGAAATGAAACCCTTTAAAAACCGCTTAATTGATTCAAAACCTATTGGATTTCCCTCTTTAGGAAAACCGGTTTTTTAAGGTTAAGGTAGAGCCAAACCTAAATAAAACGCTCCTAATGTACTTGACACTGATTTAGGTTTGAAAATAACCGGTAAACAAGCCCTGGATTCAGGGAGCGGGTGTTGATAGGTAGGTATGAGTACTGTCCCTGTGTTACTCCTCATCAACAGGCGCTTCGGGGACGTTGACGACCTCCGTGGCCGAGTGGTTTGTACGCCGGGTTTCATGGCTGTCGCCGACTCGAAAGGTCCCGGGTTCAAATCCCGGTGGGGCAGATGTTTGTGTGACGAATACTTGTATTTGTACTCCAGTCATGAATGTTTAATATGTATTTCTATATAAATATACTTTTAAGTATCTATTCTTCGTACAGTGTATGTATTCTATCCGTTACCCTAGTATCCCATAACACAAGCCTTACAGTGCTTACTTTGGGGCTAGACTTATTGGTTTTTGTTGAAAATATTATTATTATTATTATTATTCTTTAATTCTTTGCGCTATCTTCACATTTAAGAAAAGGTAGTCAGCGTGTACACCTGAATATAAATAAATGCAATCTAAATATATGTATATATATATAAAACTCAAAGGTGACTGACTGACATAGTGATCTATCAACGCACAGCCCAAACCAATGGACGGATCGGACTGAAATTTGGCATGCAGGTAGATGTTATGACGTAGGCATCCGCTAAGAAAGGATTTTGCTCAATTGTACCCCCAAGGGGATAAAATAGGGAATGAAAGTTTGTATGAAACTTTGTCAATTTTAAACCGATCGGGCTGAGACTTTGCATGCAGGTATAAGAAGAATCATAGATGAATGTCATTGTGTATAATACAAGCCTGAGAACAAAAACTGTAGTCTACACTTCAGCTCTACACCGAAGCGAAGCGAAGGCGGGCCGCTAGTCAAACATATAATATGGACGACGAGAAGAGAAACAATGAGAAGAACAAGGGCAAAATAAAGGGCAAGAAGATAAATAGAGTTCCTTCAGATGTTTTAGAAAAATATAGTCATTTTAATTAAATAATACCTACCTATTCTGTGTTTTGGGGTGACAGGCAGTAATACAATCATTCAGGTACTCTAAGAGGAGCTCGATGGCGCAACTGGTTAGCGCGTTCGGCTGCGATCGTTGAAGTTAAGCAACTTTCGCAGTGTTCGGTCATTGGATGGGTGACCAAAAATTTACTACCTCGAGCTCCTCCTTCGGAAGGCACGTTAAGCCGTTGGTCCCGGTTGCATATGCAGTCGTTACGCCCACCAATCCGCACTGGGCCCGCGTGGTGGGTCATGGCCCAATCTCCCCATTCCATCCATAGGGAAGGCCTGTGCCCCAGCAGTGGGGACATTAATAGGCTGATGATGATGATGATGAGGTACTCTAGAAACGAAAAAAACTGAATCTCTGAAAAATTAAAACATTACTCTTTGCTACTGTTAAATAAAGGAACTTTTTCCATTACACTAACAAATTTATCATTGAAACAATTTGAGCTGTGAAGTAACTAAATAAATGTGTTTTAAATTAATGAATGACGAAGAAAGGTTCATTGGCATTCGTAGGTACAGCAGTTTGATTATTATTTGATGAATTGAGAAACATTAATTTAGCGACAGAAGCCCCAGTCTCTACCCCTCGGCCGATTGTTTTAAATTGATTCTTAATTGTAGACTATTTTTCGTCAATTGATAAAAAGTATACTTTTTTTTTGGTATAAATGGATGTTTTTGTTTACAGACACATATTTGGAAGCAAATTCATATGTATAAAAACTAGACTTGCAACGAATATTCGGTTACTATTCGGTATTCGGCCAATTCGGCTGCTTTTATTATATTCGGCCGAATACCGCATATCTACATATTATTCGGCCGAATACGGAATACTTAAATAACATATTTTGTCATAGAGAAATAATTGGTAAAATGAAAAATTAAAATCGATTGATTACGTATATATTCATATTTTCATTTCTGTTATATAATCATTTAAGGTGGTTGGTACATAACACAGGTACAAAATCATCTTTTGAATTGGAAAAATGGAGGATTCTATGTATTTGAATTATTGTGGTAATCAAAATTTAGAAGGGTAAGGTTCTCATTTCTTATATAATCATTTATTAAGTTGTCATTGGTACATAAAACAGGTACATAATTTAATAATTTTCTGTATTAAACAAGTTAACAGTTTTTAATTCATTCAGTCATGTGATGAATGGTTAAATAATAGCAATAATTTAAAGTTTACGCGCGTTTTTGACCATATCTCAAAAGTTGGTTTTGTCATTTAGCCGCATTTTAGCTTGAGGACGTCAGATTAGAACAAAACAAATGAGCAATCAAGTCTGTACAAGTTTTTGGCGCTAAAATCCAGCCGAATACTTTTGGCTAATATTCGGCTATTCGGTCAGGGGCCTCGCCGAATATTAAGTATTCGGTATATACTATTCGTAGCAAGTCTAATAAAAACGTATAACGTAACTTTGACTACATATTAGCCAAACTCTAAAAAAATGTCATAACCTGTCTCAATACAGTTTATTGTGACAAAAAAGAAAATATTTGAAAACGTCTGAAATATATGCGCGAATTCCATTATTTGTGGTTGAAGTGTGTGAATATCGTAATTTCAATTGAAACGTATTAGCCACAAGTGTGAAAATTACACAATTAGTGGACTGGATTCTGTTTCAAACTTTAACAACAGCAAAGTTGGTAATTGGCGTTGGTTGACCGAAAATTACTACGAATCCTTTGTAGTATTTCGGGGGGAATTCAGCGTATCACTCTTCGGCGGTTCGTTGCCATGGCAACGGTAATATGCTTACATGGCTGAACTGCGAGCGTTTCCCATTACCCGGACAAGACCAATTTGGATATATACAAACCATAGAAATAAACGAAACAATTACTTATATTTATTATTTTTTAAAGCATGTAGTATCTGCTTGATGTTTAAATCTAAAGAAAATATAACTAGAAAAAAATCCACGCGGACCAGGCAGCAGACGATACTCGAACCCGCACCCTTGACGTTGTTTGACGACCTCCGTGGCCGAGTGGTTTGTACGCCGGGTTTCATGGTGTCGCCGACTCGAGAGGTCCCGGGTTCGAATCCCGGTGGGGGCAGATGTTTGTGTGATGAATACGAGCATTTGTACTCCAGTCATGGATGTTTAATATGTAGTTCTATATAAATATACTTATATATGTACAGTATATGTATTCTATCCGTTACCTCTTTTCTTCCACTGTAATTTATTAGCGTTAGTCATCGTTACTTTAAAATTTATGCTTCAGCTAAAACCAGTTATCCATGTTTAACCGTCTCTTCCGTACACAGATCGTGCGCTAGCGAGTGAGTTGCTCACTTTTATTCATTCATTGTTGAATCGCGCGCTGGGCAACACTGTTATTCTTTTGTTTAATTAATCACTAATAAACATTACTGGGTGAACTATTCTGCGCATTTAGTTTAAAATGATGGCTACTAAGAAAGATGACGAAAAATATAGTTAAAAAAAATATTTAATTTTATTATATGATAATTTAATTTTACCATTTCTTTTTCTTTCATCGTGTTCAGCGCAAAATTTACGTTTAAAACATATATTTGTAATATGTATTATCATTATCATATAATAAAATTTAAATATTTTTTTTGTCAAGATTATTATATGAAAAAAGGTAATAATAAATAAATAAATAAAGAAAATATAACTAGAAAAAATTCCACGCGGACCAGGCAGCAGACGGGACTCGAACCCGCACCCTTCGCAATCCGGGCGAATGCACTGACCAATTATTACAGTGCATTCGCCCGGATTGCGAAGGGTGCGGGTTCGAGTCCCGTCTGCTGCCTGGTCCGCGTGGAATTTTTTCTAGTTATATTTTCTTTAGATTTAAACATCAAGCAGTTACATGCTTTAAAAAATAATAAAAATTATAAATAAATAAATACCCGAAACATATTAATTAAATCCTAATGAAGCATGTAGGGGTAAACTCCCCGAGCAAAAAAAAAATACACGGTATTCCTCAGAGCGGCAGTGCATTGTGCTGATTTATGATTTTGTATTTTTTCTTGGTTAAGTAGGTACTTCTCAACCTTGGCAAAAATAATTATTGAGTAATGGGCTCTAAATCCATAAAATAAAAAAATACGAAGTGGCATTTTATCATCACGGTGACCTGTTCTAAACCCAATTCCTCTCGTAAAATTACTACCCCTGTAGTTACTTTTATTTTTTGGATTGAAATTAACTTTTATATTATATATAAATTCTCGTGTCGCGGTGTTTGTGGTTAAACTCCTCTGAAACGGCTTTTCCGATTCTCATGAAATTTTTTGTGCATATTGGGTAGAGCTGAGAATCGGACAACATCTATTTTTCATCCCCCTAAATATTGAGGGTAATCCACCCCTAATTTTTTTTTTTCATTTTAGATATATTTTTTTATTTTTTTTATGATACATCATTCAAAAATACATACAACCCTAAATTTTCACCCTTCTACCACCAACCCCTATTTTTTTATGGCGGTACGAAGTTCGCTGGGTCAGCTAGTAATATATAATATAGCCTATCAACAAAAACCACTATTGTTTGTTTACCTTCTTTCTTATACATGTAACAAGCACACAACTTTTGTCCTGGAAAAAGTTATCATTTCCATGGACAGTAAGTTTTTGTGAAATAGGTTTGTTAACATTGTTTTGTTGTATCCCGCTTGTCAGTGCTCCCTTCGAGCCAGGCCGCCTTAGGTGGATCACACGCACGCGCAACAACGTCATTGTGGATTCCCGCCAAATAGTAAGCATACCATTTCAGTGATATGGGGACAATTGAGCTAGTTTTATATATGTAAATGTATTTTTATTTATGAATATTATGTTCTATATACATATCTCTGTGTGTGTAAGTATGTGTACGTGCTGTGTATGAATATATATGCGTATCTGTGTTCGAATCTGTTCACGTTGGAACAGTGGGAATAGTAGTTCACAGTAAGTCGGTGGCAACGTAAGCCAGCGCGTGTAGACTTCTGTAGGAAAGGGGAAGGTAGGTTAAGAGACAATAACTCCTCAAAACATGCGCCAAGGTATAGTCGATAAAACGCGCTTAATAACGCTACATCACGGCGTAATTGACGAGGCTCGAGGTGTTTAGTCACCTCCTTATCGACAATAATGATCATGACATGACAATAAGGATCGCGCGCCGCTGTAACCTATCCAAAGCATCAAAAAAGTACTTGGCGGAGCCATCCTCTGGGGTGCGAACAATATTCCACGCAAGACCGTACTTACGTCATGTACAACAAGCACAGTTGCTCAGGCGTGAAAAAACGTTAGTTTTACCGTGAAAGCGCAGACCTGGGCTTTCTTGGCAATGAACTCAACCAAGTTCTTGGTACCGCATTCCGAAATGCAGTCCAAAGCTTTATTGAGTTCAATGACAAGATTCTCCCGTTTCTCTTTGGTTTCTACCTGTCCAACGGCAATGAATATTCTCAAGAGGAATTAAATCATTGAATGCGCAAAAAGAGTGTAGGGGATAGGACGGAGTCCTGAGAAACACCGGCATTCACTGACATGAACTGCGAACTACATCCGTCGCCGTCCGTTGACGCTCATGCAGGAAGTCAGCCACTCAGGCACAGAACTGAGTAGGCAGACCGTATCCAGGAAGCTTGGAGAGAAGACTTATGTGCCAGACCCTATCAAAGCCTTGGCGATGTTAAGGCTGATAGCCAAAGACTCACCTCGCTTATCGATAGCCTCACCCCAGATATATGTCACGTACGCTAGAAGGTCACCTGTCGATCGATTCGATCTATCCTCTTTTACTTGCCTCAAATATAACGCAAACATATTATATATTTTTATTTTGCAAAACGCGACAGATTTGTTAGTTTTTACTTCATCTAGTAAAATTAAAATATCTGGTAAAATTCAAACAGTCAAGTCAAAGCCAATTACAGGATACTCACAGGATATTTTAAGTGTCTACATGAAAAATGAGTTTAAATCCGAAATTTGGTTTCAACAATTAATACGTTTACAAATTTAAGTGTTTTGAATGGGTTTTAATAAACCAAAATTCTTGATTTAAAACCTAATGGTTTTAAATCAAGAATTTTGGAAATAATTTGCAGTTATTTTGTTTATTCATTAGCTATTTCAGGAAGTATGCGTCGTAGAGCATAATGGGGTTTACCTGTAGATGCGGCTTAATGAGACGGGTCGATTGGTATTATAAAAGTTCAGTAGCGGAAAAGTACAGATAATCGGTTTTGGCACTAAGGGGACGATTTACTAATAATAAACTTCTCGCTTTCTAAACGCGCTTTGTTCGTTATTTTGAAAATGTACATATTAATAATTATAATTAGTAATAATATTTAATAGGAGTAACAATTAATTAATTTTTCATTAATAATTCTTATTAAAAAATAATGAACAAAAATATTTACAAAGAATAAAGACATTTATTTAAATTCAAAATAGGGAACCCTTCTACTACAAAGGCGATGTTCTTGGCTGTATCATTTCGGTGGTAATTTTTTACCATTTCGGTAGTCAAATTTCATTTCAGTGGACTGCCGAAAACTCATCCTTAAATATTTCAGTAATTGGTGATTGTTGAATTTGCCACGTAGGATCGTTTAAAAATGGAAAAAAATCCATAAACAATATTTTTTCTTTTTTTATTTTGCACCTTTAATTGTATTTTGTGTAAAAACTATGCGAGATACGCGAAAATAAGTTGATACCTTTTTTGTAGAAAATTAAATTTTCTACAACTTTGTACTACAAACTTTTTCTATTTTTCCAGCCAGTCGCGAGATATTGACGAAAAACTCGTTTTTGCACCATTTCGCATTTTTTTTTTCACCCTTTGCCGTCAATGCAGCACCCTGCAATTTTAGTATATTAATCTACGAACCCTTGCGGAAATTTTCGCGTTGGTTGCAGGTGATCAACTCAAAATGGCAAAGTTAAGCCTTCATTGACTGGACTAAAAGTAATTTTAAAAGTGTCACTACCATTTTGGATTCATAAAACCGCACCATTTCTTTTGCGGATCTAATACTATTTTTTTTTAATGACCATTTTGATATATTCCCAAATAAATTACATTATTTGATCGGATCAGGTTTGTTGTGGCTTCATCATCATCATTATCAGCCTATTAATTTCCCCACTGCTGGGGCACAGGCTTTCCCTATGTATGGAATAGGGAGATTGGGCCAGGTGCTAACGACTGCAGATGCAGCCGGGACCAACGGCTTAACGTGCCTTCCGAAGCACGGAGGAACTCGAGACAGAAAATTTTCGGTCACCCATCCAATGACCGACCACTGCGAAAGTTGCTTAACTTCAACGATCGCAGCCGAACGCGCTAACCACTTGCGCCATCGAGCTCCTCGTTGTGACTTCGCTACTACATAATTCATGAGTAAACAAAAAATAGCTTACTCGCTTTGACATATTAAGTAATGGAGTTTTGCACGATATGATATTAGTTACAAATTGATTTTTAGCGGCCGTGAAAGGAATGAGAACCCCATTTTGAGGCAGTTATTAAATTGTGGAGATCACAGCTTATTCGAGGGCAATCTTTATTCACTTATGTCTACCCACTTCGTGATTCATCTATTATATCAACATTAGTGATTTCTCGTGGTAGGAGCAGCTCCTACTATGAGTACTTAGGTGATTTATTTGCGACACGTTAGCGCCTGCGGTTTCATCTGTATTAAACTTAGATTAAAACAAAAAGGCTAGATACGGCATTCGCGGCTCAAAACTGATCCGCTTAAATTGTGGTCCACGACCATAATTCGCTTTAGTCACAATTTGACATTCAAACACGCTGCATGTACACTCAATATAACAATATTGCGTATATTCTGTGTTATGAAGATATAACAATGTCTTCGATGCTTTTATAAAGAACACAAATAGTTCAAAATCAAATGCCCCGGCAACACTTTTCATTCGTAATACTGTGAAAACATTTTTTTCTCAAAAATCACGGTTTGTCGTAAATTTTATTTACGTAATCGCCATTTTGTAAGCAAGAAAAGGACAACAATACGTTGCGTTGAAGCGTATAGTTCTGTCTCGCTCGCTCGATTGATGTTTATATACAGACGTGTGCGAGGCGGGTGTTGCTTATGTAGTTGAGTCCGATCATATTTTATTTGATGCTAGTATGAGCGTACCGTATCTACCCTTTTTGTTTTAATCTAAGGTATTAAAAAGACTTTTCTTCATCCATATTTAAAAAAGGAACATCACCCTTACTTAGCCCGTACCAATATCGAATTGAAATAGTTGAATTCGATCTTGAAATAGTTTAATTCGATCTCGATACACGGTCGCGAGTAGACTTGCAACGAATATTCGGTTACTATTCGGTATTCGGTCTATTCAGCTGCTTTTATTATATTCGGCCGAATACCGAATATCTACATATTATTCGGCCGAATACCGAATACTTAAATAATATATTTTGTCATACAGAAATAATTGGTAAAATGAAAAATTAAAATCGATTGTTTACGTATATATTCATATTTTCATTTCTGTTATATAATCATTTAAGTAGTCATTGGTACATAATCATCTTCTGAATTGGAAAAATGGAGGATTCTATATATTTGAATTATTGTGGTAATCAAAATTTAGAAGGGTAAGGTTCTCATTACTTTTATAATCATTTATTAAGTAGTCATTGGTACATAAAACAGGTAAACAGTTTTTAATTAATTCAGTCATGTGATGAATGGTTACATAATAGCAATAATTTAAAGTTTACGCACCGTTTTTGGCCATATCTCTAAAGTTGGTTTTGTCATTTAGTCGCCAGTCGTCATTTAGTCGCATTTTAACTTGAGGACGGCAGATTAGAACAAAAAAAGGAGCGCGAATCAATTACGTCTGTTTTTGGCGCTAAAATCCTGCCGAATACTTTTGCCTAATATTCGGCTATTCTGTCAGGGGCCTCGCCGAATATTCGGTATTCGGTATACTGCCGAATATACTATTCGTTGCAAGTCTAGTCGCGAGGAGTATTGAAAATCTTCCATACAGAACTACTTGCATTTGACATGTATCGACATCGAATTCAACTATTCGAATTTGTAGAAAATCTCTTTGGTACATTAGAACACCCTTGACTGTTTTTTGAACTTTAAGGTCGCCGAAAGAAGGATTCTGCGGAAGATCCTGGGGCCGACTCAAAGAGAGGATGACAGCTGGAGGGTGCAGACGAACATTGAGCTGGAAAATCTAGTGTCCGAGCCTAACGTCATAGGAGAAATTAAAGCAGCTAGACTTCGCTGGCTCGAGCATGTAGAGAGAATCAAAAGAAAGAAAAAAAAAGAAAAACAAAATTAATTGAGACAAAAGTAAATATATATATATATATATATAATTCTTCTGTGAGTGTGTATGTCACTGAAAGAAAGAAGAAAGAAAAACATTTATTGACGACATACATTGACAATTACAATAAATACACAACAAACATAAAACAAAAGGTACATCGTCAACTAGGCCCCACCTCAGCATAATGTTGCAACGGCAAAAAATGGATTGCCGCTGCAACGCTGATATTCTGGAGGGACCTAATTTGGACATCACGGACGGAAATACAAGACAATCACTTAATACATAAAACAAAAACAAAAAACAATCTGTACCTCGTATCCCTCGCCCATAGCAGTCCAGCACAAAACAAAAAATGAAAAATAATAATAACACAAGAGGCTGTGTGGGCTCGGCTCTTTGCCTATGAAAATTTGGATACACCAAAATAACAGAGAGAAAAAAAATAAAAAGACATAACCATAACCTAAGAAATGTTGTAAGAAATAATTAAGAACAAAATGGAGATAAGACGACACGTAAGAAAAGCCACGTCATCGGATCATTTAACAACGTGGCACAGCATCATAAAATTACCCTACACCGTGCATTATAAATAAGGCCGAGAAAGACACTGTACAATCGGCAATATTTACGAGACAATTTTACAATCCGTGGACCGAAAAACCGCTCGCAGAATGCCGGAGCGTCTTCACCGACAAAGATTGATCACCGCGAATATCCAGAAAGTGAGTCTAATTATTTCCTGTTAATTGCAAGTTCATAAAATAATTTTTGAGATGGCGTCTAAATGTGTACACTGTTTGCAGATCACGTATAGGCGGTGGAAGATCGTTCCAGCACTTGGAAGCGGCGAATCTAAAAGAACCACGGAAGGCCACAGTCCGATGTTTTGTGGTTACAAAAATGTTAGTAGTCTTTCTCCTTGGATACCTGCTCAGGTCCCTCGCCCATACCAACTTATTATACAGATAACACGGCCCTTTCGTATTTATTATGCCAAACAGAAGAATGGCGAGATGAAGCCTTCTGCGCGATTCCATTTTCATCATATTTGCAGCATTTAGATAAGGTGTTACGTGCGAACGTGGTGGTATATGAAAACAGAAACGCGCACAGGCATTTTGTACACGCTGAATAAGCTTGGCCGTTTTAACCATCAGACAGGGACCATACACAGTGTCACAGTAATTTAACTTTGACAGTACCAACGCTTCACATACCATGACTCTCAGTTCCTCACTTAGAAAATTCCTAATTCTGTACAACAATTTAATTCTGTAAAAACAAATGCGCGAGCATTCGGCAATATGGCTGTCGAAGTTTAAGTGCTCATCTAATGTTAATCCTAGGTTTCTTGACCTTTCCACACGTGGAATTGTTTCTCCGTTAACGAGTAAATTGAGGTTGGTGTTCTTGAACTGGCTCGTCTTCTTTTTGGTACCAATTATTAAAAATTTTGACTTTTTCGGATTAACAACCAGACCATTAGATTTACACCAATTAGAAATTTTAGCAAGATCCTCATTTGCTTTTGTTACAGCGCTTGCATATTTAGTGGGTTCAAAAGGGAGATACAATTGTAGATCGTCTGCGTATAAGTGATACTGGCAGTGCTGGATAACCTTAACAATGTCCGCGCTGTACAGGTTGTAGAGAATTGGGCCTGATATTGAACCCTGAGGCACCCCACGGACGACAGGCAATCCAACAGAACGTAGCTTGGATCCATCTGGTCTGTCCAGCTCCACATATTGTTGTCTGTTTTGGAGGTAACTATGAAACCACTTTATAGATTTTGCATCTATTCCATAGTAAGCCAGTTTTGACAGCAGGAGGTCAATATTAATTGAATCAAACGCCCGTGAAAAGTCCAGCAGTACCAAGATACTGAGGTGACCGTCATCCTGATGTGCTAGCAGGTCATCCACAACATCTGTAAGGGCTGTCGCCGTACTGTGGCCCTTGCGGAATCCGGACTGACGATGTGGCAATACATTGTTTGCTTCAAGATACTCGGTCAGCTGTTCACAAACAATTCGCTCTAACACCTTGGATATGCAGGGAAGCAGACTTATTGGACGGAGGTCATTTATAGTTGTTGGGTTAGTGCTCTTAGGCAGAGGCCTAACTATAGCAAGCTTCCAGCTGTCAGGATAATTGCCTTCATTTAAAGAGTGATTGACTATGGCTGTAATTGGTTTCAAAGTTTGTGGCAGAGTCAAGAGTATCATTTCAAGGGACAGACCATCAGAGCCCTGAGCATTTGATTTTAAACCTCTGATGGTTTTCAGCACTGTGTCCTCTGAAACTGTGCACAATGAAAACACTGAGGAGTTGTGTCTATAGTACTCAAAGTATGTGAGTTGAGAGATGGACACAGATGCATCACCCGGAATATTTAAAAAATGTGCATTAATTTCATGGGGGTCATTAAAATTTGGTGGTAGATCTGCTCCTTTCCCACTGACATCTATGACATTATTTCTCAAATTTTTCCAGAGTTTCCGTGAATTATTTATGTATTTGTTAATGTGAATATTAAAAAAACATTTCTTTTCTCTCATAACAGCCTCTACCACCAAATGCTTCATCATCTTGTAGGACTCTTTTAGGGAGTGTGATTTATGTATCTTATAGTCTGAGTGATACTTATCTCTGAGTCGCATCATTGACTTAATCGTATCAGTGAGCCAAGGGTGTGGCGGATGTCTAAATCTTCTTGTCTTAATTGGTGCATGCAGATCAAATAATGTAACAAGACAGGTGGTAAAAGCTTCCACGAGAGTGTTAATGTTACCTATTCTGTATAAACCATCCCAATCGATAGCATCCAGGTCACAGTCCAATTGATCCACATCAATATCCTTCAGTGGTCTGTATGTCACCCATCGAGGGCAGAATTTATCCTTTTTAACCTTCAGTTCAGCCCTCAGCATTCCGTGTCCTCCCAGTTCAGGTGTGTGCTTCACTGTCACTTTGAAGGGTGGAGCGTCAGTACAGATCACGTCAATTAAGCTTTGACTGTGCTCGGTGAAGTGCGTGGGTTCGGCGACTATTTGCTTAAGGTTGATACTATGTAGGAACTGCACAAACAGTTTATACCTACTGCTGGTGGTATCTAATAGATTTATGTTAAAATCCCCCATTAATATCAGCACGTCGCAGTTTGCCAGAGATGCCACAGTATCTGCAATGGCGTCCAAGAAAACACCTACATCCTGCCAAGGTGGCCTGTAGGCAGTTCCGATGACGACCCGTTGATTGTTAATATTCGCTCGAAGCCACATTTGCTCAACCCCCGAGGCCACAGGATATCGACAAATGCGTGTGCTGATACTTTGGCGGACGTAAAAGCCCACCCCTCCACCTCGGCCCCCACGAACGCTATCGGGCCTGGGACAATGTCGCAGCCTGTAGCCTGACAGTTTAGGCGCCCTATCATCCTCCCCAACCCTCAGCCAAGTCTCATTCACTGCCAGTACATCGAGGTCCAACTCTTCCACTGCCACGATGAACTCTTCATGCCCTGTGCCGAGTGACCCCGCATTATATAACCCAACTTTAAGATTTTTTGAGCTTAGCATTGTAATTAAATGTTTTCCAATTAGCAAGGTGTGAAACTGAGGCCAATAACAAGCAGCTCGGAGACTGGTACAATACAGATTTGATTGTACCTAATAAATAAATATAATAATACAGAAATTGCTCATTAAATGTTCTATGTACATATGTGCAAAATTCCCGAGAGACTTTATATTTAATTTTGATGTTCATTACATTAATTAACTTAACTAATAATAAAGTGATAAGAGATTGTACTAGATATGTATTATATTTATATGTAGTGGTCTGCCAACATTGCCATGAAATTCCATATTTATTTTTAATCTTTGTAAAATAAGTTGACACAATAAACAAAGTGTCACCAAATAAACTGATTGCTATAAAATTGCCAAAAAAGAGAAGCCTTTTCACTGAACTTCTCTTAAACGACTGGACCGATTTTGATGAAATTTTTTGTGTGTGTTCAAGGGGATCTGAGAATGGTTTAGATTCACAAAGACGTGTAGACAGGACAACGTCTGTCGGGTCCGCTATTATATATATATATAAACAAAACACACATAATTTTTTGTCTCAAATCGGTCCCAACTCAGTATGTGCTGATGTTGCCATCAGCGCTGGTCTTCCGTTGGAACCGACACGAAACAATAACATTAACAAGTAATAAAATAAACATAACAAAATAAAAACAACAACAAAACAACAACAATGTGAGTTCAGGGGGGCGCCACTATCGCCATATCAAAATTGGTTGCACCCGGAGCGCAGGTTCCGAACGCGGCCCCGACTGACATTGCCATTCAGAGACAATCTTACTAATAATATAATCTGTGTATTCATGTATTGTACTCAAGAAGCTTATATACAACACTGGAGATTGCAGTGCAAACAATACCTTGAAGTGAAAAAATATGGCCTTGAATGACGTCACATATGTTTGTTATCTCTTTCTAAGGGTGACCATGTTGGAATATACGTTTAGGATACATACTTACTGGTATCGTCTTTAAACAATTTATAAATCAAAGCGTTGGAGTTGATAGGAACTTGGGAACACATTATTTAATAGTAATAAAATTCACAAGTACAAAAATCGTTTTATTCATATTAGATGCGTCTTATATTATGCCATGTCAAAAACATTTATAAAAAAATTAACGAGAAAGAATATGCAAACCCTTTTTAAAATCGCCAGAAATGCCTTTTACTAAGAACGGACTAGAATCTCTAAGCTACATATTTTGGCTGGATAAATAAAATTGACCTTTTAATGGTATTGTTACGTGTCGGGATGGGGTTCGAAATTATATGCCAGTTCACGATTGACAGTTCTTTATTCACCACACAGTTCACACAATTAACACACAATGTTAATTACAAAACACTCACTAAACACTGTATTTCACTATACAAGTCTCTAAACAATCTCACTTGAACACTTTTGTTGCACTTTGATCGCCTTTGGATTCGCTCCGAAATCGCTGTTGAAACTCAACTGTCTCTGCGCGGCGCCAATCGCCCTTATATACGCCGATCGATGCATTCTAGAAAGTAAATAAATAAATAAATATTTCCAACACTCACACCAATTAGCCTAGCCCCAAAGTAAGTACTATAAGGCTTGTGTTATGGGATACTAGGGTAACGGATAGAATACATAAACTGTACTTATATATATAAGTATATTTTTTTTTATAGAAATACATATTAAACATCCATGATTGGAGTACAAATGCTCGTATTCATCACACAAACATCTGTCCCCACCGGGATTTGAACCCGGGACCTCTCGAGTCGGCGACACCATGAAACCCGGCGTACAAACCACTCGACCACGGAGGTCGTCGAAAGTCGAAGTTCTAGAAAGTACCTGTTAAATTGAGAATTACCTAGCACCCGCGAGTACGAAATACCTACTTATACCTAAGCAAGTAACACGCATAACTTGTAAAGAAGTGCAGATATCGTTGCACTTTCTCCTTTACGTCGCACTGCATAAGGCTCATTTTAGAATAAGCCGCCTTACTCGACTTCTATTGCGACCCGCGGTGCTCTGGCTAATTCGATCTCTAGCACATTCGCGGTTCCGTTTCGAGAGCGTTTGTGACAGTATAATGGACAACCAAGAATTTCTTTTAATGATATCTTTCGGGAAGCTGAAACATAAACAAAGGTATAAGACCGCTGCTAGATAGCTGTTATTAAATAGGTTTTCTACATCTAATCAACATGATCTACTACAGTATTTATTATAAACTTATTTTCATATTTTGAACTTTATAATTACTATTTACAATAATACTTATGTATTTTAACTTTCTCAAAATATCTCAAGTGTAGTGATAATGGTTACCCTACAAAACCAAAATTTATATTATTTTAATATAATAAACTGCTGAATATGGTACCAAATGTAGTGAATAAAACAAGAATAACGTTAATTTATAGCCTCAGGACACTATGATTTATAAATACTAACGTTTTATTATGATTACAACATAAAAATATAGGAATATGTTTATTTCGGTATTGGCGTAATGTAATAGACTTACCTGTGAAATTTAGTGCTGGAATTTGGTTCCCAAACACTTCTGCAATCTCACACAACACAATACATATTATAAATAGCAAATTGAACAATTTAACACTTTTTAATAATAATCTAAACATTCGAAGCGGTAGATTTTTTTTGACAGATCGGAGATATTCTTCAGTTGATTTTTTAATTAGTGTTGCTATTATACCAAAATGGTAGCAACCAGCAAACAGGGAAATAAAGGGCGTATTTATTATTTAGTTTTAAATATTGATTTCAAAGTAGTTGGTTAGAATTTGTCACACTCATCTTATAATAGTAATACAAGAGTAGGACTTCTGGAGATTGTAAAACTGATTGATATTTTGCATAGTTCTGTTTATTTTCACTTTCTGATTGGAATTTCTTGTATTTAACATGGTAATTTCAGATAGTGTGTGAGAGAGATAAAAAACATATCATGGGGTTAATGAACTCATCTTCACACAGAAGTTCTACATGCAATCTCCAGTGTTGTATATAAGCTTCTTGATTGTACTTCTGATTTTTGACGTGACAACGTCTTAAATTAGGTTGCGGCTGGGAGTCACTTATGAAAAAGTGTAACGCTCGGTAACGTTACGATGAGTCTCTCGTGTTAAGTTTAAGTTTACATGTACAATGTTTTAGTAAACAAAATATATTTCTATAGTTAAAATTTGTGCAATTCTTATTTTCATTCAATTCCTTGTTCCTATTGTGCAATTTAATTATATTCATATCAATAAATATTCTACCGAGAAAAAGACGTTGTCACGTAAAATCTTCGCCCGTAAAACCGACTTTACAGGCAACCATTTTTTTTTAATCATTTTAATGTAATCTACAATTAAGACAATATACAAAAAATTAAATTTTTTAGTACCAGACGAACGAAAAGAACAGTTTACATTTACATACAAGAAATATCTTCTGATTAAATATTAAATACCTATAAAATAAACAAATTTCGGATACACATGTAAGTTGAACATCTCCTCACAATCTTTAAATTTAAGAATGGGAGAGAATCGAGCCGTGAAAAGGGCGTATTTGGGGCGACCGATAGAACGACGGCCCGTTGGACGTCCCAGATATCGCTGGAGCGACGAGGTGCAGAGGGACTTGCAGTCCTTGGGTGCCGACGGCTGGCGGGACCTAGTCCGGGATCGCAGAGCATGGCGTCATCTTGTGTCGGAGGCCAAGATCCACTTTGGATCGTAGCGCCGCAGCAGTAAGTAAGAACTTAAATATCTAATATATAAAATTCTCGTGTCGCGGTGTTTGTGGTTAAACTCCTCCGAAACGGCTTTCCCGAAACGCATGAAATTTTGTGTGCATATTGGGTAAGTAGGTCTGAGAATCGGACAACATATATTTTTCATCCCCCTAAATGTTAAGGGTAATCCACCCCAAATTTGTTTTTTCAATTTTAGATTTTTTTTTATTTTTATTTATGATACAGCATTAGTAAATACATATAACCCTGAATTTTCAACCCTTTACAATCAACCCCTATTTTACCATCGCGATTTTTTTTTCTCAATTCAATTTGATCTTCCGCCTTCACCGGTCGATAACAGATCAACGATCAATCGATCAGTTATCCCCGCTAGATGTCTACCTGGGTCACCTCTCATCCAGCAAATATCACGGAGTAGGAATGAGAAGGAAGCCGGTCTCCTGTCTTCCTCAATATACAGTTTTCGGCCATTTTTTTTCATATCCTTAAGTGATAATGGTTGTCCATTTGTAACGTAGTGTTCTGAAACCTACAATGCGCCTTCGCGCCAAAATTCAAACTATTGGGTATTGTAACGTAGTGTTCTCATACGGGTTAGGAGGAATGTTATCCCAGGAAATTATATTTTTTTTTTATTATGAGATATTAAAAAATACATACAACCCTAAATTTTCTCTTTTACCACCTGCCCCTATTTTTATGGCGGTACGAAGTTCGCTGGGACAGCTAGTATAATATAATAAATATGTATGTCTCTCCACTGTATCTTTTCCTGCTATATAATTCATTATTTTAGAGGAATTCGATATTGGGTCGGGCTAGTTCCTAATAATCTCTTTACTAAAACTGAAAATTATTTAGTGGTTTAACCGTGTAAAGGTAGCTACGCACATAAACAAGCCGGCACTAACCGGCCGGTAAAATCGAATTATGTGTAGATGAATGTTCGGCAGTAATTACTACGGCTTTTTTGTTCAACAAATACTACCAAACCTTCTATGCCCGCCCGATGTGTGTGTAGCTACTGTAACAGAAATTCATAGACATTCTTATACCTACAACTCTGCAATAATGCAATTTATAATGCGATTCAACTACGAATAGGACCGACTGGGCGCCATATTTTGACGCCATAGCTGTCAATTCAAACCAAATAGGTAGAGTGAGCAAAAGAATGTTGCTATTCAATAAAACTTAAGTGAGACAAAACATCAGATTTTTTAATAAAATTAATTTACCAAGGTTGTGAAAGAACACAACCGATTTTTAATAGTATTTCTTTATTAAGACTGTGTGAAAAAAAAAACATTGATAAGAATCTAGCTCTTCAATTTCGCTCATCTCTGCATTACCACCGGAGAAGTTATGAATAATCATGCAGGTCACATACGAACATGCATCCTATATGTAAACGAAAGTTTTAAATCGAGTTTTTGAACGCAACATAAAGTGATATTTGGTTGACTTTTAGGTTATCAACCATTTATAGCCAAAGCTCAATAAATGAAAAAAAAAACAACTAATATTAATTATCAACATTTGTTATTGTTTCTTTGAAAATGTTTGGTTTTTATTCTAGAATCAGCTGAGTGCTAAAAAAGTTGACCGAGATTTTTTTGCAAACCGTACTTTTCAAGCGACATTTGACAGATGGAGGTCACTGGCTTTCCTATTCTTAAATGAATCGCATTATAAGTAAAGAAACAACAAAATAATAGTAATTTATATATAAAAAAAATATACAAATAGATCCAACTAGCAAACCAGTGAACCAAATGTTCACCAAAACCTGATTTAAAAAAAAATGTATTTAATTAATTGAGAACTTCGGAGATTTTGTGTGGTTTCGTTTGAAATTCGTGATTTCTCGTGAGTGCTACGTTACTCAAATCCGGTTTGTAGTCTTATCAGACTATTCTTAACTTATAACATAAATATTCTCTTTATCTATCTCTTACGGTTTGGCCGCTGAAACAGCACCACAGACAGACGGACGGACTTGTCTAATAGATAAGAGATTATTTATACATCTAGAACCAGCCAAGTTAAGTCAGGTTAATATGAAATATTTGTGTATATCTAAAAACGTTATTCCCAAGACATTGTTGCGCATCAGAATCCAGGGCTGGGAGGAAATTAAATTTTTACCCTCAGCGTTCTGTGCCGTGATATTATTACCTACTCATTACGAAATGTCGCGAAATAATGCTTTAAATATTTAATATAAAACCCGAAACTCTAAGGATTTTCAGCAAAATATTTTTCTGGGAATTTTTTGATTGTAAATCCTAATACAAAGCCAACACAACACACGCGCCACAAAAACGAAATGTAATTTTGATACACTATGTTATATACAATTGGTGTGATCTTAGATCGAATATTGTGTTTTCATATTTTATGCTATAGGGCCGAGAACAGAATTATTTAGTACTAGTGCCGTGCCCCGCGGTTTCACCCGCGTTTTTCTCGTTTCCGTGGAAATATCGAGATAAAATATATAGGTACCAACTCTTAACATCTTACACACGTGATAACTTTTAAACGAAATATCCGATTGAGATGAAACGAAAAGTATTTTGCTTCTACATAAATATTCTTGATAACATAATGCTTAATTTCGATAAAGATTAATATTACGATACATATTTAACGTAGTTTTTTTTTTCTTCAGACGATTTAATAATTATTTTGAACACAAAATCGGTTATTGTGATTAAACCATGATAGCTAGATATATGTTCTTGCGGACTTTTTTGTAGGTTAAGACCCATTAAGATGGGATCTACAAACCCGTAGTACATCATTTTGTTCTATTGTCAATAGTTTTTGCAGCGCACACAAAAATAGGTTTTCAATTTTACACCTTGTGTTACAAAATACAAATTTTATTACGGATCCCTAATTTTGAAAAAAAAGCCTATAGCCTTCCTTGATAAATAGACTACCCAACACTGAAAGAATCATTCAAATCGGATCAGTAGTTCCAGAGATTAGCGCGTTCAAACAAACAAACTCTGCAGCTTTATAATATTAAGTATAGATGTATACATTATTGTTCTGATTTTCTTACATACAGTAGAACCCGTTTAATACGATCACGCTTAAAACGATTTCTCGAATAATACGCCATTTTGCGTCAGTCCCTGCAACTTGAGATATGTTCCTTACATTTGTTAACGCTTAATACGATTCGTCATCCCGTTTAATACGCCTAAATCGCCAACTCGTATAACCTCTTGCAGCAGCATAAAATTCAATGAGAATGTGAATAACACACAAGAAGATGCCCTAACTGATAATGATTAAATAGAAGATGAGTCAACTCCAATTTTGTCTTCTTTGAATCGAAGCGAAGACGCACTGTAAAAGTTTATCATCATCAGCATATTAATGTCCCCACTGCTGGGGCACAGGCCTTCCCTATGGATGGAATAGGGAGATTGGGCCATGACCCACCACGCGGGCTCAGTGCGGATTGGTGGGTGCTAACGACTGCAGATGCAGCCTGGACCAACGGCTTAACGTGCCTTCCGAAGCACGGAGGAGCTCGAGATAGTAAATTTTTGGTCACCCATCCAATGACCGACCACTGCAAAAGTTGCTTAACTTCAACGATCGCAGCCGAACGCGCTAACCACCTGCGCCATCGAGCTCCTCGTAAAAGTTTAATTATGTTGAAAATCTTGTATTTGCTAATGCATAAAAAAAGTTTTGACAAACCAATTAAGGGCGCTTTCAATTTATGCGTTTCTTGACGGCATGCTGCGGTGCCGAAGCGGCGCGTTTTGTGTGAAAAAGAAAGGATCGTCCGTACGCTGTACGACAAACGCACCGCTTCGGCACCGCAGCATGCCGTCAAGAAACGCATAAATTGAAAGCGTCCTAAGTGATTAATTTAAATAACGTATAATCTCTTATCTATTAGACAAGTCCGTCCGTCCATCCGTGGTGCTGTTTCAGCGGCCAAACCGTAAGAGATAGATATAGAGAATGTTTAAGTTATAAGTTAAGAATAGTCTGATAAGACTACAAGCCGGATGTGAGTAACGTAGCACTTCCGGTTTTCGAGAAATCACGTGATTTCTATTTCAAACGAAACCACACAAAATCTCCGAAGTTCTCAATTAATTAAATACATTTTTTTTTTGGTGAACATTTGGTTCACTGGTTTGCTAGTAAATAATAATACACTACATTGTTTATTACATACATAATTCTTAAATATGTATACATACAAATTCCAGATTTTCCTATCCCGCATAATACGCTTTCCCCCTTAAGACGCGTTTTTGGTTGAGTCACTGTGAAATCGTCTTAAACGGGTTTTCCTGTAGTTTTATTTTTTGTCTTCGCGATTTTAATCGATATTACTTAGATGTAGTCAGCTCTTTTTTAATTAAAATTGGTTTACTTTCTCTTTATTGGTGTAGCTTACTAGCTGTGAAACTGGCTAATGATAAAAACTTACCAAGTTACGCTTCAATCGTACCTATTTCTTACGTATTATGCTGGAGTTCTTTAGTCAGATTATTTTATTTTTAATTTCACACCAAACCCGTTTTTTATTATTATGATTTTGATGCACAATATCAACGTATTTTCATCAAACCATATTTTTTTCTTTAGATAAAGAAATCAAGCAGTTTGTTGTTTGAATCTCATATCTATTAGACAAGTCCGTCCGTCCGTCCGTCCGTCTGTCTGTGGTGCTGTTTCATCGGCCAAACCGTAAGAGATAGATATAGAGAATGTTTAAGTTATAAGTTAAGAATAGTCTGATAAGACTACAAACCGGATTTGAGTAACGTAGCACTTACGGTTTGAAATCATGAATTTCAAACGAAACCACACAAAATCTCCGAAGTTCTCAATTAATTAAAAACATTTTTTTTTTCTAATTGGTGTACATTTGGTTCACTGGTTTGCTAGTTATAAATAATTAAGTATCATACTATAAATCAGAAATGCCATTGACAGCTAAATGTCCTTTTGTCAGTAGCATTAAAGTGGTAAGTTCGTTGAGTACCTACTTATGTTCCAAAATGTCAATTAAGTCTCCATTTTCCTTTGAAAATACCTTTGATAGAGCTTGTTCAATTAGGATTATGTTTATGAACCCTTTTACAGCGACGACATTTCGCTTGGACTACAAAGAAAGGTACCGAGTCTTCGAATTTGTGTACATAAGCACTATAGTTAGACCAGAAAACTATTAACGATCCTTCAAAAAGTGTTCTGCCAAAAACGACCTTGCACAAGGTGGCAATTGGGACCGTTTTTGTTTTCCTTATGTCTTTGTCTCGTCTTAATGAGGACATAGGAGAAAAAACTTTATTGCGTTGAGCTCAGATTTCAGTTTGTGATACTCGTAAATTGATAAGTGCCCTCGTGAAAGCAGGTTGATCCGTCAAAAGGCTTTAACTCGAACAGTAAACTTGACGACCGCGCAAAACAAAGTTAATATGCGGATATAACTATTAATTTTCACTCGATTTTTGTTATGAGAACTTTTGTGTAAACTGATTATTTTTTTTGTTTTTCAATATAAATTTGCTCGAAAATGTGTTTAGGGAGGTTGTAACCTTTATGATAGGTATTAAATTATTACAATAAGAAAGTATAATCTACAACAATATGGTGCAATATGAACAAATTTAAGAATAATTAAAACAAAAAATATACTATAACAATGAACCTAAAACTAAAAACCTTAAAAAATAAAATATAATAACTAAAATACATTATTAAAAGAAGTCCCTTTAGGCAAGGTTCCGAAGATACTGGCAGCGTTCCCCCTTTGGATAGCTAGACTAATTCTTTGTCCGAGGTAGCTGCCAGCTCTTCGGTCTCCTGTGATGTCGACTAATCTTTTTACTATTTCTTTAAAAAGCCTTATAGCGCTAGGACCCCACGGACCAAGGGTCTCGACACCGAATGGGACAAAATCATATTCGGAGCCTAGACCCCTGTATTTGCCTGCCTTAGCTTTTTCAGCCGCTTCACAAGCCGCACCAGCTCTGTTGTTGGTTCCATGTAGATGGGAAGGGGCCAGCGTGTCTGAACAGGTTGCATCCCATACTAGCACCCGACCCATCTTCCATGGAATCAAACTCATACCGTCCGGTCTCTTGCCATCGTCTCTTGCAATACCAGTTGGCTCAAGTAGACTTGGCACGTTGACGGTGGCAAGGGACCGGCATATGATATCGTTAAGTGCGGCGTGTCTCAAGAAGCGGCCTGCACTTTTTTGGCAAGACAGTCCATGATGTCCTAGCTTGTCGACATCACTGCCACAGGGACATTTATGAGGAGCGCAGACCGGGACCCCAAGCCGTAGACAGGTTGCCATTCGGAGTGTGTCAGGCTCAAGAAATGTGCCTGTATTTGTCGAAGGGTACGCGTGAAGCCAGTAGCCGGCCTCATGCGTACCCACGGCCAAAAGCCTAGCACGCGCCGAACCTGTACTGCAGCTCAAAAGGTTATTATAAGTTAATTACCTTTATGATTATATGAAAGTTCAAATTACGGGCCATACAACGCAGCGTGCGGTAAAACGTTTTACCCTCTGACGCGTCTTTTACTGCTCTCGATACCCCTACCACTGGTCACATTCTAACTATTCACTGGCATCTGTTCCCAACACACAATACTCACAGTATCAGATCGCGGAACGACACTTTTTTGATTTTTGCGGTTTTTTCACATACGTACCGCTGGATTCCAGACACTTGACAATTTAAACGCATCCTCATGATTGAAATTTTTGTGTTTGGTTATTTCAATCGCTTCCCTGACCAATCTTGGTATGAACCGAAATTTGGGAGACTCATAAATAACAAGGTACATGGTAACAAACTCGTTTGTAATAACCAATTTACCGCACTAATATCATAAATAAGTATTTTCATTTATCTATATACTTATAATAAATCTGTAGAGATGTCAATTCTGTACATGAAATATATTTTCAAAATAACTATCAGGGGGTGATTAGTGATCGATACTGATGCCAAAAATGCAATCAGTAAAATTTTTGTCTGTCTGTCTGTGTGTATGTTCCTTATAGAAACAAAAACTACTAAACGGATTTTAACGAAACTTGGTACAATTATTCTTCATACTCCTGGGCAGGTTATAGTATACTTTCCATCACGCTACAATCAATAGCAGCAGAGTAGTGAAGGGAAATGTTGGGAAAACGGGAGAAGTTACTCCATTTTTTAAGCTTCCGTCGCGGGTGCAGCCTTAATGGTTAAAGTTACATAGAAATCATGTATGACGGAAATATTCTACATAAAATTGTCTAAAAAATATCCTGCAACAGCATATGTCTATCTTTTATGGTTGATTCACAATAACACGTGTAATTATATAAATAAAGTCATTCTTTATAGCACAAGCCTGAGAACAAAAACTATAGTTTACACTACAGCTCTACACCGAAGCGAAGCGAGGGCGGGCCACTAGTTAAGATTAAGGTTGGTTTTAGAGTTTCAATTAATTTGCCTAGATGAAGTCAATTTTATTAATAACCTTTTCAAATGCAGCGGAAGAAGATTGTATGTGGGAGTTATTTTATTACTACTAACTGCACTCTGCTAGACATAAGAGATAAATGAAGTTAAGCAACTTTCGCAGTGGTCGGTCATTGGATGGGTGACCAAAATTTACTATCTCGAGCCCCTCCGTGCTTAAGAAGGCACGTTAAGCCGTTGGTCCCGGCTGCATCTGCAGTCGTTAGCACCCATCAATCCGCACTGGGCCCGCGTGGTGGGACATAGCCCAATCTCCCTATTCCAACCATAGGGAAGGCCTGTGCCCCAGCAGTGGGGACATTAATAGGCTGATGATGATGATGATAATGATGAAGTTCAGAATAGAACACAGCTGGTACAGTTCTTATTCGCACTGTAGACGCTATTGCAATTAAATCTATTTCTGCGAACGCGCTAAGTTATCTCAACCGTCCCGTTTATAATTCAATCATATAATTCGTATAGGGATTTGTTATACTTGGTATGAAAATCTAGGATGTATTACCAGCTTAGATTAAAACAAAAAGGGTAGATACGGCACTAGCCTCACAAAAGTGATCCGCATGAATTGTGGTCCACGACCCTAATCGCTTTAGCAGCGCTTTAGTCACAGCTTGACATGCAATATATATATGATAAAACAATGCCTAAGTGTGTTTTTAAAAAAGGTAAATTTAAAAAATCAAAAAACCCGACTGCTTTATTATACTTCAAATAAAAACTGAAAAGAAAAAAACAAGTCCAGTAGTCTATAATTCTGTTAGTAAGGAACAAAGCTACTTTAACATTCGGGACCCATTAGATATTCAAGAATACATAATATTTTTCAACAGTGGGTCCCGACTGTTAAAGTAGCTTTGTTCCTTATTAACATAATTATAGACTACTGGACTTGTTTTTTTCTTTTCAGTTTTTATTTGAAGTATAATTAAGCAGTCGGGTTTTTTGATTTTTTAAATTTACCTTTTTTATTTTACACTTTTTAGTTAGTTAGTATTTTAAGACGGTATATACCGTAGTCTTGTTACTTCAGTATGGGAATTAATATCGCGGGGATTATTAAGTACCTGGCGTCGGTCTAAAAGATTGATTTATTAAGACATATAAAGATTTTATCAGCGGGGTCAAGGCTACAGATGGGCCTCAATTTTCGCAAAAATGTGTGAAGTTAAATCAAGTCTTTACATAAATATCTCTTATGTATGTAATTTTTATAGTAAATTAGCACTTACTCGAAAAGTCATCTTTTGTTTATGGTTTTTTTAATAGTTTAGCAGTTGGCTAAAAATCGCAGTGGCTGCATTGTCATGTCAATGCCGGACGTCTAAGATTGTGATATACACAAATTCAGTGTCAGTCCCTAGTCTCATAATTTGATAAACCTACATAATTCACAGAAACCCAATATGTAGATGCCAGAAGTTAACTTCAAATGTTGTTAATCACCCTATATACAATACCAATCAATGACGTTTACGTCGCAGGTTGAAGAAAGCAGTAATTCCCGTCTGTTGTTTTGGACAATGGTGGCAATTGCCTTACTAAATTAAATAATTATGCAATCACCACAGCAAAGTTTATAATATTTGATTAAACTAAAGGCGCATAATAAAATTTTCATAAAGTTAGGTAGAGCACCACAACAATCTCATTTATTATCAATTTATAGTTCTCTTTGTAGTTTTCTTTTAAAGCGTTCACATTTAACAGGTCAAAGACTTTGTGTTCGACCCTTTTTTATTGGTAGTGTAAAGCTCGAATGAAGAGTACTCCCAGTAGTGCAATCATGGCAATTATTTTCCAAATTTTTTTTTGTTTAAAAAAATACCGAATAACGTATCACTGTTAAGCACAAATGCTAAGTAACTTTTACAAATATAATCAAATAAACCTATTACTTACTTTATTTTTAAATCTTTTTCATCAATTAAATACTTATCTTATCCTAACTATCTATACTAATATTATAAAGAAGCAAGATTTGTATAATTGTAACAAATAATCTGTCAAACTATTGAACCGGTTTCAAATATTAATTCATCATAAGGTAGCTACGTTATTTATTATAACATTTTTCTTTATTTAAATACATTTTGTCCGAGTAACAAAGGCTATATTTTATACCGATAAATAAATTTCGCCCGTACAATGCCGGGGTGGATCACTAGTAAGTATAATATAATATTATAGATGCGAAAGTGGATTTGTTTGTTGCGCTTCCGTGCCCTAATAGCTAAATCGAATATAATGAATTCCCATATAGAAGTAGATGGGAACTTGGTTCTTAGCTACAACATCGCAATACTTATAGGCGTAAGGTGATGAAAGGGGTGATTTACCTATAAAAATCTACATTATTTACTTTAAATTTTGCAGAATTATTACAAAACCAATATTATCGCGAGCTGATTAATAAATACAGGGATTCCAATAAGTATGTACTTACTAGCGAAAAATGGGTTATTTGTCATTATATTAAGTAAACCTTTTTTGTAACATTAAGTAATATCGTTAAAAAAAATGAAAAACAGTAAAATTCTGAGTTTTTCATTAAAATTCAATAATCATAAATACATATTATGATAATATATTTTTCATCATTTAATAAGAAGGAACTGTATCACAGTTTTATTGTTAGTACTTCGTATAGGATCAGATACTGCGAATACCCCATTTTTATTCTTTTACATAGTACACCGCGCTATCACTTTGTCATCGTTGTAACTTTTTAAATATTTGTCGAAATGACATAGTGTAAAAAGCAAAGTTAATCGTCTTTAAATATCAAAAGCGATAAATGTATTTGTTTGGATAAAAAATGATTTGTTAATACAAAATGTGCATTTTGGAAATAGATATCAAATAATATTTTAGTTATGATTCACTATTTTAGCGGTAATGACTTACACATTAAAAATAGATATATGGTGTCACGGACTTTTTTTTAGAACTATTTAAGAGATACATTTTCACTCTACATTACATTCATGTAACTTTTATTGTCTTTGCATTGCAGGCCAAAATGGCTCGCAGATGGGAGATTTTTTTCCGTCTTAAGTGACACTTATTGTTAAATATTGGCCAATTCACTCAATAACTACATAAATTATTATATATATGTAATTATCATATATGAGCTATATTACTGTTAAGTTTCATTAAAATCCATTCAGTATTTTTTAGGTGAAAGAGTAACAAAGATCCATACAAACGTAAGATTGAAATGAAAAGCGTAAGTGGTTAATATACAACTTTAAAGCGTTGTAGATCCTAAACAATCATATAAAATGAAAAATGGTGCTAGGGACCTAAATATGATTTTTGATTATCTAGACAGTGATACCCCACTCGACATATTTTGTCAACTTATTTTTTTTATTTCGTCACAATATGGCGCCTAATGTTGCCCATATTGAATTTTGATTACTATCATATCTTTAGTAGCACTCCCATGATTGAGACAAATCGATTGATGTATGAATCATCAAAATCGGTCCAGGCGTTTGGTCTCTAGTGTGCCACAAAGGAACAAACATACATATATAGACTGTTAAACACATAACCCTGTCTGCGCGGCGCGCTTCGCGCTCTTGCATTGCGCAGCCGGGTAAAATGTGCTCAAATTGCTCAATATCTAAAAATAAAACCCACGGCATCACTTTTCATTCGTAAGTACTATAAAATATATTTTTTTCATAAAAATTGCTATTTGTTTTGAATCTTATTCGGTAGTGACGTCGAGTACTGGTCGCGTGATTGGTCGGTAGTGCAGTGACGCGGATCTCGCCGTCTCGTTCGCGCTGCCGTTGAAACTTAACGTGCTGTTTCGTTCGGGTCGGTAATGCAGTGACGCGGATCTCGCCGTTCCGTTCGCGCTGCCGTGGGATCAGTTTTTGTTTGATGCAAGTATGAGCGTACCGTATCTCCCCTTTTTGTTTTAATCTAAGCATATAATAGGGTATTTGACAGTGTTGAAAATAAAGTGCTAATTTTTAGCATCGGTGTTTAGAATGAATATTGGCAGGGGTTTTTACTATTTTTACATAAACTAACGAAAAAGATAATAGTTTTCTTATCTATTGTCACGTGACCCAAAACGCTTGGGATTGGCGGAGCCTAAAATGACGTCACACGCAAGTAAACTTCCGGTTAAAGTGACATTACATTGTATCGTTTAACGTTTTAATAACAGTCGTGTGACGTCACACACTAGTAAGACGTAGTCCACAAGAAAGGTTTCCGCGGCAACGGTTTTACTGAAATACACAACGGAATGACGAATATCCACTTTTTACGGACTCCATAAACATTAGTCAATAACGTGAGATGGTTTTCTAAAACTTGTCAAATACCCTCTTCGGATAGGGATTTGTTATACTTGGTATGAAAATCTAGGATGTATTATCATACTTAATTCTCCCACACATAACTGCGAACTCGCATCGTATCGCTAATATCTGCGAGATCGCACGAAAGCACCGCAAGAACTAGCGATTTGATTCGCATTGCATGACGTCACTATTGGTGTCACCATTTTAGTCCGCTCTGAGAATTCCTTTGTAATATCGTTTTTGCAGACATGGTGATAATATACTCAAAAGCTCCTCAAATGAAGATATGCTCATCCATACATATTAAACTCAAAGGTGACTGACTGACATAGTGATCTATCAACGCACAGCCCAAACCACTGGACGGATCGGGCTGAAATTTGGCATGCAGGTAGATGTTATGACGTAGGCATCCGCTAAGAAAGGATTTTGATCAATTCTACCCCCAAGGGGATAAAATAGGGAATGAAAGTTTGTATGAAACTTTGACAATTTGAAATCGATCGGGCTGAGACTTTGCATGCAGGTATAAGAAGAATCGTAGATGAATGTCATTGTGTATAATATAAGCCTGAGAACAAAAACTGTAGTCTACACCTTCAGCTCTACATCGAAGCGAAGCGAGGGCGGGCCGCTAGTTCATAAATAAAAAAAATGCTTCTTCCGTTCACAAAGCTATTTTCGAGAAAAAAGTTCCCATCAGCGTTCATAATCTTAATAAATGGATTAATCCAAAAACATCTTTTTCTTTTATATCAACAATCTTTTTGCGATTCATGTCAGTATTACTAAAACACTTCCAGTACGGCTGTCTACCGTTGGAGGTATGGTCACCTTAACCAAATCTTTGCCGGACGAAATCGCATCGCAGGAACTTGCGACGTCGTATAGCATCGCAGTTTTGTGTGAGATCTCTAAAGCCGGTTGTGCATTTGCGAAATTACGATGATTTTTTATATGAGATTTCGACGAATTTCGTGTTTTCGTAAAATTTCAGGTGTTCTTCGGTTCTGCCTATTTCCATTTAAGTTACGTCAATTACAGGGCTTCTCATGTCTGATTCATTAATTAAAGGTCTGCCAAAAAAAGCAGTCTAATATTTTCATGGTCATCGTTTGTTTATAAGTTTCTATGTGCGCTCTTTAATTCACCGTAATTGTAAATGTCTGCAAAGTTTTATTAATATAAGGAATCCTTAGAATTCTTACTCCATTTTGAATGATACATATTTTTGGAGTTTACTCCTTAAGAATCGATTTGCATATATAAGGGGCCCGGTATGAGAAAAATGTGAGGAGTAAAATCTATCGATGAATGACCTCGTTACGTTTTTCGTGCGCATCCTATGTCGCGCAACTTTGACAAACAAAGATGACGGATTGACATTAATAAAAAATTTAAAATCTGACTGAATTTAGATATTGTTTCTGATAGAGCAATGGGGACAACGAGGTAGGTACAACCATTGATGCGGTATTTTCAAGATTCGTGAACCACGTATCTACGAACGTCCATGTGTCTTATTTTAGTTACCATAAACCACTTGTCACTGTAATTAATAATGCAGACAATGTTAATTTAATTAATATTTATAAAAATGATAATAGTCTGATAATAATAATTACATTTTATCAACATTCCTAATGATATATTTATGCACATCTGAAGTTCACTATTGTAAAAAGTTTAATGTAAAATATTTCGTCGATTAGTTATAATAAATGTATATGAAATGAATGAATATAATTATTTTTTCTTAATATCAAGATGGCGAAGGCATTGCATTTTTAATGTTTCCATCCCTTTCCTCAAATACTTGTCCATTCTGTGTTACGAGTTGTCAGTTTAAAAATTTTACTCAGGCACCTGTGTTCCCCGGATTCGATTCAAGTTTGCCTGATCACTCGAATTAAGAAAATAAATAAAAGCAAAACAGAGTCGCATAGACACAAGCTATTTTGACACATTTTCCATCAATGTTAAGTTTGTAGTAATATTATTTAATTATCAAAGTCATCCATAGATGGCGTTACTGTTATGTTTAATATTTTTCTATGCAAGTTCTGAATCACGGTATTTAGTTTGTTTTTTGAATACACTTAAGTTCAATATTATTTTGAAATAGCCAACCTTTGCCACAGATTTCGGTGTTTTATTTGTTTAAATAGCTCGCAGACTTTTTGAGATTTTAACAAATCATCAATACAAATTACCGCGTGTTTTAATTAAATATCGTTACTGCAGGTAATACAAAACAACGGAGAGCGTTGAAAATTAAGCATTACTCTTCTTTTCGTAATGGCTTTACAGTAAAAGTTCGTTCATTTGTGTTTCTAAATTGATATGATCCGATAAAAGCCGATGTTGTAAAATGCTGGGGAATCAAATGAAACTTTTCAGTACCCATTTATTAATTAATCAATAGATAGATACTCTCATTGGATAGACTATAAGCATTAACTATTGTCGAAGAGCTTTTGCTTTCGCTAAGAGTGCTAAATAAGCTGCTATGACCATAGACCAGGGTCGATAATTTTTGAGACCAAAAAAAATTATAGTAGGATGAAACCCATTAGAAAAGGTAGAGAGAAATAAGGGTGCTTTTTCAATATTAAGTCAAAATAAGGTGAAAAAATGAATATTTTAAATCAAAAAAATTACTGTATGTTTGGGACATACAAACGTAAGTTTTCACCAAATTTCGTGAAAAAAGAAATTTTTTTGCAAAAAATAAAAATCAAAAACCAAAAACTCGGTTATTTGCATTTTTCACATAAATTTTGAGGTTATGTGAAAAAAGTGTCGATACAAAAGTTGTAGATCTTTTTATTACCTTCAACTTTGCCATTTAACTTTTTTTCATAGGACTTGCAGTTTTACCGGAAAGTGCTCATCATCATTAAGTTTTTTTTTTAATAAAAAAACATTTAATTGCTAGTTAAGTGTACATTGCACGTCGTAATCGCCTTTAATTAAAGTTTCACTATTAAATGTCTTACGATAAATGTGTATATATAATATAACTAGAAAAAATAATATAATAATTTCTTTAGACTTAAACATCAAGTAGTTACATGCTTTAAAAAAATAAAAATTATGCACTATTAGTTTCTTGGTCAGTAGTTCAATTTCAAAGTTATCATGCTAAAACGATGGAACCGATCGCATGGACAATATAACGTTCAAGTTTTTGATGCATAACAAAAGGTAGGTACAAAGAATAATAAAAATAAAAAGGGATAGAAATTTCGGGCGAAGGTTGATGATGATAGTTGAGATGATACCGTAGATCCTACAATTCATTGTACTTAAAGTTGGATGGTTCACTTACGTAAGTTACTATTCTAAGCATCATGTAAGGTCTTTACCTAAAAATTTTTTGATTTTGATCCGTGCGGTGACGGAGAAAGAATACAACTCACCGCCCCTTCTCTTCCCGTGGGTGTCGTAAGAGGCGACTAAGGGATATCGGAGCTTCCATCCGCTCTGCTGGTGGTAGGGTGCCTAACACCCGCCTGGTTTGTTACCACCGTGCGCATGGTGAAAAACCCGTGAAGTGCTTCTCGCGCGTTTCGGGGTCAGCCAGCGTACAACCAGGGCTCGAGTGGAGGTTGTCGCGACGGATTCGGTCTAGGGCTAGGCATCCGTGGAACCGATGCCGGGAGGACTGCATCGACCCGCCGGCCAGGGAGACCCGTAGAAACGGCTGTCCCGCTGGCCGCCCGTGGCACAGTACAGGGGCCCGAGCGTTCCTAACCAGTTCGCGAGGCTGCCCCATCATGTCACGCATAATCTCGGGGTGGACCGTCGTGCCGGTTGGTGACCGGGGCGTGGGGTCCCGGCGGCCACTTCCGGGGGGGTGCGGGGGCCCTTCCGTCCGGCGGGTCGGCGTATATCCTCTGCAGGCAATCATTCGGGGAAACATGCCTCCCTAATTTGCCCGGTCTTGTCGCGACAACGTCCACTCGTTTCACGTCTCTTTTTCATTTCCATAATGGCAGCTCCTAAAACAAAGTTTGGACGTTCAGCGGTGCACACCCCCACGCCTTCAACGCTGTTTGAGGTCGAGTTCTGCAACATACGCGGGCTCCACTCTAACCTCAACGCTGTCCACCACCATCTTGAGACAGCACGGCCAGCATTATTGTTCCTGACGGAGACACAAATACTTCCGCCTGCTGACACAGGCTACCTTAATTATCCCGGCTACGTGCTTGAAGAGTCCTTCAAAGCGAAAGCCGGTGTATGCCTGTATGTTCGGGCGGATGTTTGTTGTCGCCGTCTCCGCTGCTTGGAAGATCCCTCCTTCTCCATGCTGGGGGTACACGTCGACTCTGGCCCCCTGGCCAGAGTTTACGTGTGTCTCTACAGATCCCACACCGGCGATGTTGAGACAACTCGACTTTTTGAACACCTTAGTCGGGCAGCAGATGACGCGCAGGAACAATTTCCCAATGCAGAATTGGTGTTTTTGGGGGACTTTAATGCTCACCACAATTTGTGGTTACGTTCCTCCAAAACTGACCATGCAGGGATCTCTGCTCACGCATTCGCTCTCACGCATGACTTGAAGCAACTGGTTGATCAGCCCACCAGGATCCCAGATATTCCAAGTCAAGCGCCTTCTTTACTGGACCTTCTGCTCACGACCCATCCACGGGGCTATCAGGTTGTGGTAAGAGCCCCCCTGGGCTCGTCAGACCACTGCCTGATATCTGCCAAAGCACCACAGGCCAAGCCTCCGCGTCCAGCAGTGGTCAAGCGCCGTATCTGGCATTATGGGTCGGCAGATTGGGACGGTATGCGTGACTACTTTGCGTCCGTCCCTTGGAAGCAGCGCTGCTTCAGTGACAGGGACCTATCAGCCAGTGCCGTTGCCATTACTGAGGAGATTATAATGGGTATGGAATACTATATTCCTCATTCTGATCTCATCAGTAAGGGCACGCGTAACCTCTGGTTCAATCACGACTGTGCTGAAGCTGCTTCGCGTAAGCAAGCGGCATATCGTGCTTGGATCAGAGGGCGCGCTCTCAAGGATCCCGAGGTCGATTTACTCAAAGCAGCCTACAATTTTGCTTCCAAGGCCTGTAAGAAGGCTTACATTAGAGCGGATGCCCAGCGCGTTGCACGTGTTGGCCAGGAACTTATGACGCATCCTACGGGCTCCCGTAGCTACTGGCGCCTGGCCAAGGCCGTGCAAAAAAACTTCTGCGAGCCCTCGCTGCCACCTCTGAGATGCCCAGACGGAACACTAGCCCATAAGCCGCAGGAGAAAGCCGATTTACTGGCAAAACTCTTTGCGGCTAACTCCCGAATCGATGATTGCAATGCACTGCCACCATCATTACCTCACTGTGGCACAACGATGCCTGATATTAAAATCAGACAGCGCGAGGTTCGTGCCGAATTGCAATCACTCGACGTCCGGAAAGCTAGTGGACCTGATGGCATCCCAGCAGTAGTACTCAAAAAATGTGCAGCGGAGTTGTCTCCCGTGCTCACGCGCTTGTACCAATGCTCGTATTCTTTGGGGCGTGTGCCGGAGACTTGGAGAGATGCCAATGTGCAACCGGTGCCCAAAAAAGGGGATCGCTCAGACCCGGCAAACTACCGGCCAATAGCAGTCACCTCAGTTTTATGTAAAGTTTTAGAAAAGGTCCTTAATAACCATCTGACCCGCTACCTAGAGGATCACTCCTTGATTAATGATCGTCAATATGGTTTTAGACCGAAACGATCGACGGGTGATCTTCTAGCGTACTTAACTCATATCTGGGGTGAGGCTATCGACAAGCGTGGCGAGTCGTTGGCTATCAGCCTTGACATTGCCAAGGCGTTTGACAGGGTCTGGCACAAAAGCCTTCTCTCCAAGCTTCCGGCATACGGTCTGCCAGCCCAGTTCTGTTCTTGGGTAGCTGACTTCCTGCATGAGCGTAGAATTCGTGTCCTTACGGATGGTAGCAGTTCGCAGTTCATGTCAGTGAATGCCGGCGTTCCCCAGGGCTCCGTCCTATCCCCCACTCTCTTTCTGCTGCATATCAATGACTTAATTCCTCTTGGGAATATTCATTGCTATGCAGACGATAGTACAGTGCATGCGGGGTATCTCGGACAAGCAGCGGCTGGGCTGGCGGTAACCAAGGACAAACGCGAGAATCTTGTCATTGAACTCAATCAGGCTTTGGAACACATTTCCGAATGGGGTACCAGGAACTTGGTTGAGTTCAATGCCAAAAAAACTCAGGCTTGCGCTTTCACGGCAAAAACATCGTCATTCCTTCCCCTTCCATCTCTTCAGGGCACAACACTACCGCTGCAGAGCAACATTTCCATGCTCGGTATGGAAGTTCGCTCAGACCTGAATCCAAAGAACTACATCGAAACCGTGATCAAAACAGCTTCACGCAAACTCGGAGTCCTGAACAAGGTGCGGCGTTTTTTCACGCCCGATCAACTGTGCGTGTTGTACAAAACGCAAGTGCGGTCCTGCGTGGAATATTGCTCGCACCTCTGGGATGGCTCCGCCAAGTACTTGCTCGATGCTTTGGATAGGTTACAGCGACGCGCGATCCGCATCATAGGCGATGAGGAGGTGACTAAACACCTTGAGCCTCTTCAATTACGCCGTGACGTGGCGTCACTAAGCGCGTTCTATCGTCTGTACCACGGCGAGTGTTCTGAGGAGTTATTTTCTCTTATCCCACCTTCTCCTTTCCTTCAGAGGACCACGCGCGCTGGCCTACGTTGTCATCGTCTAACTGTGGCCACAATTCCAACGCGTACAAAGAAATTTGGTGACTCATTTCTTTGTCGCACTATCCGTAAATGGAATGCTCTGCCCGCTCACGTGTTCCCTCCCTCTTACAACCTGGGATCCTTTAAAAGAGGCGTGAAGAAGCAACATGCAGGCCGGCAGGGTGAGGATGGCTGGTGTGGCAGGTAAAACTGCTGTATCAGCTATCGTCACGTCTGGACTTCACCTTCACTTAACATCAGGTGGGGTGGAGTCATTTGTCGGACCTATCTATAAAAAAAAAAAAAAAAAAAAAACTCTCAGTATTGATGTTTCACTAAACAACTTCAGTAGGTACCTTCTCCGTATTATGATGGCTACCGAAACTAACTTTTGAGGCTAACCAAAATCATTAAGTGGTTTTCAAGATTAAACTTAAAGTTAGGCAAGTCACCATGTGATAATAGTCTTTATGAAAAGCAAATTCTATTGTACAGACTGTCAACAATAAATAAGAGTTATTACAAAGTCTAGGAAACTTCCATTACTGATTTTAGCTTTACATAATAATAAAATTTAAATTGAACTGAGAATTTTTGAGAATTCACAACCTCATAGATTGTCGGCTATCGAACGATTGTTACGAACGTGAATACATTAACACCATGAATGTTAAAAATAACAGCGAATTTTTAATTATTTTTAAAGAAACAGCAACCGGCTTTCCGCCTGTAATTAGCGCAGGCTAGAGCCACGGAGCAGTGAGGGACCACTTTGAGCGCGGCCTAGAGCCACGGAGCGGCGCGGGGCAACTTTGAGCGCAGGCTAGAGCCACGGAGCAGTGAGGGACCACTTTGAGCGCGGCCTAGAGCCACGGAGCGGCGCGGGGCAACTTTGAGCGCAGGCTAGAGCCACGGAGCAGTGAGGGACCACTTTGAGCGCGGCCTAGAGCCACGGAGCGGCGCGGGGCAACTTTGAGCGCAGGCTAGAGCCACGGAGCAGTGAGGGACCACTTTGAGCGCGGCCTAGAGCCACGGAGCGGCGCGGGGCAACTTTGAGCGCAGGCTAGAGCCACGGAGCAGTGAGGGACCACTTTGAGCGCGGCCTAGAGCCACGGAGCGGCGCGGGGCAACTTTGAGCGCAGGCTAGAGCCACGGAGCAGTGAGGGACCACTTTGAGCGCGGCCTAGAGCTACGGAGCGACGCGGGGCAACTTTGAGCGCAGGCTAGAGCCACGGAGCAGTGAGGGACCACTTTGAGCGCGGCCTAGAGCCACGGAGCGGCGCGGGGCAACTTTGAGCGCAGGCTAGAGCCACGGAGCAGTGAGGGACCACTTTTAGCGCGGCCTAGAGCCACGGAGCGACGCGGGGCAACTTTGAGCCCCGCCTGTAATTAAATGTAAATAGAGTCCAGTCGCAAATACTTCAATACCTACCTTCACCTTTAGAGGCGCGGCGAACATACTACGCGGAGCCAGTTGCAGCGCGGGCTAGAGCCACGGAGCAGTGAGGGACCACTTTGAGCGCAGGCTAGAGCCACGGAGCAGTGAGGGACCACTTTGAGCGCAGCCTAGAGCCACGGAGCGGCGCGGGGCAACTTTGAGCGCAGGCTAGAGCCACGGAGCAGTGAGGGACCACTTTGAGCGCGGTCTAGAGCCACGGAGCGACGCGGGGCAACTTTGAGCGCAAGCTAGAGCCACGGAGCAGTGAGGGACCACTTTGAGCGCGGCCTAGAGCCACGGAGCAGTGAGTAAGCAACCGGCTTTCCGCCTGTAATTAAATGTAAATAGAGTCCAGTCGCAAATACTTCAATACCTATCTTCACCTTTAGAGGCGCGGCGAACATACTACGCGGGGCCACTTGCAGCGTGGGCTAGAGCCTTGGAGCGGCGCGGGGCCATTTTGAGCGCAGGCTAGAGCCTTGGAGCGGCGTGAGGCCACTTTGAGCGCGGCCTAGAGCCACGGAGCGGCGCGGGGAAACTTTGAGCGCAGGCTAGAGCCACGGAGCAGTGAGGGACCACTTTGAGCGCGGCCTAGAGCCACGGAGCAGTGAGGGACCACTTTGAGCGCGGCCTAGAGCCACGGAGCGGCGCGGGGCAACTTTGAGCGCAGGCTAGAGCCACGGAGCAGTGAGGGACCACTTTGAGCGCGGCCTAGAGCTACAAAGCGGCGCCGGGCAACTTTGGGCGCAGGCTAGAGCCACAGAGCAGTGAGGGACCACTTTGAGCGCGGGCTAGAGCCACGGAGCGGCGCGGGGCAACTTTGAGCGCAGGATAGAGCCACGGAGCAGTGAGGGACCACTTTGAGCGCGGGCTAGTGCCACGGAGCGGCGCGGGGCAACTTTGAGCATAGGCTAGAGCCACGGAACAGTGAGGGATCACTTTGAGCGCGGCCTAGAGCCACGGAGCAGTGAGGGACCACTTTGAGCGCGGGCTAGAGCCACGGAGCAGTGAGGGACCACTTTGAGCGCGGGCTAGAGCCACGGAGCAGTGAGGGACCACTTTGAGCGCGGGCTAGAGCCACGGAGCAGTGAGGGACCACTTTGAGCACGGCCTAGAGCCACGGAGCAGTGAGTAACGCAGGTAAAAAATCTTTTTACAGACGACGGCGCCTTTAAGAGGTACACCGCCAAACGGACCTCACACCTGGCTCCCGCAAGTCTTACGGACCCCCCAGTGGCTCCCCTAAATATCCCCTAAAAACGTCCTGACCTTCTACACTGCTTAGTGCAGAGCCGCAGGGTCCCCGTTAGGAATTCTACCACGGCTCCGCCCCCAGCAGCTTCCCGGCCTCGCCGGGGCTCCACGGCAGGGGTCTCCCGCGGTATTACGGGGACCCCGCAAATATTTAACATCCCCTGGCGCGACCGTTTCACATTTTGTGGACAAACTACCAACAAAACACCACTTTATTAACGGAAATATAATGCGGTTTAAGCTAAAGCTTATTAGTTGTTGATTTACGAAAAAAAAATATAGTGTATGTATTGCATATAGTTTTATTTAGAATTGAAATATAAAGTCTTTCCGGGGCTAAACACCCGTAATATTAAAACAAGGATTCAAAATATTTTTTGTGCTGCTATAATGTATGATCTAACTGAGGTACGATAATTATTGTGTCTTTAGGTATAAATAGTAAAAAAATATCCTAAAGGACTAATATTTGACATCCCCTGGCGCGACCGCTTCACATAAAGGACTAATATTTGACATCCCCTGGCGCGACCGCTTTACATAAAGGACTAATACACACATCAAAATTGTCTAGAGATCAAGCATTTTTATGCGGATTTCTTGAGATTGAGATGTGGCTTTGTAATAAATTTATGATTTTATAAATTTATATGGATCCTTTTTGGTGCATTTCATAATTTGAATCAGGAACTGTGAATCAAATTCGAGTAAAAGATGAAAATCAGCTGTCAATATTTTCCCTATAAAAACATACAACGCATTGAAGACATTATTAGTGCTACTGTTTCCCTACTACTGATTAAAACCAACGTTATTATGGAGCGGCGACGTCATTTAAGCAGGGAAGAAATGCTCAGAGCCGTGGGAATGATAGAAGCTGGTTCCCGGCAACGTACTGTGGCTTTAGCTCTGAATACAAGTCAGAGTGTTATCAGTCGACTTTGGACACGATACCGAAGCACTGGTACCGTGGCTGAGCGCCATGGAGGACGGTATCGCTGCACCACACGGAGACAAGACCGATACATTCAAATCTTAACTCGAAGAGCTCCAACAATAACCGCCATGATGTTAGCCGTGAGGCTTCATCACTCTTCAGGGAACTTAATTAGCGACCAAACAGTCAGAAACCGCTTGCATGAAGTGAACCTTCATTCCCGAAGACCGCTACGGGTACCACCTATAGCAATGCACAATCGTAGGATTCGATATCAATGGGCTCTTGAACACAGAAATTGGGCAGAAGAACAATGGCGTTTCGTGTGCTTTTCTGATGAGTCTCGTTTTGGTATGAGACCGGATACAAGACGTATACGACACTGGAGAACCCCTGGACGCCAACAGCGATTAAAATCCTGCCAGGAAGTCCATCCTTATAGTGGTGGAACCATCGTGGTATGGGCGGGTATTTGGATCGGCGGAAGAACTGAGTTGATTTGGATCAGAGGCAACCTCAACGCTCAAATTTATGCTGAGACGATTGTATCAGACGTCATCGTTCCTCTACAAGTGCAAATCGGTCCCTTATTTCAGTTAATGCATGATAATGCACGACCGCACACCGCAAGAGTTGTAAGACAGACTCTCGCCGCAGCTAACATCAATGTCCTGCCCTGGCCTGCTCAGTCGCCAGACTTGTACCCGATTGAGCATGCATGGGATATGCTACAGAGAAGAGCTCTGCCGAATATGGAGGGTATCCAGTCGCAAGAAGACCTTTTTTTGTTGTTGCAACGAACATGGGCGGCCATTCCACAGCGTGATTTGGATGAACTCATTTTGAGTATGCCAAACCGATGTTCTTGTGTTGTTAGTGTTCGCGGTAGAAATACGGATTATTAATTGTTTAAGTTACCCAATAAAATTTTAGAGAAAACTGTTATTTCAGTCTTTTTTTCGAACTTTTGTGTTAGTGGTTCTAATGTCAAAAATCCCTTTATTAGGAAAATGGCAAATTTCTTTATTAATGCAAAGGTGACTTGGCTTATCGTTACTGTGACAAACGAAAACACTTTATTTGATGAATCCTTAAAGAAAATTTTAATTAATATCAATCAGGAGAAAAGTTATTGCAAAAATATATGTTGATCCCTAGACACTTTTGATGTGTGTATTTGACATCCCCTGGCGCGACCGCTTCACATAAAGGACTAATATTTGACATCCCCTGGCGCGACCGCCTTACATAAAGGGCTAATATTTGACATCCCCTGGCGCGACCGCTTCACGTAAAGGACTAATATTTGACATCCCCTGGCGCGTCCGCTTTACATAAAGGACTAATATTTGACATCCCCTGGCGCGTCCGCTTCACATTTTGTGGGCAAACTACCAGCAAAACACCACTTTATTAACGGAAATATAATGCGGTTTAAGCTATAGCATATTAGTTGTTGATTTACGAAAAAAATATAGTGTACGTATTTCTCATAGTTTTATTTAGAATTGAAATATAAAGTCTGTCCGGGGCTAAACAATGATTCCATTAGCGCGTCACAATACTTCGCGTACATCCCTTGTAAAATGCTACACTCATTGCTGGGGTTTGCAATAGCCCAGTACACTGCTAGTTGGTCCAGAACAAAATTACGAATGGAAACATTTGATACCCCTGGTTTTGTTTCACTAGATTGTTGATTACCCTGACCACTTTTAAAAATATTATTAGATTTTTAGTTCCATGTTAACACAATACCTTTATCAAAATAGCATTGTTTATATATTTAATTTAATATGTTAAATAAATACTACTTTTAGCACAATCGATAAAAACTTTACTTTTTTATTTCATTGGTATTGGTATTGATCCCTTTGGTATTTCACCAAGGTAATCAACGTTTTCCTATTTTTTTTTTGTGATAAATCGTATTGAGTATTTCTTATAAATATACTTATTAACACGTTTTAAATCATATTGGGTGCTCGTCAGAACAAAAGTATCGATACTTCAAAGTATCGAGATCCTCCTGTGGCCCGATGAGCAACCCCCCCCCCCCCCCCCCGGGTTAAAATTGAAAGACTGACTTTAAAATAACGCAATGGAACTGAATGGTTTTAGAAGGTTTGCTATGATTTAACAAGATGGCGTTGCCATCAATATAAGGCGCTTATCCAAATTTTTAAAGGTTTTTTTTATCGATACTTGCCAAAAAGTACTCATTAAGTAAAAATTTCGAATACAAAGGTATCGAGTACAAAAATATCGGTATCGAAAGGAAAAGTACTCGATACCACAAAGTATCGATACTTTTTTCGTGTCCCTACACCAACAGCCTACATATACTTGTAGGTATAATTTAGTAATCAAAGTTGATATAAGTCACAGAATACTTTTTTAATTTTATAATACTTAATGTTATTTACAACTTTTTATATTTCCTGAAGTCCTAATATAGTTGTTAAAGCCTATTTTGAACCATTAAATTTATATCTATTGTCTACTGTACAACGGGGAGCTCGATGGCGCAACTGGTTAGCGCGTTCGGCTGCGATCGTTGAAGTTAACCAACTTTCGCAGTGGTCGGTCATTGGATGGGTGACCAAAAATTTACTATCTCGAGCTCCTCCGTGCTTCGGAAGGCACGTTAAGCCGTTGGTCCCGGTTGCATCTGCAGTCGTTAGCACCCACCAATCCGCACTGGGCTCGCGTGGTGGGTCATGGCCCAATCTCCCTATTCCATCCTAAGGGAAGGCCTGTGCCCCAGCAGTGGGGACATTAATAGGCTGATGATGAATAATGTTACAGCGTTACATGCAGACAAGCAATTAGGTAACATTAGGTCATATTATGTTGAAATGTGACAATTCTCTATTGAAGCAATAAAAACATACAAAAGGTCCGTTTGGGATGGGTACCGATTTTATTGCTGCGTAAATGCCTTTTTTAACGGTGAACATTCATTAGAAACAACCATTTAAAACAAAATGGCAGCCATAACTTTTTTTATGCGAACGAAATATTAAGGCGTTCGTTTAAATTAGAACAAATTTTGTTTTTTTATGTTATAAACAGAACATATTATAATTGTTCGTTGTATCAGTCTGCGTGTGGTTTTAATGGAGTAATACACTGTTTAAACTGTTAAATATTTTATTTTACTCCACAGTTGGACACAAAGTTCATATATATTTAGAAATGTTCAATTAAAGTCAAAGGAAAAAGTATAAAAAGAAAATGGGTGCGTGTACTTATGTAGGCGCGTGAGAAGTTATCTTTCTTTGGCATCGTTTAAAATTAGTTTTTAATTGCATGCAAATAATTAATTACAATAAATTAATAAAAAGTCTGGAAAAGGACACAGTCAATAAAGTTCAGTTTTAATTTGAAAAAATAAATAAATAATCAAAATATTCAATTAAAATCGCTACTGAATATGATTTATTAGAACATATGTGATTTGCACTTGTATGAAACTCAAACACGTATTCCGAATATACAAACTAGAAACATGTGGATAAATATTATAAATATGAATACCTATAACTCTTACTTTATTACAAAAAATAAAGATGTGGTTTTTGGTTCTACTACACCAATGGTCAAGAGATGGCGCTGCTGTAGTCTCCTGAATCGCGCTTTGGTTCCGTTGTTCCAGATTAATAAATACTTTTGATAGGCCTTCACAATGCAGTCGTTAGCACCCACTAAATAGAGATTCTATTTCTATTTTGTTGGTAGATTTTCTTAATGTGCGGTAAACACAAAACTAACAGCATGAAGTTGGTCGCTAAAGCGATCAACTTCATTATGTTAAAATTTTGTGTTATAGTGATGCGCGCGCATCTTAAAATTTCACTCTCATCATTTTTTCATAACGCGCCTAAAGAAGTATAACTTCAATGAAGGAATTTTTTTTGCTCACTCTACCAATTTGGTTTGAATTGACAGCTGTGACGTCAAAATATGGCGCCCAGTCGGTCCTATTCTTATTTGAATCGCATTATACAACTAATTGCTACCGCGAAATGTATTGCACTGAAGTGTTAAAGTGCACGGCGGACTATGGCCCAGTTAGCACGAGCCGCCCCGTGCGTCATCCTAATATGACGCAAAACCTTAGTGTTCAGTTTTGAACCGAACAATAATAGTCGAAGTCTTATTTAAACATCAGATTTTATGACCAGAATATCGTATTGTGGCGGCGACATCTATATGCCCCACATATATACAACGGATGGAGGAAATCATTACTCACCATCCTCAAGAGATGGCGTTACCTGCACTGCGATCTTAATAGTATGGAAGTCTACATCGCGTAAATGAAATGGGAGGCTAACTCTTCATATATACGATGCCCGACCAACATCAGTCGGGCCGCGGCCCCCGAGCTAACATCACCCAGCTCGGAGGAAGATTTTCCCCTTTGGCCTACTGCTGGCTGCTGGGGCACAGGTCTTCCCTATGGATGGAATGGGGAGATTGGGCCATGATCCACCACGCGGGCCAGTGCGGATTGGCGGGTGCTAACTGCAGATGCAGCCGGGACCAACGGCTTAACGTGCCTTCCGAGATAGAAGATTCTTAGTCACCCATTCAATGACGGACCACTGCGTAGGGATGTCGAAAGTTGAAAAAAATATCGATATATCGATCTTTTAAAAAATATCAATATCGGCTTCGATATATCGCGAAAAAAACATCGATATATCGGACCAATTTTCCCAAAAATATCGTACAGTAGCTCACGAAATCTGACACGCGGAATAATAATGGAACGAAAATTATCTCCCTAAAAATAGACCCTATTTTCGAATGATGACATAGACAATACTAAATACAGCACAGATCATAGATATGTTGTATATCATTAATCTGAGATCCAGTTACGATTTTTCTAGATACGAATTTAGTTAGATCGTGATATGCCGCTAATAATTAAAAAAATATCGTTTTTGATACGAATTTCGATATTGGTTATTTTGTATCGATGTATCGATATATCGAATCAAAATATATCGGCAAAAAATATCGATATATCGATACATCGATATATTTTCAACAAGCCTACCACTGCGAAAATTACTTAACTTCAACTATCGCAGCCGAACTCGCTAACCACCCGCGTCATCGAGCTTATTGGTCAATTTTACAGTACAATTATATTTATTTCGATAGTGGTCTCGGAAAATTCGTAATGACTAAATTTGCAGTTGAAATAACTAAATGTTGAATAATTTAATAATGATGTTACGTTTTCAAATAACTTTCTTATTAAGCATGATTGACCTCGATTCAGTAATTAATTAGATTCACATAAGCTACGCAGTAACTTTGGTGCGTAAAATAATTAGGTACCTATATTAATAATCACTTAAAGTAAGTTTGGAACTTATTAAAGTTTCGTACGTAGTGATCTTCATTTCTGATCATTTATTTTTTATGCCCTATAAGTACCTTTAATCATGAAATTAGACCAGCATATTCGGAGAATAAAGAAACAAAAAAGAAAATTCGACAAGAAACAATGCCATGTAAGACCAGGGCTTGAAACCGGTTTCGAAAATACCGGTAAATAAAGGTTAGTACCGGCTTTTAGTAAAAGTTTCGTTCGGAGCGCGTCCGAAATGAAAGCGGTACCTAAAACCTTAATAAACCGGTTTAATCCAGAGCGCCACGTGCACGCGTCGGCATCGCTAAAAGTTCGTTTTGTTTGAACTAATCAAGTCACAAGTTGTTAATGCTCAGAGATTGATGCATTTATTGACACGATTGCTAGCATTTAGTGAGTCAAGTTGTTCATTTATTATCGATGCCGTCAGGGAGCGAAATGAAACCCTTTAAAAACCGCTAAATTGATTCAAAACCTATTTGATTTCGCTCTTTAGGAAAACCGGTTTCTTAAGGTTAAGGTAGAGCCAAACCTAAATAAAACGCTCCTAATGTACTTGACACTGATTTAGGTTTGAAATTAACCGGTAAACAAGCCCTGTGTAGGACAGCTGCACAAGACCAGGAAAAATTAAGAATGACAACTGGAATAATAATATTAATTAGGAAAAATCTTATAGACCAGATACCCTCGATGAATGAAATATTTACATACCTACCATAACTTTGTACGGCATATTCTTTAGGAAAAATTTACCAATAAGTTTGACTACACTAGTGTAAAGAATTTGTCCCACAGGAATATTTTACTTTGTGGTAAAATTGTCCAACAAGCTTAATATCATGCATGAATCAGTGTTTTCAAATTTAGCTACACCTTTAACACGTTCACTGCATATCACCCATAATTGATCTGACGTGGTGCTAACACTGGTGTCGATTTAGGTATGATTCTCTACACTTAAAACTAAATTTAACATCAGTCTCTCCTTTTCATTCTGTATAGATAATGACAAGGATACACTGTTGTCAAAAAAAAAGTTTAGGTTTAGAGAATCACGCCAGAATCGACAACATTGTGTACGTAAAATAAAACGGTTCTATCCCTCTGGTGCGGAACGTTATATCTTAGGCATTTTTATGAGTACGACACTTAGATTAAAACAAAAAGGGTAGATACGGCACTAGCCTCACAAAAGTGATCCGCATGAATTGTGGTTCACGACCCTAATCGCTTTAGTCACAACTTCATATGCAAAAGACGTACATGTGAACGCCAAAAAGAAATATTGCTAATAATTTGTGTTTAAATGATAAAACAATGCCTAAGAGTGTTTTTGAAAAGTGCTTAAAAATGCTCAAGAACTAAAAATAAAACCGACGGCATCACTTTTCATTCGTAAGTACTATAAAATATATTATTTTATAAAAAATTTGGATGCGCTCCGAACGAAACCTTTACTAAAAACCGGTATTAACCTTTATTTACCGGTATTTTCGAAACCGGTTTCAAGCCCTGGGTCAAACTCGCTCGGATTTGCAAATCGATCTGGGTACCTATCTCTTTAACGTCTCGATTACAGTACTTTAGTAAACTTTAAGCCACGTAATCCCAATGTTATATCAACAACAACAATTCTGATAATAAAATCTCAGACAGAATTACTTAGTTAAGGTCAGAAACACAAGTGGCGTTGTGATTCTAAGCTCCTTAACGAAATCGTCACTTGGTAGGGAGGCAAGTTCATTTTGATATTGTTCATCCTCTAAAAGGATTTTCTCAGAAATACGAGGAGGCTTTGTGATGTTGATGTTATTAATTAAAGTTATTGTTTCTGTCGCCCGCCTCACTGACTCCTTACTACTGGCACAAAATTTATTAAAGACTCTTGTGTCAGATTTATTTTGGCGTTGTAAAACACTTGATGCGACTCTCTTCATTTGTGCTTCTAGAGCAATGGTCGCTTTGATAGGCAGTTTCTGCTAAAGATTACTTTGTCTATGTCGCTTAGAGTAATTAGACTAAGAGGATTACCCGCTTGATTGGGTGGTAAATTTCTTAGTAGAAACACCGGGGCACATCAAAGAGAAGATGAGCTAAATGAGGTTTTACCATCGGTAATAACTATTTTATTATAAATAAAGATTTTGTCTGCTAGATTTTTTTTTTCTAAATCGCTTCGCACGGTTTGTGCATTTAGCCAATGTCAAGTGTTAAAATGTTTACAAATTACTATAGCATTCGTGGTCAAAGTAATAAATCAGGTCAAAGTAAGTGGCAGTCAAGTCAATTCCCCTTACCCTATGTTGAAACATATAACAGATCGTTGAAGTTAAGCAACTTTCGCAGTGGTCGGTAATTGGATGGGTGACCAAAAATTTACTATCTCGAGCTCCTCCGTGCTTTGGAAGGCACGTTAAACCGTTAGTCCCGGCTGCATGTGCAGTCGTTAGCACCCACCATTCCGTACTGGGCTCGCGTGATGGGTCATGGCCCAATCTCCCTATTCCATTCATAAAGAAAGCCTGTGCCCCAGCAGCGGGGACCTTAATAGGCTGATGATGATTTTAGACTGGACGAAAAACCAACAATACTGTAGGAAGGCCAAAGGGGAAGATCTTCCTCCGAGCTGGGTGATGTTAGCTCGGGGGCCGCGGCCCGACTGATGTTGGTCGGGCATCGTATATATGAAGAGTTAGCCTCTGAATTTCATTTGCGCGATGTAGGCTTCCATACTATTAAGATCGCAGTGCAGGTAACGCCATCTTCTGAGGATGGTGAGTAATGATTTCCTCCATCCGTTGTATATATGTGGGGCATATAGATGTCGCCGCCACAATACGATATTCTGGTCATAAAATCTGATGTTTAAAAAAGACTTCGACTATTATTGTCTACTCACAGCGCCCAAATAGTGTCATTTCTGTAACGCATACATTGAGTTCAGTTTTACACCGTCTACAAGCAGAATTTTCGGCGACGCGACGTGTTGTCAAATAAGCAGCGATAAGTTTAGGCAATGGATGCTTACACGCTCGGTATGGAAATTCGCTCAGACCTGAATCCAAAGGACTACACCGAAACCGTGATCAAAACAGCTTCACACAAACTCGGAGTCCTGAACAAGGTGCGGCGTTTTTTCACGCCCGATCAACTGCGCTTGTTGTACAAAACACAAGTGCGGTCCTGCGTGGAATATTGCTCGCACCTCTGGTATGGATCTGCTAAGTACTTACTCCATGCCTTGGATAGGTTGCAGCGGCGCTGTCCGTATCACTGGCGATGAAGATGTAACCAAGAAACTCGAGTCTCTACAATTACGCCGCGATGTGGCATCATTAAGCGCATTCTACCGAGTATACCACGGCGAGTGTTCTGAGGAGCTATTCTCCCTTATCCCTCCATCACCTTTTCTTCGGAGGACCACGCGCGCTGGCCTTCGTTTCCACCGACTTACTGTGGCCACTATTCCTACACGAACAAAGAAATTTGGTGACTCATTTCTTTGTCGTACTATTCGTAAGTGGAATTCTTTACCTGCGCAAGTGTTCCCTCCTTCCTGTAATCTAGGGTCCTTTAAGAGAGGCGTGAAGAAGCATTTTTGCAGGCCGGCAAGGTGAGGATGATTGGTGTAGCAGTTTATAACTGCTGTACCAGCTATCTTCGCGTTTGGACTTTATTACCACTTAACATCAGAACATCAGGTGGTGTAGAGCCATTTGCCTACCTCTATATAAAGGAAGCAGTTTTACTTGTAACTTTCCGTTTTGTGATACTGCGTATTAATTAATAATTATTCTCTCTCTTGACTTTTAAGAAATTATCTCAGTAAGCCCGTTAAGCCAAATATTAATGTTTGCACTCCACTTCATCTCAACATTAGACAATGCCTGTGTAATTTAACGTAAAAATCGTATGGAAATGATCGTCTAGTGAACGAATATCTCATAGACGGGAATATATGTATCGTATAATGCGTTTCAAATAAGATTAGGAAAGCCAATGACCTCCATCTGTCAAATGTTGCTTGAAAAGTGAGGTTTGCAAAAAAATCTTGGAACCCTTTTTTAGCACTCTGCTAATTCTAGAATAAAAACCAAATATTTGTAAAAAAATATAACAAATATTGGTTAATATTTTTTTTTCATATTGAGCTTTGGCTATGAATGGTTCATAACCTAAATCTTCAATCAAATGTCACTTTAAGTAGACATAAACTCGATTTAAAATTTTCGTTTACATAAGAATGCATGTTCGTAAGTGACCTAGTAATAGTGCATGATTATTCATAACTACTCCAGCGGTAATGCAGAGATGAGCCGAATAGCTAGATTATTAGATTACTGATAATCTTAATAAATAAATATTATTAAAAAAATCTGATGTTTTTTCTCACTTAATCTTAGTAAATAAGTTTTATTAAATAAAATCTTTTTTTGCTCACTCTACCTATTTGTTTTGAATTGACAGCTATGACGTCACAACATGGCGCCCAGTCGGTCCTATTCTTAGTTGAATCGCATGATATAGTCGTTATCTGAATGTAGCCTTAAGGTGCCATTCGGAGACGGGCTGCAGACCGCAAACTGTAACTGCAAACTGTAGCAACACCATTTGTTTCTATGAAACTGTGAAATTGATTCCGACACGCGGCAACATTGCCGCCTGCAGCCGCGGCGCGGAGCGACAACGACGCAAAGCGATTGAGGGATGGTTCTATGCATAGTGCAGTCGCGGCGTTAGGGATGTAGAAGGTTGAAAAAAATATCGATACATCGATATTTTAAAAAATACCAATATTGGCTTCGATATATCGCGAAAAGAACATCGATATATCGATATATCGGACCAATTTTCCCAAAATATATTTAGATCAGCCTAGCACAGTAATAATAACAATACAAATTATAATTAAAGAAAGAATTATCAAAGTACCAAATTGCCGCTACACTACATGACAGTACAGTATCTCACGAAAGATGACACGCGGAATAATAAATGGAACGAAAATTATCTACCTAAAATAGACCCTATTTTCGAATGATGAAAATGATTGCAGGACCTCTCAGGTGCCATCTTTCGTAAACAAGACTAGACAGTCACACACTTCCACAGAATATAATGGAATTCAGCACAACCAAGTGGCAGGTAAAACTGCTGTATCAGCTATCTTCACGTCTAGACTTCACCTTCACTTAACATCAGGTGGGGTGGAGTCATTTGTCGGATAAATCTATAAAAAAAAAAAATTCATCACACAAACATCTGCCCTCTCGAGTCGGCGACACCATGAAACCCGGCGTACAAACCACTCACAATTGTGCCTTTAGAATGCAAAAACATAAACTGGTGAAACAAGATACCTACCCCATAACGTACCTAATACGCAGCCCCATGCGGACGTAGAGGCAGAGGATGATCAGCCCCGGCAGGATGAAGAACAGCAAGCTGCTCAGCTCGCATAGGTACCAGGACGGCATCTCCAGCATCGCGCAGAACGCAGACTCCAGGGAGGCGTTGCCAGAGCCTGGTGGTAAAAGAAAATAGGGTTTTTTTTATTTATTAAGTTAAACACAAATTTAAACAATAAATTTTAAATAATTAGTACATAACTAGCAAACCAGTGAACAAAATGTTCACCAAAACCTGATTTAAAAAAAAATGTATTAAATTAATTGAGAACTTCGGAGATTTTGTGTAGTTTCTTTTTAAATTCGTGATTTCTCGAAAACCGGAAGTGCTACGTTACTCAAATCCGGTTTGTAGTCTTATCAGACTATTCTTAACTTATAACTTAAATATTCTCTTTATCTATCTCTTACGGTTTGGCCGCTGAAACAGCACCACAGACGGACGGACGGACTTGTCTAATAGATAAGAGATTGTGACACCAGCAACGTTTACCGCAAATTACAGAAGGAAATTGTAAACTAAAAATGGACCGACCAATAAGTGAGAGACGCGATGTTAAGCTTGTAGCAGTTCAAGCAAAGCTTTCTGTATGTATATATGTTTTCTGTTGCCATATCCAAAGAATTAAATAAATTATTATACGTATTAGTCATACGATCGAACGGTGATCTTTTTCCAGCATTGGTTGCAACGGGCAATAGCAAACAATTTACAGGTATTACGACAGTGAGTTCTGGTGGGTACCATATATCTTAATCTATTCGTTAACGTAATACTATCGTAACGGTTGTGACATATGTCATACAATATTGTTGAATCTAAAAATGTACGCCTATTTTTCAAACTTATACATTTTATTGATGCTTCAATGACGCTGGAATCTTAACTGGAAAAGACCGAACTTCTAGCCTGCTCTGAAGTTGCTTCGTGCAGGTGTACAGTCGTATACAACATCTTCGTCTGGCTTTTGTTACTGTGACGCGAATTGTGCAGTGTTCAGAGCGGACTACAAGATTCATTCTATCTGTAGCATCGGCGCTATTGAGGATGAACAGCTATTCTGCAGGGCTTGAAACCGGTTTCGAAAATACCGGTAAATAAAGGTTAATACCGGTTTTTGACGTGACAACGTCTTAAATTAGGTTGCGGCTGGGAGTCACTTATGAAAAAGTGTAACGCTCGGTAACGTTACGATGAGTCTCTCGTGTTAAGTTTAAGTTTACATGTACAATGTTTTAGTAAACAAAATATATTTCTATAGTTAAAATTTGTGCAATTCTTATTTTCATTCAATTCCTTGTTCCTATTGTGCAATTTAATTATATTCATATCAATAAATATTCTACCGAGAAAAAGACGTTGTCACGTAAAATCTTCGCCCGTAAAACCGACTTTACAAGCAACCATTTTAGTAAAGGTTTCGTTCGGAGCGCGTCCGTAATGAAAGCGGTACCTAAAACCTTAATAAACCGGTTTAATCCAGAGCAACACGTGCACGAGTCGGCATCGCCTGAATTTTGTTTTGTTTCAAGTCAAATCAAGTCACAACTTATTAATGCTCAGAGATTGATGCATTTATTAAGACGTTTGCTAGCGTCTAGTGAGTCAAGTTATTCGCTCTGTAGTTGGAATAAAACTGACATAAATTCATTGTTTTGAATTGAAACGGCTTAGGCGATGCTGCCAGTAAGAGCGAAATGAAACCCTTTTAAAACCGCTAAATTGATTCAAAACCTATTTGATTTCGCTTTTTAAGAAAACCGGTTTTTTAAGGTTAAGCTCAACCTTAACCTTAAAAAACCGGTTTTCTTAAAATCTGTATTCAGTTTAGGCTTTTACAAGCATATGTGAAAGTCGAAATATACTGAGAAGAACCGGCAAGAAACATAGAAAGGGCTGCTTTTTTCTCCCTGTTTTAATTCATACAGTGTCGTCAAACTTGCAAACATGTATCGAGGTTAACTTATATCACATAAAGTCAAATATGTAACAATAAACAATTAACGAATTTACTAACAATAAGTGTGAAGAAAAGTCCCAAAATAGCAAGAAACAATATTAAAACAAATTGAGCAAGTATATGAAAGGGAGTAACCGCAAGGTTCTTTTCAAAACTCTTTTTGAGGGCCCCAGTTTTAATAAATAACTTTTGAAAAATTATGTGCAATCTAAATACAAGTTATACTAGAAAAAAAATTCACGCGGGCCAGGCCGTGGATGGGACTCGAACCCGCACCCTTCGCAATCCGGGCGAATGCATTGACCAATTATGCTACCACGGCCCTGATGGCCGCGTCGAAAATTTTCTAGCCTTAAGCTGCAAGGCAGCGCCATCTCTTCGCATTGTAGGCAACCCACAATGTCAAATGAATACTTTTACAAGTATTAAACATTTGAAAGAAGAAATAGCAATTATAGTTATGTTTTTAACTGCTAGATATTTAAATCTAAAGAAAAGATTTACTTGAAAAAAAATTCGACGCGGCCATCAGGGCCGTGGTAGCATAATTGGTCAGTGAATTCGCCCGGATTGCGAAGGGTGCGGATTCGAGTCCCGTCCGCTGCCTGGCCCGCGTGGATTTTTTTCTAGTAAAACTTTTCTTTAGATTTTAACATCTAGCAGTTAAATGCTTAAAAAAAACATAAATTATGTACAGCTAAAATAAAAACGGCCTATGTACCGTTTTTATAATTCAAATATTATTTTATACTATAATATCCTTTCTTAAGTAAGCAACTCTTAATGTGTATTTTAAATTTATGAAGAGTCAAACCAAGAATATCATTAGGAATCTTTTTATAGAAATATACACCTTGACCCATAAATGATGAAAAGTTTGACTCACTATTACCTTTTTCCACAAATTAATCATATTTATCGATTGTTAGACGACACGAAGCTCGCTAGGTCAACTATGAAATGAAAAAACCTTTATTGGCCATCTTACACATTAAAAAAAACCTATGAACAAAAACATAAAAAAAGAGAAACCTTATCTAAGAACAAAAAATTGTGTGTGTCAGCTCCGACGCACGACTGGAGTTTACTCCTTAAGTTCGATAGTCTAACCAGACGCAAAAAGAGTTTATTTAACTTAAAAGAGATTGATACTGTATGAAAGGGTAAATTAAGAAATTAATGAAAATAATATACATATATAAATATATATTTATTCATTTCATATACATTTATTATAACTAATCGACGAAATATTTTACATTAAACTTTTTACAATAGTCAATTTCAGATGTGCATCATTAGGAATGTTGATAAATTATGTAATTATTATTATCAGACTATTATCATTTTTTTAATTATTCATTAAATCAACATTGTCTGCATTATTAATTACAGTGACAAGTGGTTTATGGTAACTATAATAAGACACATGGACGTTCGTAGATACGTGGTTCACGAATCTTGAAAATACCGCATCAATGGTTGTTCAACAGCTAACAAGTAACCAAAATAAAACATATAATTATGCTTATTTAAGCATATTGCGCATACACACATACATCGACACATACATGACTGTATAAAACAATACGGTGAGAAAAAAATAGCCATTGCTGAGTTTCTTGCCGGTTCTTCTCGGTAAAAGGTCTCCCGCCGTAGATTTACGAACCGATGGCGTAGCGTATGACTTTCACATGAGCTTGTAACCAGGGCTTGTTTACCGGTTAATTTTCAAACCTAAATCAGTGTCAAGTACATTAGGAGCGTTTTATTTAGGTTTGGCTCTACCTTAACCTTAAAAAACCGGTTTTCCTAAAAAGCGAAATCAAATAAATAGGTTTTGAATCAATTTAGAGGTTTTAAAAGGGTTTTATTTCGCTCTTACTGACGGCTGAAATAAATACACAACTACAAAATGAATAAGTTGACTCACTAGACGCTAGCAAAGGTGTCAATAAATGTACCAATCTCTGAGCATTAACAAGTTGTGACTTGATTAGTTCAAACAATACAAACTTCAAGCGATGCCGACGCGTGCACGTGTCGCTCTGGATTAAACCGGTTTATTAAGGTTTTAGGTGCCGCTATCATTTCGGGCGTGCTCCGAACGAAACCTTTACTGAAAACCGCTATTAACCTTCGTTTACCGGTATTTTTGAAACCGGTTTCAAGCCCTGCTTGTAACAGCCTAGACTGAATAAATGAGTTTCAGTTTGACACACAAATATTTATATTAACTATTTATTCTAGACTCGAACTTGCACTTGGCCTATTTTTCATTCCCATTCAATTTCCATGCCTAATAATCTTCCGCAATGAACTAGTCTCTTGATATTTTTTTTAAATATTACGTGATTTATAATTCCTACAAATGATTCGATTATGTTCGAAAGCATAAAATGTAATGAACAGAAATTGATCACGGAATTTTAGCTCCAGCGAGGCAATAAATCTCCTTTCTTATTGAATTATTACAAATCAAATCAGGAGAAACCTTGAATGAGTCTATAGATAACAAAGGAATTAGTATTATTAAAAGTCTGAAGCTCAATCATAATAATTCATTCATGAGAATTTTAGATTATTTTCGTGAAAATTGCCATTTTTAGGGTACCGTACCTCAAAATTAAATAAATAATAATAAATAAAACTAGTTTTTACGGGTTAATGCACGAAACTTTATTTATTAATTGACGTTTCGTAGCCTTTACAGGCTACGTCGTCAGAATCAAATTTTATTTAATTTTGTCGAGCTACTTTCGAAACAAACTCAAGAGAGGCTTTCTATCTCCTTCACCGGTTCTTCTCAGGAAGGTCTCCCAATTTTGGAACCGGTGGTAGTTTACGATAGTTAGGGTCAAATAAATAAACTCAAAATTACAAAAAAAATTTTAAATAAAATACTTTATTAACTAAATTAAGTAATAAATTCATACATAGATAATAAAATTTTAAAAATCGAACAATGAAATAACTGAACGCTCAATAAAAAGTCTTTCGAAGGTAGCTCGACAAAATTAAATTAAATTTGATTCTGACGAAGTAGCCTGTAAAGGCTACGAAACGTCAATAAATAAATAAAGTTTCGTGCATTAACCCGTCAAAGCTAGTTTTATTTAATGAGTGATGTGCGTGAAAACCTAAGAAACAAATAAATAATAATAAATATTATTTATTCATAATAAATCCGCGCTCATCTGTTATGAGACTGTATATCCCACGTGAGTGTGGAGGTCGTGGCTTTTTAAATGCCAAGAATCTCCACAATGGAGAGGTGTGCAGTCTCAGGGATGACTTCCTTAATAGTGACATTGTAGCAGTTGACAAAACCTAACGCCGCTCTCCTTCTTACATTTACTTTCTTCAGTCCCTCTTTTCCCTCTATTATTAACTCTCTTATTCCTTTCTGTTCTTCCATAATTTTCCTACTAATTCCTATTACTTCTTCATTTATCTTCTTGTTGCTTTCTAGTTTCTTCCCATCTTGTTTCATTATTCCTTTACTTTCTATCGCTTCCATTATTTTCTTACTTGCATCCATCATTTCTTCCATTCTTTTAGTTGCATTCTCTATTCCTTTCATTCCTTCTCCTCTTTTTTGTGTACTCACTTTCTTTTCTAATGCTTCTATTATCCTTTCACTCTCCTCTTTTTGTTCCATCACCTTCATCATCCATTTTTCTTCGCTTTACCTGCTTTCTTCTATCTGCATGCTTAGCCTTTCTATCATCCTAGTCATTCTTTTTTCTTCTTCTATCCTCTTTTCTTCACCTCTTTTGAACATTTCTTTTATTGTATCCATCATTTCCTTCATCCCTTGTTTTTCACCTTCCATACTTTTTGTATTCCTTTCATTCTTTTCTTCGCACTTTCCGTTCCTACCTTTCTTTTCCAATTCTTTTTCCTACGCCGCTCTCCTTGGCGAAAGAGAACTGGCGCAAGCCGACGGTGCTAAGCACCCAGGATCGCAAGGAAGTATGGAAAAGCAAGGAGCTCCACGGGCGGTTCTATCAGGCCCTAACAGGACTTGATGTGGACCAGCTCGCCTCGGTGAACTGGCTACGATTCGGTGACCTCTTTGCGGAAACCGAAGGGTGTCTGTGCAATTGCTGACGTAGTCATGATAACGAACAACTATCGGAGATATATCCTGAGGGATGGAACGGCCCACATTTGTCGAGCATGTCGTCGGCCTGGTGAAACCCTCAGATATACACAGTCAGTCATCATCATCATCATCATCATCAGTCTATTAATGTCCCCACTGCTGGGGCACAGGCCTTCCCGGTGGATGGAATAGGGAGATTGGGCCATGACCCACCACGCGGGCCCAGTGCGGATTGGTGGGTGCTAACGACTGCAGATGCAGCCGGGACCAACGGCTTAACGTGCCTTCCGAAGCACGGAGGAGCTCGAGATAGTAATTTTTGGTCACCCATCCAATGACCGACCACTGCGAAAGTTGCTTAAGTTCAACGATCGCAGCCGAACGCGCCAACCACTTGCGCCATCGAGCTCCAGTCAGTCATACCATAGATAAATGTATAGACTAAAATGGCCGACAGCGTTTTTGTATGTCCATGAAAAATCTATTTTAAAATTAAAGTTTTGTAGCTTTCTAGGTAAAAAAATTACAATACAAATTTTTTTTCGGTCTAATTGAACAATTATTAACCATTTAAAACATTTCCAAAAAGTGTCAACTGTGTGTTGGATTATAAACACTATACGAGAGTAAATCTGGATAATAGGGGTGATGACGGGGTACAGTAAACGAAATTCTATTTAGTCCGTCAGTTGGATGATCAAAAAATAATGGACACGTATTTTTTCTTTGGGCAATCAACCAAAAAATGACAAAGTTATAGCGCGTCAAAGTTTGGGAGTAGGGGCTCGTGACGTCACTTTTGAGTGAATTTTCCCTTATAAGTGTACTCAAACGTGACGTCATGCGACTTTTCAAATCAATATATCTCTGCAATGTTTATATTATGTGAAAAAAGAAAAAATATGTGTCCCATACTTTTTTAATTATCTACTTGATAAACGAAGAAAAAAAAATTTGTCATCATCCCTATTGTTATTGTGAGTGATCACACCAATATGTATTAACATCGACACCTCTGCACACTGATACTAAAAGATGGATTCGTTTATACTTTGGTTACGTAGGCTTTGCTGGGGTTTGTAGTTAGTGTTGTGCTATATAGCTTCTTCAGCGTAACCGAATCTATCGGATATCCAAAATATAAAAATATTCGAAAATGTAAACGTATTTGATTTAAAATTTACATTGATTTCGAATATGATTAGAACCTTTTCCTCTTTTCCAAACATATCTATACTAATATTATAAAGCTGCAGAGTTTGTTTGTTTGTTTGAACGCGCTAATCTCTGGAACTACTGGTCCGATTTGAATGATTCTTTCAGTGTTGGGTAGTCCATTTATCGAGGAAGGATCAAAATTAGGGATCCGTAATAAAATTGCTATTTTGTAACACAAGGTGTAAAATGGAAAACCTATTTTTGCGTGCGCTGCAAAAACTTTTGACAATAGAACAAAATAATGTACTACGGGTTTGTAGATCCCATTAAGACCTACAAAAAAGTCCGCAAAAAGATATATCTAGCTATCATGGTTTAATCACAATAACCGATTTTGTATTCAAAATCAGTATTTTCACGGAAACGAGAAAAACGCGGGTGAAACCACGGGGCACGGCTAGTTAATGGATAATCCGAAATATTTTCATTTACATATCCTTATCTGAGAATGCTCAAATTTTATTAATTAATTTATTTTTTAAGACCCTGAATGAAGGTAAAAATGACTCTTTCGCTGAATGTGTTGCTAAGCGCAAATCTCGAGAACAGCTGAACCGATTTCGATAATTCTTTTTTTAGAATATTCCTTGAAGTACGAGGATGGTTGTTACGCAGAGAAAAATTAAAAAAAAAAGCCTTAAAAAGTCCAAAAACAACACTTTTATACTCCCATACAAACGATTTGTAATAACACTTAAAAGTCAATTTGAACTTTAATACCATGCCATAAATTTCAAACGTTAGTGGAGAGGTTCCGGGAAGGCAAAATAATCGAGTGACGTGATGTCATTAAAAGTTTGGAAAAGGCAAATATACCATTTTCAGTTTTTTTTATATAATTATATGAAGTCATTTTAGTCTACACTACAGCTCTACACCGAAGTGAATCGAGGGCAGGCCACTAGTTTACCAATAAAAAAGGTTCAAAGGTACATCTAATGCTTATATATAAGAAATAATACCTACACAGGCGACGAAAACAAATAAATAACGGATAAATTACATTTTTCATAGATATATCTTATATATAAAATTCTCGTGTCACAATGTTAGTTACCATACTCCTCCGAAACGGCCTGACCGATTTTTATGAAATTTTATATGCATATTCCGTGGGTCTGAGAATACCTGTAACGAAGTGTTCTGAAACCTACAATGCGCCTTCGCGCCAAAATTCAAACTATTGGGTATTGTAACGTAGTGTTCTCATATGGGTTAGGAGGAATGTTATCCCAGGAAATTGATAGAACACTACGTTACACACCCTAAAAATATTTTTTGGACAATATTTATTTCTTTATAATGTTGTACTAAAAATAAATACAAACCTAAATTTTCTCATCTACCATCTGCCCCTGTTTTTATGGCGGTACGCAGTTCGCTGGGTCAGTTTTTGCGTTATATACGCAATATAATAACATAGATAGAAATAATGTTCACACAGTAATCATCTTAAAGGAAATGTACAAACAGAAATAATAATAACAATTAATGATTACATAAAATGTTGATCATTAGAATTATGTTCTTAGAATAGTGATTGCAGTAGATGAGCGTGAACCTTCTTCTAAAAATCGGTTTATTAGGAGATTTTGCTATAAAATTATTTATATGTCGGATGGGCGAGCGGGATAGGCGGTTGGCCACGTGGTTCATCTTGATCCGCCATCTTGGTTATTCAATGATATTTCCCGAAAATAAAACTGTAGTCTAGTGACCAAGCTAACGTTTAAATTTGAATCTTCTAATCATTTTACAAAATCAGCAATGATTGCAAAGGCACAAACGGATTGCTTTGCGAAGCGTGGAGAGTTCTATGCTAACGTCCGTTCACTAACGCGGCTCACGTCTGAATGCTGAATGCTCCTTCTAATGAAGCATAGCCCCTTAAATACTACCCTTAGCATAGACCACTCCCAAGTGATGACAGCTGTCACTGTCATTACTAGACGTTTCACAAAGCAATGGTACACTGACTGATGACATTTGTTGTCGGTTTAACGTTTCGAAGGAGCGAGTGAGACGCCATCCGCCGATATAAATATATATCTGTATTAATCCGACCTTGATCCGAAATTTTATATCCATAGCCGCATAGCATCCCTAGAGTTCATGATATTTGAAAACGAAACATGAACATAACGAATCGGTCTTATTTCTTGGAATTCGTAACAGAAGTCTAAAAATAACGAAAAGTACTTTGTTCTGTGGAAAATAACAATTTCACAATAATATTTATAACGCGAAATCGGATTCTTATTTGTTTAAACGGTTCAAAGTAGTACTAGCAGTTTAACGAGATGAAAGAGAACGTGACTAATGGTGCATCAAACATATCGAATCCAAGAATTTATTCGCATACCACGTGTAAAATTTTAGTTTTAGAAGTTACAAGTTATTATTAGATATCGGCTTTCATGAAATGAAATGAAAAGAAATGATACTGAATTCAAATTGACTTAAAATTCAAATTCAATATAGTTTATTCAATCTATGTAGGCTGTTACAAACACTTGTGAATGTCGAAAAGCTACGCCATCGGTTACTAAACGAAATAGGTACGATTAGGGGAAAAGGCTGAAATATGCATAAACGCCATAATTAAAGCACAACATGAAATGAAAAGTCATTTATTCAGTTTAGGCTGTTACAAGCACTTGTGAAGGTCAAGAAGCTACGCAATCGGTTCGTAAAACTACGGCGGGAGACCTTGTACTGAGAAGAACCGGCAAGAAACTCAGCAAGTGCTGTTTTTTTCTCCCTGTATTATATACAGAGTCGTCAAATTGAAAAATGACTTCAATATGAGATAACTCAATATTATTGAAAGCCTTTTTGAATCGTCCAATATTTTTTCCTAACACACATTCAGGATATCTTTTAGCTGATGAGAAGAATGGGCGCTAGAAACTCATCAGCATTTAATAGAAGTAGCACTATTTACATAAAATCATATCGCTACCAATACAACGCCCACGCAAATTATTATTGCTGTATCATACAGTATAAATAAATAATTATGCATTTGCATAAGCATGATCTGATTGAGCTTCCACTAACCAAATTTAAATCTCAGATTAAGAATATTCTTATGAATAAAGACTATTATAAAGTTAATGATTATCTAAATGATCGTAATGCATGGACATAGGGTTTCTTGTAATTTGTTATTTGATGGGTATGAGTCAGTTTTTGTCACAGTAATATGGTACCTATCTAATGCCGCTTCCTATATACTAAATATAAAATTTATTGTTACTATATACCTATATATCCTAAATAATGTAATGGAAGGTGACTTCGAAAGTATCTCTGAAGTCATTTTTCAACTTGACTACTCTGTATATATCAATACAGAGAGAAAAAAGCAGCCCTTGCTGAGTTTCTTGCCGGTTCTTCTCAGTACAAGGTTTCCCGCCGTAGTTTTACGAACCGATTGCGTAGCTTCTTGACCTTCACAAGTGCTTGTAACAGCCTAAACTGAATAAATGACTTTTCATTTCATGTTGTGCTTTAATTATGGCGTTTATGCATATTTCAGCCTTTTCCCCTAATCGTACCTATTTCGTTTAGTAGCGGAATATTAGTCTATTAGTATTTAGTAGTTATGACTCACCAGGAGGGTAGTCGTGGTAGCTGACAGTGGTGTAGAGAGCGAAGGATGCAGCAGCCAGTAAGGAGACCGGCCATAATGCAGCCACTATCCACAACTCTACCCGGAGACCGATATGTCATGACGATGACGTACCAGGGAGATAATCGTGGTAGCTGACAGTGGTATAGAGAGCCGAGGGTGCAGCAGCTAGTAAGGAGACCGCCCATAGTGCAGCCACTGTCCTCAATGCTCGACGGAGACCAGCCATCGCGTACAGATGCAGGGGGTGGCAGATAGCCAGGTATCTCTCCACGGAGAAGGCTGCAATAATCAGCATATAAAAGTACGAAGCTCTGAAAGGATAAGTGATTATGACTCACCAGGAGGGTAGTCGTGGTAGCTGACAGTGGTGTAGAGAGCGAATGGTGCAGCAGCCAGTAAGGAGACCGCCCATAGTGCAGCCACTATCCTCAACGCTCGGCGGAGACCAGCCATCGCGTACAGGTGCAGGGGGTGGCAGATGGCCAGGTACCTCTCCAGGGAGAAGGCCACGATGGTCAGCACGGAGACGTAGGACGCTCTGGAAAAAGAAGCATCATTGTATTAATTTTCTTGAAACAAATGATGAACACACACAGTTTTTTACAAATTATTTTCTGGAAGTGTTCTGAGGGATTGGAAATTGTTACTTTTGCAAGTTTATGATCAAGTTGCTAGCCATTATTTTTCTGGTCTATGTAGTCCTTAATAATTAGTTTGGAATTTTAGGTTTCGGGCCGGTCGGTCTTGCTACAAATAATTAAATCCGGACATCTAACAACAATTATTTAGTCCCAAACTTAAAAGAGCTTGTATAATGTAAACTCTAAACAGCTTGAAGTCGGAAAAAAATATTTCAAATAAATCACAGGATCGCTGAAACAAGAACGGGTCGTATTTTCTAATTTTATTGTTCCTAAAACTGTGTAATTAAAGCGTTATCGTCCAATGGAATATCTTCTTGTCTACAGGTCTTGTTGCGAGGCAAAAACAGATTTTTTATTTATTTATTTCCACGGGTCATCGCAAAACCATTCAAACTGCTTACCGAACGGAACAAATGCAACATTTGATTCCATTGAAGTGCCGCAATTCAATTCCGAGTTAAAAATTTTGTAGGAATATTTTAAATTACGTAACCTCCTCATTCGAGGAAACGAAAAGAAAAACAGTATTTCACGCTAATGGACATTCGCCACATCATTTGCGTATACATTTTCATACAAACTGAAACCTGTTTAGTTTTAATACTTTTCAATTGGAAACTCCCTAATACAACTATTCAGCACCTCTATCGACGTAAAAATACACGGGCTCCTTCTATACAAAAAACGATGATTATACGATTACGGATCTCGCAAGGTTCGTTTTTGGGCCTCCGATCCATCTCAGTAAGACTTCCACAGTAAACTTGCAAAACGATGACGATAACAGTTTAGAACATTCTAGGCTAAAATAGTACATAAACTATGTACTATTTTTAGTAGTCAGCAGGGAACTATTTTAAACGCAGCGAGGGATACAGAATTCATCGCTCTACTAATTATTATAGCAATTTTAGCATCCGATGAAATGTGCTCGGGAGTTAATCTACTAATACATACTGTCATTCTCACTACTTGAGGAAGACACACTAATTTTTGATAAAACCAAATCAAATCTGAATTTGAGTAAACTATTACGAACGAAGGTATGTATATGTATGCTCTTGAGTTCGGAACCATAAGGACTCACGGATTAAGACCTTAATTTCGTGATAGTAGAAAAATATTAAACTTAAGGGCTTGTTTCAAAAACTTCAAGTGAAGTTCTAACTAATAAATCTATTCAGCACCCCTATCGATGTAAAAACACACGGGCTCCTTCCATACAAAAAACGATGACTTACGATTACGGATCTCGCAAGGTTTGTGTTTGGGCCTCCGATCCTTCTCAGTAAGACTTCCACAGTAAACTTGCAAAACGATGACGATAACAATTTAGAACATTCTAGGCTAAAATAGTACATAGTTTAGGTAGTGAACCGGGAACTATTTTAAACGCAGCGAATGATTCAGAATTCGTCGCTCTACTAATTATTATAGCAATTTTAGCATCCAGACAATGCTATACTAATTGCGCTATAAATTATAGTGCGTATTACAAGCCCACACAATAAAGTAAAGTGTGAGTTATAAGCTATTATACTTATAGTGTAACGTCATTTGAACGCACCTTTAAGTTCGAAGTAGCTTACTTAGAACTTAACATATCAATTGTGAAACAGGGCTAATTAAAGCCTGCTTCCAATTTACGCAGAAAAATCCAAAATTAGAAAATAATAACGTATCTATTTAACTATAAAGACAAATGCGTGTTCAATGTAAATATCGGTTATAACATAGCGTACAACATTTTATCGGGCCTAAACTACGTAATCTATCACCCGTGTTATGTGAATGAGAACAGAAACAACAACTTGAAACTTCAATATCATATGCATTCTACCCAGGCAGTTAACAAACAATATTGTGAAGTCGAAAGGCCTCCTCAACAATTTCAAACTCTAATACCGAAAGCCTTGTAAGTGCTGTCTGGGATACTGGGAAGAATTGAAGTGACTCAACAAGGCATGTTATACGTCCCTCTCTATTTTGATTTGTAATCGTTTCGTAGACTTAGATTAAAACAAAACGGCTAGATACGGTACGCTCATACTTGCATCAAACAAAAACTGATCCCACGGCAGCGCGAACGGGACGGCGAGATCCGCGTCACTGCATTACCGACCCGAACGAAACAGCATGTTAAGTTTCAACGGCAGCGCGAACGAGACGGCGAGATCCGCGTCACTACACTACCGACCAATCACGCAACCAGTACTCGACGTCACTACCGAATAAGATTCAAAACAAACAGCAATTTTTATGAAAAAATATATTTTATAGTACTTACGAATGAAAACTGATGCCGTGGGTTTTATATTTAGTTCTTAGGCAATTTGAGCACTTTTTAAAAACACACTTAGGTATTGTTTTATCACATAAACACAAAATATTAGCAATATTTCTTTTTGGCGTTCACATGTACGTCGTTTGCATGTCAAGTTGTGACTAAAGCGATTAGGGTCGTGGACCACAATTCATGCGGATCACTTTTGTGAGCCTAGTGCCGTATCTACCCTTTTTTTTAATCATTAGAATTTTAATTTTAATCATAAAGTTAGTAGACTTTTTTTATTTACTTTTGACCATGTATGTGTATGCATCTGCCATGTGTATGACATAAATATATTATACTACGACATATCGTAAGATGATAAATGATAGATCCAATAATCGAGATAGTCCTACGGGTTTTTCGAAACTACGGGTAATTAGACAATGAAATGAAAAGTCATTTATTCAGTCTAGGCTGTTACAAGCACTTGTGAAGGTCAAGAAGCTACGCCATCGCTTCGCAAAACTACGGCGGGAGACCTTGTACTGAGAAGAACCGGCAAGAAACTCAGCAAGGGCTGCTTTTTCTCTCTGTATTATATACAGAGTCGTCAAATTGAAAAGTTACTTCAATATGTAATAACTCATGTAGTCACTTTCCAATAATGTAATGATAGATAGATAGATTTTTCTCCCTGTATTATTATATACAGAGTCGTCAAGTTGAAAAATGAGCGGACGGGACTCGAACCCGCACCCTTCGCAATCCGGGCGAATGCACTGACTAGGAAAGGCTGGGAAAATTTCGACGCGGCACGAAATTGCGAAGGGTGCGGGTTCGAGTCCCGTCCGCTGCCTGGTCCGCGTGGTTTTTTTTTCTAGTAAACTTTTCTTTAGATTTAAACATCTAGCAGTTAAATGCTTAAAAACAAATAAAAATATAACATTAGATTGAAACAAAAACAGCGTAACGGGCAGTTGTAACAGAAATAAAAGTCACGTTAAACATTACACATTTTTAACGAGTACACTTCAAATGCGAACGGTTTTGAGAGCTTTCGAAAATTAACTGCAATTTGGAAGCGGCACAAAGCGGCGTGCTCATATTAAAATGTTACTATGCAAAACGTTTTGAAACATCGTTATAGCTCCGCGGTTCTGCCGTGAAAAGGATGCCTTAAATTGTTATGAAAATCCGCTAAAGTGTGTTTCATAAAAACGCGGATTGTTTTGGGGATTAATTTAAAATAGTATATAACATTACAAAAAAATGTGTGCGTGTACTAGTGTACACACGTAAGAAGTGAAACTTCTTTATGGCCTTATTTTTCGAAAAATGATCTACATGCAACTTTCCAGAAATTGGTTAAATAAAGTTAAATTAGATAAAGTTTAAACAAAAGGATTTTATTATCATAGACATGAATACAAATTACTGCCTATGAAACTGTTATGATTACACGGCTCAGTAATCTAAGGCACATGTTCCACCTCCGACGATGAACGATAAGCGAGTAGAAACTAGAAACGAATTGGCAGTCCTGAGTTAAAATGCACGCGCATGGCTTTTGACAGCCAAGCCAGCTTAACCGAGAGAGTATAGCTGAGCGAGTATCGCTGAGCTAGTATCGCTGAGCGAGTATCGCTGAGCGAGTATCGCTGAGCGAGTATCGCTGGGCGAGTATCGCTGAGCGAGTATCGCTGAGCGAGTATCGCTATGCGAGTTTGGCTGAGCGAGTCTTATCTTTAATAACTATTGTCACTCAGCTACAAACGAGTAGAGAGAGTTCTCGCCGGCGACAGTGTGATCATTCAGCTATCAACTATTAATATAAAAAAAGATGGCGCGTAACGGAAAAATGAGACGCGTAACCGAAAAATGTGACGGTAAATTTTTTTCCAACGCCGATAAAGAAGTTTCACTTCAAAAATGCACGGAATGGTTGTTAAAACTATAACTGAGGGCAAAGTACGAATTTTTGACAAAAAAATGTGAATTTGTTTCTATGATAGGCTTGTCATGTATGCGTAAAGTTATATCATTTGATTTCCGTTTTCTATTAAAAAATGGCATATACTTAGTTTTATTTTTATTCAAATTTTAATTATTATTTTGAGCCAATTAGAAATATTATTTATAGTTATATTATTCTATTATTATATTTTAGGTCAATTCTATTTGTAATATGTACAGAAATGTCGTCAGCGAATAAATTGCATTGGTGTGGGGTAATACTGGGTAAATCATTGATGTATATTATAAATAGCAAAGGTCCTAGTATAGTGCCTTGTGGGACACCTACATTATTAACATTAATATTGGATTTAAATGATATTTCCTGTTTATTTTTTAATTTCAACATATTGACGCCGATTTCGTAAATAAGACTCTAGCCAATTTAAAGCTACTCCTATCAAGCCATATCTTTCAAACAAGAAGAAAGAAAGTCAAATGCTTTGCTCATATCAAAGAAAATAGGTATTGTATCTACATTTTTGTCCACATTTTCAGTTATAGTCTTTATTAAGTTAAATACTGCAAGCATAGTAGACTTGCCTTTGCGAAAACCATTTTGTTCATGCATAAGAATATTGTTTTTCCAAAAAATCATAGACTCTCGTATGCATTGCTTTTTCAAATATTTTAGATAATATAGATGTTAATGCTATTGGTCTGTAATTATCCAATACATCAGTGTTATTCTTTTTGTGGATAGGTTTTATGACAGATATCTTCAATATTTCCGGGAATTTACCTTCTGTAAAAGATAAGTTTAGTAGGTATGACAATATATCAGCAAGAATTAAGGCACAGTTTTTTAAGATCTTCGTATGGAATTCATCGTAATCAACAGATGTGGTGTTATTGAGAGATCTTTTTATTTTGAATACTTCTTTCGGGGTAGATGGGTTTAAATATATGGATTTATCTATTGATTTAATGTTATGGTTTAATTGCCATTTTATTATTCTTAGGCATCAAATTGTGTTGAAATATCTTAATGTTATTATTAAATTTAAGAATTTTATCGTCTTTATTATTTGTTATGTCTATAAAATAGTTATTAAAGGTATTGCAAATGTCAGAAAGATTGTCAATCATTACATTATCATTAGTTTTAAATTTATTTATATAATTATTGTTTGTATCTCATTTATCATAGAATTTTATAAGGTTCCAAGTCGATTAGCAAATGATCTTTTTCCTTAACTGTGTTTAACTATTTAATTTGAATGATTTATCAATGTTTTTTTATAGCATACTTCTATATAATTATATAAAACTCAAAGGTGACTGACTGACATAGTGATCTATCAACGCACAGCCCAAACTACTGGACGGATCGGGCTGAAATTTGGCATGCAGGTTATCCTGCGGTTTTTCTCGCGTTAAAATATCCTTTTGAATGAATGAATGGTAAACTAAGTAAATATAAAACTTAACTTTCTTTATAGACAATTTATTTAAAGAATTAATCTGGTAATCTTGATGTCCACACAAAATTTGTACCCCCGTTTTAACCTTTAGGGGGTGAGTTTTGGAAAGTCCTTTCTTCGCGTTTCCTAAATCATAATAGTTAACTATTTATAAATGCCAAATTTCAGCGTAATCTGTTCAATGGTTTAGATTCCAACAATCTTTTTTTGTTAAAAGGCCACCCTTTTAAACCTAATACTGTACTCCTACTGAAAACCATTCCTAACTTGAGATTGGTAATCGTGGGTTACCTATAATGCGAAGAGATGGCGCTGCCTTGCAGCTTAAGAATGGTTAGAAGAATTTCGACGCAGTCCGTGAGGGCCGCGGTAGCATAATTGGTCAGTGCATTCGCCCGGATTGCGAAGGGTGCGGGTTCGAGTCCCGTCTGCTGCCTGGTCCGCGTGGATATTTTTCTAGTTATATTTTCTTTAGATTTAAGCATCAAGCAGTTACATGCTTAAAAATTAAAATTAAGACATGTTTAACTCAACCGAAGGAAAACAAATATTGTAAATAACTTCACGCCATTATATTCCATTGACAAAACATCAATAACCATGGCAAGAGATATTTGTACAGCGGAACAGCAACTTTGGCGGCCGTTTTCCATTAACAGCTTTATTTATAAAGATTTCTCCTGTCCTGGCTGTAATAATGAAATCTAAAAATAGAACTAACTTGAGAAGTAATAAATAATGTTTAATTTAAATCTAAAGAAAAGTTTTACTAGAAAAAAAATCCACGCGGACCAGGCAGCGGACGGGACACGACCGCACCCTTCGCAATCCGGGCGAATGCACTGACCATTATGCTACCGCGGCCCTATTGGTCGCGTCGAAATTTTCCTAGCGTTAAGCTGCAAGGCAGCGCCATCTCTTCGCATTGTAGGTAACCCACAATGTCAAATGAATACTTTTTCAAGTATTAAACATTTGAAAGAAGAAATAGCAATAATAGTTATGTTTAAATCTAAAGAAAAGTTTACTAGAAAAAAATCCACGCGGACCAGGCAGCGGACGGGACTCGAACCCGCATCCTTCGCTATCCGGGCGAATGCACTGACCATTATGCTACGACGGCCCTATTAGCCGCATCGGAATTTTCCTAGCCTTAAGCTGCAAGGCATGGATTGGATGAGGATGGGGGAAATCATAACTATAGTTATGTTTTTATTTATTTTTAAGCATTTGACTGCTAGATTTAAACATCTAAAGAAAAGTTTTACTAGAAAATATCCACGCGGACCAGGCAGCGGACGGCACGCGTGGATTCCATTCTAGTAACTTTTCTTTAGATTTAAAAATCTAGCAGTCAAATGCTTAAAAATAAATAAAAACATAATGTTTAATTTGTAAAAAAGCTCGGTAGATGAGCAAGTACGGAGTGCTTTTAGTAGAATTATAGATATTTTTCAGGCTACGTTGTCACAAGATTGAAGTGTCGCGTGTCGTGTGTACTTCGTCGATAATTTAAGCAAATATTTCATCAACTCACACTTACTAACCTAGCCCCAAAGTAATTAATGCAGAGTTCATTCATTCATTGCATAAAAAATTTCACTCAAATTTCCAAGGGAGATATGATAATAACGGTTTGGTATTTATCAACAGATCGGTAGGGTAATGACTGCGTGGCGCCTGGTAGCGTGACGCCGCGGCCCACGCGAAACATTAAACCCACTACTATTTAAATGAGGCGAAAATGTTTGAAAATCCCCCCCCCCCCCCCCCTCAAATTCGAGTGATCTAGAGGCCCCAGACGGAGAGGAGACTCACATCGTGGGGAGATGCCATCCGCCTGGAATACCTCTAGAGGCACTCGCCAATTCACGGCTTGAGGTCCCCTTAGGATCTCGCCGTCCCCTGGCACTGTAAAGGTCATCTGCGACAAACAGCATACACACTTAAAAAAATAATAATTAAAATCCATGGATTTTATTAGCGTTCCTGATTCCATCAAGTGGTAAAGAAGACTTTCATCTATCTATATATATAAAACTCAAAGGTGACTGACTGACATAGTGATCTATCAACGCACAGCCCAAACCACTGGACGGATCGGGCTGAAATTTGGCATGCAGGTAGACGTTATGACGTAGGCATCCGCTAAGAAAGTATTTCGATCAATTCTATCCCCAAGGGGATAAAATAGGGAATGAAAGTTTGTATGAAACTTTGTCAATTTTAAACCGATCGGGCTGAGACTTTGCATGCAAATATAAGAAGAATCATAGATGAATGTCATTGTGTATAATACAAGCCTGAGAACAAAAACTGTAGTTTACACTTCAGCTCTACACCGAAGCGAAGCGAGGGCGGGCCGCTAGTTATTAATACACCTGGATAGAGCAATCCGAATAAATCACACACAGAAAACAGTTAAAGTTAGTTGGTGCAAATCACGGTTAGTGTGCATTTTTTATAATTTTCATTTGAAAATTCTCCACGGTGTAACATCCTAATGATTTCTAACTCGCTGATACGAGCGTGTGTAAACGCAGCCGGGTGCGGCGACCCATCCTAATTGTCACGGTAACATTGATCGCCTGCGGTTTGGTAATTAATTGTCGTTATGTCCCAGTTTTGGCACTGTGGTGAATGACGTATATTCGGAGCTCCACCGTCCGTCGAGCTAATATCTGAGACACGATTACGTCAATAGAAATGAGTAACAATCAATTAATCTCTTATCTATTAGACAAGTCCGTCCGTCCGTCCGTCTGTGGTGCTGTTTCAGCGGCCAAACCGTAAGAGATAGATAAAGAGAATATTTAAGTTATAAGCTAAGAATAGTCTGATAAGACTACAAACCGGATTTGAGTAACGTAGCACTTCCGGTTTTCGAGAAATCACGAATTTCAAACGAAACCACACAAAATCTCCGAAGTTCTCAATTAATTAAAAACATTTTTTTTTTGTTTTGGTGAACATTTGGTTCACTGGTTTACTAGTTATATTTATCTACACCCATGCTTTAAAACCTTTGTAAAAGATTCTGAAACAGCTTATAGCCAATATTAAAACAAACAATTTCTTAAAACCCATGACATCTATCAAAGGGATGATATGATAATTCAAATTGTTTATTATAGACAACAAAATTGTCCAATAAATCGTTGGGAACAATATTTAACTTAAATGCTATGTTATTTTTAGGATTTAATCAATGTGTGTTTTATAAATATTAAAAATTGTATTATAAATAAAAGTAAATAAATAATAAATAAATATTTCCAACACTCACACCAATTAGCCTAGCCCTAAAGTAAGCACTGTAAGGCTTGTGTTATGGGATACTAGGGTAACGGATAGAATACATATATTGTACATATATAAGTATATTTATATAGAAATACATATTAAACATCCATGACTGGAGTACAAATGCTCGTATTCATCACACAAACATCTGCCCCCACCGGGATTCGAACCCGGGACCTCTCGAGTCGGCTACACCATGAAACCCGGCGTATAAACCACTCGGCCACAGAGGTCGTCAAAAAAAAGTAAAAAGTAATCTAAAGGAAATGTCAAACCAAAATGAATTTATGTAATTAATTAATCTTAATATATATAAATCTCGTGTCACAATGTTTGTCCTCAATGGACTCCTAAAACACTTAACCGATTATAATAAAATTCGCACACCATGTGCAGTTCGATCCAACTTGAGAGATAGGATAGTTTAAATCTCAAATTATAGTCGCAATTTTAATTTATTGCTAAATATTACTTTTGGGCGGTACGAAGTTCGCCGAGTCAGCTAGTATTTTATATAATGTTGTACAACTCCTTCGCCTTTTTCGATCCTTTCCGCACAAAGGGTTTACTCATCAGACAGCCACATTCTCACTGCTTGATGCGTAGCATTTTTTTTTTATATAGCCAGGTAGGCAAATTACTCTACCCCACCTAATGTGTGATAAAGTCCAAACGCAAAGATAGATTAGATGGTATTTTACGATTTTGGTATTTGTACGAATTTAAAAAAAAAAACATTCACGCACGTTTCACATCCAGGGCTTGAAACCGGTTTCGAAAATACCGGTAAATAAAGGTTAATACCGGTTTTTAGTAAAGGTTTCGTTCGGAGCGCATCCGAAATGAAAGCGGTACCTAAAACCTTAATAAACCGGTTTAATCCAGAGCGACACGTGCACGCATCGGCATCGCTTGAAGTTTGTTTTGTTTGAACTAATCAAGTCACAACTTGTTAATGCAGAGAGATTGGTGCATTTATCGACACGTTTGCTAGCGTCTAGTGAGTCAAGTTATTCATTTATTATCGATGCCGTCAGAAGGAGCGAAATGAAACCCTTTAAAAATCGCTAAATTGATTCAAAACCTATTTGATTTCGCTCTTTAGGAAAACCGGTTTTTTAAGGTTAAGGTAGAGACGACCCTAAATAAAACGCTCCTAATGTACTTGACACTGATTAAGGTTTGAAAATTAACCGGTAAATAAGCCCTGCCCTGTTCACTACCACAACGCCATTAAAAAAAACTTCAGTCTTACCCATGCGCAGGTTTCCCCTTCGCGTTGTTTTCAGCGATAGAGTTACGTCCCGCGACATGTACGTAATTATACTACGTAAATTAAACAAAGGCTTAAATTGCTATTCCACAATAGCTACCTATCAAGTAACTATATTATTTGCGAATTGCGATAGCTAGAACATAATTGTTAGGCTTTCGTATTGTATGCGATCCTATCTGACGGAAATAATATATGACGGAAATTACTAGGCACTTTGTAACACATTTTCGGTAGTGAAATAAATAACGGAATGTTATATAATAACGTGTATTATAATCAAATGTTAAAATTGGTTAAAGCACGGCGAGTGTTCTGAGGAGTTATTCTCTCTTATCCCACCTTCCCCTTTCCTTCAGAGGACCACGCGCGCTGGCCTACGTTGTATCAGTCTTACTGTGGTCACAATTCCAACGCGTGCAAAGAAAGGAGATTGCTCAGCTTCCATACATGTTTGGCCTAAAAACCAATAACCATGAAAAATTGTTTCCTAGATTCGAAATTATATATAAATTACCGTAGAAACGAATATTATCGACGGCCACTCCTGAGAACATCTATAAACCATATACACTGAATGATTTTGAGGTTATGTTTGCAAATAGGCACATAGGTATTAGAATAATAAAAACCAAATAACTTATATAGGAAAATAGGGCAATCAAGCCAAGTACCGATATTATGTATTAGATTCAGGTATATAGAGCATGTAAAATAACAGATAATTGCCTGTTTTTAAAATTAATGCACAAGAGTAAGTTTTAAAATCATGATTATGCCATTGCGACTTTCAGAAGCAATCTTGTTTCATTTGACAAGTGTCTAACACTAATTACACTAACAAAATGCATGTCAAGGAACTGGTACCTGCTTACCTATGTTATGAGAAACATGGAACTGTTATCATAATTTTATAAAAACCAATAGGATATTTTCTTAGTAATAATTAGGTTTATAATGGTAAAAGGTAATTCTAATGTAATAATATATTGCGTAGGTTCATGATAGTTCTGATCAATGTGTGAAATATGTATATTCCTGACATAGCTTAAATATTCTGATAAGGTAAATTAATGAAATAAAACAACTTAAGTACTTTTATGTTGCGTTTAATATTACATATCATCTACATTTTGAATTAAAATATCATCGAAATATTTTATCAATCTTTACAAAATAGATTTGTTTTGATGTTATATAAACAACCTCGATCAGTCTTTGTGAATGTTACTACACCCATAGCCAATAAAAATGATTCGTATGTTTTCCAAACCGGTAAAAATAGAAGTCCTTTTTTAAAATTAATATATTATTTAAAGGTGGCCGTTAAAATCTAATGACTGTAAAATAAAGTATAAATTACGCCAAGAATTACTGTATATGTCAATATTTTATTTGCATTTAGGCCAATTTGACCAATCTCCTTTGGTGACACATTTCTTTGTCGCACTATCCGTAAATGGAATGCTTTGCCTGCACACGTGTTCCCTCCCTCTTACAACCTGGGATCCTTTAAAAGAGGCGTGAAGAAGCAACATGCAGGCCGGCAGGGTGAGGATGGCTGGTGTGGCACGTAGAACTGCTGTATCAGCTATCTTCGCGTCTGGACTTCACCTTCACTTAACATCAGTTGGGGTGGAGTCATTTGTCGGACCTATCTATAAAAAAAAGCAATTTTAGAATTTCCCGTGTGGTGAGTATGAAGTTAAACAAGGACCGAGTCTAGTGTCCAATGTGGTACCTTATATAAAATGTTTACTCCATTTGTCCCATAGATGGAGCTGAATTAAGAAAAAATATTAATTTGTTTCTTAAAAACAGTGATGTTCACACACTTAATACAAGAAACAAAAATAAACTAACTTTACCTGCTGTAGGCTTCACAAAATCAATAATTCATTTAAAGGTCTTTGTGTTCGCTTATACAATAAAGTCCCAAGCAATATCCAAGAGTTAAGCATAAATAAATTCAAAGATAGTGTAAAAAAGCACTTATTAAAAAAGCTTATTACAAAGTGTCTGATTATATTACAGACAAAAATGCTTGGGTTTGAACTGTTCCAATCATTCCAACAGGTGTTCTATATTAAATAAATCATGATTGTATTGACGTTGTAACAACATAATGGGACCAATTCTGGCGTTACATTCTCTAAACCTAAACTTAAAATTAGAGTGCTAATTTTAGTTTAGGGTTAGAGAATTGGTATTCTGAAATGGCTAACTAACTAAATTAAGAGAACAGTTGACAGCTGTAAACGAGCATCTAAATTGAATTCACAGATTGTGTACAAGCATTGAACCGGTAATTATCGGTTTACTCAAATTAGCAATAATTACTTATTATTCAGTGATTTTGACTTATTTTTTATTTTATTTAAGTAAATCTTTGTTGTTCTTCATCATCTTTGAAATATGAAAACTCAACATAACTTTGTTATTTTACTGTATGAGAAATTATGAATCAATAATATTAAAGAGTGAATACTTGCCTACTCTGTGGTACTTAGGGTTTCTAGATTGGGAGTGTTTATCCTTATTTTGGGGAAAAATAAGAACTTGAAGAAATGTAATCTGCGGGGAGAACTTAAGGAATCATATTTTTTCTTTGAAAAAGCCAAGTATTTACATGGGCTAAACGATGTGACGAAAAAAAATTACAAAGAAGTGCATCGAACGAGCAATTAGGTAGGTACCATTGCGCCGTGATGCAGTCTAATCATTCAGATGAAGTAAATAAGGTAAGTGTACTCGTCCGACCAAAAACGTTTATTGTTTTGGCACTACGATTGCCCGGCGGCACCGCGCCGGCGCTGTATTCATGCAACGGGCCGTGGCCGAGCCGAGGCGGGACCAAGTTTTTTCCGAGCGTTATTTCATTTGTTGCTCGATTGTCAGTCGGTTACTGCATGACAACCGAGCATATAGCGTATAAATAGCGTGAATGTTATATTTTACATGGATTATGTCCATAATCATCAAATCATAAAATAAATTATTTAATATTAGTTAACTAGAGAAGTTCGATGGCGCAGACGATTAGCTCGTTCGGCTGCGATCGTTGAAGTTAAGCAACTTTCGCAGTGGTCGGTCATTGGATGGGTGACCAAACATCTTCTATGTCGAGTTCCTCGTTCTCCCGGCTGCATCTGCAGTCGTTAGCACCCGCCAATCCGCACTGGGCCTGCGTGGTGGGTCATGGCCTAATCTCTCTATTTCATCCATAGGGAAGGCCTGTGCCCCAGCAATGGGGACATTAATAGGCTGATGATGATGATGATGATTGGTTAACTCTGCTACGGCCGACAGGGTCTAACGTGAACCATCCTTGAAAATTTCTCGCATCGTAAATTCCCAATCCAGCGTATCTATCTAATACCTATAATTTCGGTTTCGGTAAGAGGTTGTAAAATTATCCCTTCGGCTGTTTTGTGAAGAATTTATTCTCATTTATTGTATAATCCGAGATGCGTAACCTATTTTTATCTTTTTTGTTTCTATCAGTTTTTGGCGAGATCATCCCAATTATTCATTTGGTGAAGATGCCCAGTTTAGGATATATAAAAACAAACTTTTCAATTACAAACAGTAGGTACTTATTTCGTGTTTTAAGAAATATGATTAGCTTATAAAAAGTTGGAAATAAAAACATTTCTAACTAATAGGTATTAAAACTGCTTCATAGAAACAAAACCACATAAAACAAAGGAACAAATAATACATTAAAGTCTAAAGTACCTACATTTAAAGTCAAAACAACAATTGGATGGAATGCAAATCACTGACACCATACCTCTATTATCTTGTTAATTATTTGACTATGTACTTTAGATGTAAGTAGGATCTGTAAGTATTACTTATAGAATTAGTACATAGATTTTTTACCTTTTTAGGTTGTTTTTATATGAAGTGGATTTTTATTTATGTTATATAAGATTTTACCTTAAATTATTTAGTATTTTATACAAGATATACGTGTACATTACCTACGAAAGACCACAATAGCGCAAGTGTAACGCTTTCGTTCTGCGATCGTGAATGTTAAGCAATTTTCACAATGGCCATTCTTAGGATGGGTGACCAACCCAAAATAAATTAAATCGAGTTCCTATGTTGCTGCTCGCTGCAGCTCGGATTTATTATAAGCAGGACACATTAATAGGCTTATAATAAATCCGCATCGTAACATAGATCCACCTACCTTTTAAAAAAAAATAAAAGATCTAGCTAATATATTATTATCACCATCGTTGTTCATTATTGTATAAAATTTATGTATTTTTTTAACGAAATAAACCCATATCCAACCTTAACAACAAGTTCAAAACTTAAGTACAGCAATCATTTACGTGATATTTGGCCCCAATTATTCACATTTAAATTTAGAGAGGACCTCCGTAGGTCCTTCTTAAATTTAGTGTGACATTTCTAATTTTAGAGAAAATATGACATTTAGAACGCGTTTCAGAATACCATTTAATCATCTAAATCTAAGTTGAATAACATAGCAACGTCAATTTTAAATTTAGAGATAGAGTGTCATTACAGAATACCAAATTGAATTTGACAACTGTATATCTAATTTTAGTTAGTTTTAGATATAAGTTGGCACGCCAGAATTGGGCCCAATGATTTGTAAATGTTGTTACATTATTCTTTTAATGTTGTGGAGTTTTTTTCGCTCGTTTTTCTCCGCAGCTAAAAAATAAGTAGGGAAAAAAATGTTTGGACGATTCAAAAGTGTTGTACTATACATCCAATTTGAATAAAGATATATTGATTTCTGATTTCTGATTAATTTGTACTCACGGTATGGTTTAGTTCAATTGAAATATATAGGGCTTAAATAATTTCGAAATATTTTTTCTATACGTTCCGGAATCTAGTTTTATTTAATTAACTACTGCATTCCTGACTTGGGGTCCTTAGTACATCTAGAGCGAACTGTAGTAGGTATGTGTTCGTATTATTAATTGAGGAATCACATGCAAGTCTGATTTTCCGATGCCTCTGGATGTGCAGAAATCTCGGGATTTGTATAATTCGATGAATGGTGCGGTGTGGCGATACAATTTAATTATTTACGGAGATATGGTTAATGCGCCTATGAAGGATGAACAACGACAAATTAAAAACTTATAATGCGATTCAACTAAGATTAGGACCGACTGGGCGCCATATTTTGACGTCATAGCTGTCAATTCAAACCAAATAGGTAGGGTGAGCAAAAAAAAAGATTTTATTTAATAAAACTTCTAACTAAGATTAAGTGAGAAAAAACATCAGATTTTTTTATTAAAATATTTACTAAGATTGAGAAAAAAGCAACTAATTTTTAATAATATTTATTTAATAAGACTAGAATCTAGCTCTTCAATTTCGCTCATCTCTGCATTACCGCCGGAGTAGTTATGAATAATCATACACTATTACTAGGTCACATACGAACATGCATCCTTTGGGTATACGAAAGTTTTAACCTGAGTTTCTGAACGCAACTTAAAGTGACATATGGTTGACGGCTTAGGTTATCAACCATTAATAGCCAAAGCTCAATAAATGAAAAAAAAATCAACCAATATTAATTATCAATATTTGTTATTGTTTGTATATAAATGTGTGGTTTTTATTCTAGAATTAACAGAGTGCTAAAAAAGGTTATCAAGTTTTTTTTGCAAACCGTACTTTTCAAGCGACATTTGACAGATGGAAGTCATTGGCTTTCCTATTCTTATTTGAATTGCATTATACTAACGCGAACGTCGTCATAAGCTGCGGCGGCGCGATTAAGCGCTAACGCGCGAACTTCGCGCTGGCACGCAAACCCAAGAAGCAAACAGAACTCCAGAACTGTTTCAGTACACCTGATCAATATGACGAACACAATAGGCTAGTTGACGCTTTTTGGAAATATGTTTTAAATGGTAAATAATTGTTCAGTTAGACCGAAAATAAATGTATTGTATTTTTTTTTGAGACCTAGAAAGCTACAAATCTTTAATTTTAAAATAGATTTTTCATGGACATACAAAAACGCTGTCGGCCATTTTAGTCTATAGATTATCTATGGTATGACGGGAACAATAGTAAACAAACACTCGCAAGCACGTAGGATATAACCTATCTGAATTTACATTACAAAACTATGATTTCTAATAGATTTCATGATAAATATAGTACCTAATTATCATGATTGTATTGTACGAGAATAAAGAAACACATCATTTAAAACTCCAGAAATGTTGTGGTTTCAATTTTTAAGGTTATGTATGTACCTGCTAAGTCAAAGAGTTTTATCGTTTCTGCTTTCACAAATCCGGCGTCCAGCATTAATTTAGTTAAGAAAACCAATAAACGGAAACTTTTCTTCAAGATATAAGAGTTTTTAGATAATATATTTTAGTCGGACGAAAGAAACCACAGTAACACGACAATGACATTTAATTGTTTTGCTATTATGTTGACGTCACAATCATGGTGGACAGCGTTTTTAGTGTTACAAAGCATAGACTAAAAAACTATTTTTCAAATTAAATTACTACAGCCATCTTCTAATTTTATGAAGTGAAATCGATGTATTTAGGTTCCTCATACCAAAAATTATAAGAAATAAACATTTGTATAGTGCAATTTGACATGAGTCAACTAGCCTATTATGAAAATAAAACGATAAATTATGGTGTCGCAAAGTGGCGTAGCCACAGTGCCTTAAGCGCAGGCTACACAACTTGCTAAGCGAAGCTAAGAAAGCTAAATAAATAACGTAATATAGGTTCACACCTATATAAAATCTGTAGATTTTTGTTCTTTTATAGGAGGTATGCACGAGCAGACGCTTCACCTGCTGGTAAGTGATCACCTTTTTTAGTGTGTATGCTGTTGGTCGCAGATAACTTTTACCAGGGCTTGTTTACCGGTTAGTTTTCAAACCAAAATCAGTGTCAAGTACATTAGGAGCGTTTTATTTAGGTTGGGCTCTACCTTAACCTTAAAAAACCGGTTTTCCTAAAAAGCGAAATCAAATAGGTTCTGAATCAATTAAGCGGTTTTTAAAGGGTTTCATTTCGCTCTTACTTACGGCATCGCCTTCGCCGTTTCAATTCAAATTTATAATGATTTTATGTCAGTTTCTTTCCTGCTACAGAGCGAGTGAGTGAAGTAGTAGTAGTCAGACAGATAGTTTCATACTTGATTGATTAGTTCGAACAAAACAAACTTCAAGCGATGCCGACGCGTGCACGTGTCGCTCTGGATTAAACCGGTTTATTAAGGTTTTAGGTACCGCTGTCATTTCGGACCCGCTTCGAACGAAACCTTTACTAAAAACCGGTATTGACCTTTATTTACCGGTATTTTCGAAACCGGTTTCAAGCCCTGACTTTTACAACGTCACCGGGTTTGGGGACGGCGAGATAATAAGGAGACCTCAAGCCGAGAATTGGCGAGTGCCTCCATACGTATTCCAGGCGGATGGCGTCTCCCCACGGGGGGAGTCTCATCTCCGGCTCAACTAGAGGGCGTCTCTGAGACTCGGACCTCGACTCTAGTTAGCCGTTGCCGTGGGGGACGGAGTGATCGCCGCCGCCCACCGTATCATCCCTTACAACACTAGGAGTATCACGAATGGGATGCCACGATGGTCACGTATTCTACACGTTACAAGGCACTGACTGGTATAGGAATGTGGGCCTTGTAGATACCACAGTATTCTTAGGGATAACTTTAGATTCTAAGCTTCAATGGGGCCCACATATTGATAAATTGTCAAATAGACTTAGCTCTGCAGCATATGTCGTAATGAAGATACGCCAGTTAACGGATGTAGACACGGCCAGATTAGTGTACTTTAGTTATTTCCATAGTGTAATGTCGTACGGAATTTTATTGTGGGGAAATGCCGCCGACATTCAAACTATTTTTGTGATGCAGAAGAGAGCTATTCGATCAATTTATAATCTTAAAGTTAAAGAATCGTTAAGAGATAAGTTTAAAGAATTTGGAATAACGACGGTCGCATCACAATACATATACGAAAATTTATTAATTGTAAGAAAAAATATTAATTTGTTTCTTAAAAACAGTGATCTTCACACAATTAATACAAGAAACAAAAATAAACTAACTTTACCTGCTACTAGGCTTCACAAAATTAATAATTCATTTAAAAGTCTTTGTGTTCGCTTATACAATAAAGTCCCAAGCAATATCCAAGAGTTAACCATAAATAAATTTAAAGATATTATAAATAAAAACACTTATTAAAAAAGCTTATTACAAAGTGTCTGATTATATTACAGACAAAAATGCTGGGGTTCGAACTGTTCCAATCATTCCAACAGGTTTTCTATATTAAATAAATCATAATTGTATTGACGTTGTAACAACATAATGATTTGTAAATGTTGTTACATTAGACTTTTAATGTTGTGGAGTTTTTTTCGCTCGTTACGGTATGAGTGGTAGGAAAAAAATTTTTGGACGATTCTAAAAGAGTTGTACTATACATCCAATTTGAATAAAGATATATTGATTTCTGATTTCTGACTACCTTTTGTTGTGTGTTGTTGTGTTTCTGTCGCTGAGAAAGATTCTACGGCTTTACGGGGTAGTGGAGTGGGTCACGGTAGGCAACGGCGTGTGTGATGTTTTTGGTATCGCAAGCACCAATAGGTCATGGTGGACGCTTACCATTAGGTGGGGCATAAATATGCTTATTTATAACCCTTTTACCATAAAGAAAAACGATATAGCGCACCAGTTCTTTTCACCTTAATCACCAACAGAAATAAGCTCGATGGCGCAAGTGGTTAGCCCGTTCGGCTGCGATCGTTGAAGTTAAGCAACTTTCGCAGTGGTCGGTTATTGGATGGGTGACCAAAAAAATTTACTATCTCGAGCTCCTCCGTGCTTCGGAAGACACGTTAAGACGTTGGTCCCGGCTGCATCTGCAGTCGTTAGCACCCACCAATCCGCACTGGGCCCGCGTGGTGGGTCATGGCCCAGAAACGATACGGGGTGATATTTGACCATGTTTGTATGTATTCTTGTAAATAATGTCAATTTTAGCTATTTAGCAATTAATTTATAGACATGTATTAATTTATAATTTCAAATATGTAACTATTTTCATTAAGATATCGTATATAATATTTATCTTATTAAAATTTGTATTTTTGGAGTTTACTCCTTAAGAATCGATTTGCATATATAAGGGGCCCGGTATGAGAAAAATGTGAGGAGTACAATCTATCGATGAATGACCTCGTTACGTTTTTGGTGCGCATCCTATGTCGCGCAACTTTGACAAACAAAGATGACGGATTGACATTAATATTTTTTTTTTTAAATCTGAACTGAATTTAGATATTGTTTCTGATAGAGCAATGGGGACAACGAGGTATGGTACAACCATGATGCGGTATTTTCAAGATTCGTGAACCACGTATCTACGAACGTCCATGTGTCTTATTTTAGTTACCATAAACCACTTGTCACTGTAATTAATAATGCAGACAATGTTGATTTAATTATTATTTAAAAAAAAAATGATAATAGTCTGATAATAATAATTACATAATTTATCAACATTCCTAATGATATATTTATGCGCATCTGAAATTGACTATTGTAAAAAGTTTAATGTAAAATATTTCGTCGATTAGTATATGAAATGAATAAATATATATTTATATATGTATATTATTTTCATTAATTTGTTAATTTACCCTTTCATACAGTATCAATCTTTCTTAAGTTAAATAAACTCTTTTTGCATCTGGTTAGACTATCTAACGTAAGGAGTAAACTCCAGTCGTGCGTCGGAGCCGACACACACAATGTTTTTTATTTACATTTACGGTATGAATTGTAAATATGAATAAGAAATATTTAACATATAGCATAATAAATAAGCTGTTACACACTACAATGTAAAAAGTTATCATACCAATTTAATATTCAGGATAAAAAATTCCACGCAGAGCTCCAAACCAATTTGCCATTTTTTTCCTTATAACCGTCGTCAACCTTTATTCGATATCCGATGTTTTTCTGATATTTTTCGAGGTTAAAAAATGTTACTACATATGCATTTCGCTTTTCGCTGTAGTATTTGTTGAGTTTTTTGGCGATCCTTCCTTAACCACTGGGGTTAAAAATAAATTTAAACGACAAGTACTAGATGTATAACTATGGTCGGGAGAAATTTATCATTTACGAGATTAGATATCCTACTTATATTATACAGGTTGTTACAAAAATACAAATAAAGCTTGAAGGGCGTTGAAGTACATCATATAAGGAGTGTTCTATAATTTTCTTAAAATATTTGCAGGAAGTTTTAAATTTTTATAAAAACAGTTATTTTTAATGATCCTCGAACTAGTGACGTGTCTTAAAATGAACGATATTTTTATTAATCATAAAAAATAACTGTTTTTATAAAAAGTTAAAAATTCATGCAAATATTTTAAGAAAATTAGAGAAGACTCCTTATGACGTACTTCAACGCCCTTCAAGGTTTATTTGTATAAATACGAATTTTTGTAAGTTTGTGTGTTTGTTTGTTACTCAATCACGCAAAAACTACTGAAAGTATTTGGTTGAAAGGACATGGCTAAGAAACTGCCCTTAACATAGATAATTATTTCGCACTAGCCAGGAACATTACAATATTTGTTTATGAATTATTACGAGTCTATTATTCTCATAAAACTTTCGTCAAATAATCAATATTTAAAAGTATAATAATTGACTTTATTTCTATTCCAAAAGGAAAAGAAATCCGTTTTACAAAAAAAAAATGAGCAATAAATCTACACAAAAATTATGTATATGTCGAAATAAACAATATTAATTCCAAACTCCAAAGAGCTATGAAATACTTGGCCCTATTATTTATAACAAATCACTGAAGGTTTGATTTTTCTGATCAGACTTAAGACAAGGCTGTATTAAAATTAATTCTTTGATTTTTGCAACTAAACAAAATAAAACATCACAGATTTCCTGTCAGGCCGACGACAACAATAATTGTTTACTTCATTCACATATATTGTGTGTGTGGAGTCTGGCGAAATCCACAAAAGTGCACCGCCATTTTCCAAAAAGAAGAAGAAGAACATATTGTCTGCTCTACCCATATCATATAAATTAATATTGTTTAAACCGTGACGTCTTTGTATATGTGTGTTGTGTTGTGCTTTCAGAAAAGTGAAATACTCAAGGAAGAACATATATTCGGTTACTTACTTTATATTACCTTAATCTGTTTCTACCGAGCAGTCTTTCTCGTGACTCTCTCACTACTGGACATTGGCGAAATTTCTGTGTAAAACGGAAAAAGCCACAGAAAAAAAACACACATATCGCGCTTTCACGACATACTTAAAAAAAGGGAAATTAAAATCCTACTCAACAATCGAGTCTGGCGAAATCAACAAAAGTTCACCGCTATTTTCCAAAAAGAAGAAGAAGTATTTGTATTTCTTTTTGTTTTAAAACACTTTTTGTGAATGGTTAATCAGAGATATTGGATAAAAGATTCTAAGAGAATGCGAAATTGATTGGCTATATCTTTTATCAAATGTGGCAAGGTAGTGATGTAGAAAGTGTTTACATATTTTTCAATATTAATAATAATAATAATAAATATTCTTTATTGCACACAACAAAGGACACAAGACAAAAACAAATGAACGAAGAAAGAGTACAATAGGCGGCCTTATTGCTAAACAGCAATCTCTTCCAAACAACCTATGGAAGAGAAGGAATAATAATAGAGAAATATAGAAGGGTGCAAAAGTAAATACAGGAGCCATACTTACATAAATATAAGAGAAACAAAGAAATAGGATATTAAATGAATTTAAGATAAAGAAAGGAAATAGCTTTTTACTTGATCGCTAAAGGAATTTGGCGAACGAGCCTTTCTGATACCCTCAGGAAGTGAATTCCAAAGTCGAGCAGCGTGCACAGAAAAGGAGTAAGAATAGAAGTCCTTTTCTTGTCACTACAGGGAATCTCAAGAAGTAGGTTAGAAGAGGATCTCAGCGAGAGCTGTGAAGAAGAGGATAAAAATGAGAAACACTGTTTAAGATAAGGTGGGGAAGATGGCAGGAAAAGTATAGAATAGAGAAACGTTAGAGTGTGTAGATCTCTGCGCCGGTGAATAGGGAGCCAATTAAGTTTATTACGGAAGTGAGACACGTGGTCGAATTTATAACTTTATAATATTATAACTTTATCAAAATTTCCTGAGCCCTTTTTCATTAAAATTATAAACTTTGAACCATTCAGCATTAAAAATTACTCAGTGCAATATTAACCTACGAATATATATTGCTAGTTGCTCATCCAAAACTTTATCATGTCCTTTGGTACGCATAGTTTATGGACCTTGATTTAGACTTAGGTTACTTTTTAAACTGGAAAAATATAAGGTTTCTCTGAGATTCTCAGACAATCATCATCATTCAAATAGACACGATTAGGTCGCGGGCGGTCGCTAGACGTAAAAATTAAAGTAGCTCATTGACCTTTACAGAAACAACACGTAACTTTTTTATAATAATTTTCGGTCGCTGACACAACGAAATTCCACTTGCTATTATTAGAAAAAGAGGGATATTTTTTCATCTGTTCCACGGATATAACTTAACTTCGCTAAAGTAATAAGTTGAAGCCCCGACAGTCCTCTTCACTTATGCCAAGAAAATGGAAATGAAATACCTAATAATATCTAAGTAATTAAACTTGACATAACTTAATAATGTTCTTATTAAAGTTAGACTGTTCTTCCATCGTCTTATTTGAAGTAAAGGTCAAACATCACTTTTAAAAAAAACCACTTCGTATATTTTTATTACCAGCAACCAGAAATCAATATGTCTTTATTCGAATTGGATGTATTGTACAATTCTTTTGAATTGACGCCATTTTTTTTTCCTACCAATCGTTATTTATTTTATTTATTTATTTATTTTGGTTAAATGGAAGACCAACAGCTTATCTTAACATACTAGAAATGAATAGTAGCGACAAAGAGCCAATTACAGATCCTCACATCTAGACATACCTTAAAGTTATAAAGAAACTATTTGCACTGTCCAATGTAAAAAATCTCATAAATATAGTTTTATAAATGAGGTACTTATGATAAACTAGTGGCCCGCCCTCGCTTCGCTTCGGTGTAGAGCTGAAGTGTATACTATAGTTATTGTTCTCAGGCCTGTATTATACACAATGACATTCTTCTTATACCTACCGCCGCCGCGACCCGTGTCGAGCGCGGCAACCGTTACACAAAAATAATCCTTATAGCATGATTCGGTATTCACGTGCGACGGCGCGATGGCTTATTTCATGTATAAGTTTGTTGTTTCTATACCGATTTCTATGATTCTTTTTTTATTGAATAGGTAATAATGTTAACTTTTTTAAATTAGGGATGAGTGAGAGTATTATAAACGTAAGAGTAAACAAATATATTCACAATACTCCGAACTGCTAAGCTATCAGGATCAGTGTTATTGTGAGTCAACCATAAAAGATAGGCATATACTGTTGCGGGAAATTTTTTAGACAATTCTATGTAGAATATTTCCGTCATACATGATTTCTATTTAACTTTAACCATTAGGGCTGCACACGCAACGGAAGATAAAAAAATGGAGTAACTTCTCCCGTTTTCCCAACATTTCCCTTCACTACTCTGCTCCTATTGACTGTAGCGTGATGAAAAGTATACTATAACCTGCCCAGGAGTATGAAGAATAATTGTACCAAGTTTCGTTAAAATCTGTCGAGTAGTTTTTGTTTCTATAAGGAACATACACACAGACAGACAGACAGACAGACAAAAATTTTACTGATTGCATTTTTGGCATCAGTATCGATCACTAATCACCCCCTGATAGTTATTTTGAAAATATATTTCATGTACAGAATTGACCTCTCTACAGATTTATTATAAGTATAGATAACAGAATAACAAATTACGCACATGTTAAGTACATACACTTGTCTATGGAATTAAAGTCTGGAATAACTGTTTACTATTATTATTATATTAATTACTAGTGGCCCGCCCTCGCTTCGCTTCGGTGTAGAGCTGTAGTTTAGACTATATTTTTGTTCTCAGGCTTCTATTAAACACAATGACTTTCTTTAAATACCTAATTACTAAAGACACGCGCCGCCGCCGGGCCCCCGGCCAGTACCGCCCGAACCGGTATGTCCCTGCATTTTAAATCTGTAATATCTTCGAAAATATTCATTTAAATTACATGCTGTAAAGGGCCATATTGATCTGTATTACACGCACAATGTATTTAAGGTACTTAATTGGATAAGGATTAATGCTGTATTGCCTAAAACCGCTTGTTCGTAAATAAGCCATTATTTTCTCGTAATAAGTAATTAAAAAATGGTTATTGTGGGTTATACCAAAGAGATAGGCATATACCATCGCGGACTTTTTTGTAGACCTTTTTAAGGTGTACAATACTGTAGTACATTATTTTGATCTATCTCGTTGGGTTCAGCCAGCGTTTGCAATGTAAGCGCAAAAAATGTGTTTATTTACGACTTTACATTAAAAACCTCTAAAATTATCAGTGTTTCTCTACTATATTATGCATGTATTATACATATAAACCTTCCTCTTGATTCACTCTATCTATTCAAAGAAACCGCATCAAAATCCGTTGTGTAGTTTCAAAGATCTAAGCATACATAGGGACATAGGGACAGAGAAAGCGACTTTGTTTTATACTATGTAGTGATAATCTCCAAAAAACAAACAAGCAATGATACATCTAATCGACGCCTCGCTAGTGTTAAAAAGATCTAAATTTACCTGATTGCTATTGATAATTGGACATATTTTTTAGCTGCGGAAAAAACGTGCGAACAACACAACACAACGCTGAAAGAACAATGTAACAAAATTTACAAATTGTAATTTTACCTTTACTGTTATGTTGAAATTGAAATATGATTGTTGTTTATCATTCAGAAGTACTGAATTACACAAAATATTTAGGTGAAGCGACAGAAAACAACGATATAGGGATATTTTAAAAAAATGTATACCTACTTCAATACACCAAGAACAATAGGGTATTTGACAAGTTTTAGAAAACGATCTCACGTTATTGACTAATGTTTATGGAGTCCGTAAAAAGTGGATATTCATCATTCTGTTGTGTATTTCGGTAAAAATAACCAAATCAAAAACTCTATTTTCAAGTTGCCGCGAAAACGTTTCTCTGGACAATATGGCGTCTCACTGGTGAGTGACGTCACACGACTGTTATTAAAACGTCAAACGATACAATGTAATGTCACTTTAACCGGAAGTTTACTTGCGTGTGACGTCATTTTAGGCTCCGCCAATCCCAAACGTTTTGGATCTTTTTCATGGTTTTTTTAGTAAAATTATATATATTTTTTCTGTAAAAATAATGAAAACCCCTTCCAATACTCATTCTAAACACAGATGCTAACAATTGGCACTTCATTTTTAATACTATTCAAGAGTTAAAGGATGAAATAATAGGACATTAAACTTCTATTATGCCTCAGATTCTTTAAAAATATGAATCTACTATTACTAAGTATGAATCTACTATTAGTAATGGGAGATTCTGATTCGAGTACTATTCGTAAGTGTAATTCTTTGCCCGCGCACGTGTTCCCTCCTTCCTACAATCTGGGGTCCTTTAAGAGAGGCGTGAAGAAGCATTTCTGCAAGACGGCAAGGTGAGGATGGTTGGTGTAGCAGTTTATAACTGCTGTACCAGCTATCTTCGCGTTTGGACTCTGTCACCAGTTACGAGTAAAAGAGTAGAGTCTTTGCCTACCTGGCTATGAAAAAAAAATAAGAATCATCGGATCGTATGCCACCGAAATCGTGGGGAGCATTTGCCCGTGTATGACCAAATAGTACCTATAAACCGTAAGTAGTTATTAATTCCTTAATTTATATTTTATTTAATAGATGGCGTTACATTGTTTGTGAATCGCGTTAGTGTTTCATAACAGCCGTTTATATTAGTCTTAATGCGGTATATTTAAATTTAAAATTTTCCAATAAAAACCTGTCGTGTGCGAAATAGTTTGTTTCATTTGCAAAGCACACACTCTTGGCAATCTTGGAGTTTATCCAGCCGGATATTTCGTTTTACGCAGAATTATTATTTTCATGGATGTGATCGTAGGATAACAGAAAAAAAACAAAAAACTTTTTGTTTTGTTTACAGTTAGACCACCCTTTTTAGATATTAGTTACTAATGCTCATCACCAGCCTATTAATGTCCCCACTGCTGGGGCACAGGCCTTCCATATGGACAGGATAGGGAGATTGGGCCATACCCACCACGCGGCCCAGTGCAGACGACTGCAGATGCAGCCGGGACCAACGGCTTAACGTGCCTTCCGAAGCACGGAGGAACTCGAGATAGAAGAATTTTTTGGTCACCCATCCAATGACCGACCACTGCGAAAGTTACTTAACTTCAACGATCCTGCGCCATCATTCACCTCACAAATGCTCATTCATCAAAAAATATGATTTCCGATTAATTTACGGGTTTATATGAATAAATAAATATACAATATAAATATTTCCAACACTCACACCAATTAGCCTAGCCCTAAAGTAAGCACTATAAGGCTAGTGTTATGGGATACTAGGGTAACGGATAGAATACATATACTTTACTTATATAAGTATATTTATGTAGAAATACATATTAAACATCCATGACTGGAGTACAAATGCTCGTGTTCATCACACAAACATCACCACCGGGATTCGAACCCGGGACCTCTCGAGTCGGCGACGCCATGAAACCCGGCGTACAAACGTACGGCAGGTCGTATGTTTAGGGATAACTAGATAATTATACGTAAACATCTGGCGATGACAGATAAAGGGATCGTTCTGTGTGAAGTTCTGTGTATAAGGCACTTTGCAGACGACGGGGCGGGGCAGGCCGGTCAATTTCGCCGCGAATAATAGCACAAAGTGAATCCTATAGTTCAAACGCACACAGAGGGCAAAAAGACCGCGCCGCAGATGCCCGGCGGGCAGTGGCGGCGCGGCATGTCCGCGGCTGCCCGCCGTGGATCATACAAACCAGTTTATATGCAGTAACGCAGACGGCGCGGCGGCGCGGGGCGGTCAGCTCAGTCCGCGCCACGCGCTTATTAGTGATGGACTATTCACTAGAACGAACGTCCTGAACTGACCGCCTCTGCCCGTCGTGTGCTTTGTGTACGCGGCGCGGGCAGCCGCAGACATCGACGGGCAGACGCGGTCTTTATTGCCAAATGCCCGCCCCGCCCCGTCGTCTGCTCAACGCCTTATAGTTCTTGCTAAGCTATAATCTCTTAAGTAGGTTAATGAAAATTTCGCTGGAATTCAACTTAACAAAAGCGTTTTAACTCTTAAGAGCCCTTTCACATTTTTTGCAAAAAATCATAATTTTTGAGCGCCTAGTTTTACCTCTTAAAAAAGATTTTGACTATTTCCAATAGAAGTAAACAGTAGATTTATTCTTCTTATTGTAAGTTAATGTAGAATAATTACAAAAACCATTTTCTTTTTGAAGTTATACTTCTTTAGGCGCGTTATGAAAAAATGATGAGAGTGAAATTTTAAGATGCGCGCGCATCACTGTAACACAAAAAATTAACAGCATGAAGTTGGTCGCTTTAGCGACCAACTTCATGCTGTTTACTTTTGTGTTTACCGGACATTAAGAAAATCTACCAACAAAATAGAAATAGAATCTCTATTTTGTGGGTGCTAACGACTGCATTGTGAAGACCTATCAAAAGTATTTATTAATCTGGAACAACGGAACCAAAGCGCGATTCAGGAGACTACAGCGCCATCTCTTGACCATTGGTGTAGTAGAACCAAAAACCACATCTTTATTTTTTGTAATAATGTAACAAAAAGTATTTATTAATCTGGAACAACGGAACCAAAGCGCGATTCAGGAGACTGCAGCGCCATCTCTTGACCATTGGTGTAGTAGAAACAAAAACCACATCTTTATTTTTTGTAATAAAGTAACAGTTATAGGTATTCATATTTATAATATTTATCCACATGTTTCTAGTTTGTATATTCGGAATACGTGTTTGAGTTTCATACAAGTGCAAATCACATATGTTCTAATAAATTATATTCAGTAGCGATTTTAATTGAATATTTTGATTATTTATTTATTTTTTCAAATTAAAACTGAACTTTATTGACTGTGTCCTTTTCCAGACTTTTTATTAATTTATTGTAATTAATTATTTGCATGCAATTAAAAACTAATTTTAAACGATGCCAAAGAAGGATAACTTCTCACGCGCCTACATAAGTACACGCACCCATTTTTTTTTGTACTGATCGTTCTACTGCAGTTAGTTTACGGAAAAAACGATAATATGCACAATTTCAAACGCCTGATTCTCTAAATAATGTTCAATAAATTAGATCAAATTAATTACTACGACATCAGAAATATGCTTTTGTTGTAACATAATGTATTAGAGTGTTGATTTTCCATCTCATTCATTATTAAAAAAAACATCTAACCTCCGTGAGTTTTCCCAAGAAATAATGCAGGTTTACCTCGTATTTTGATATTGAATTAAATAGAATTACTATCAAAAACTTTCATAAAACTAATCTGCCATCATTGTACTACCGAAGTATGTATATATTTTTATAATTAATTCATTTATAAATATTTTATAAGACTCGAAACATCACTCGTAAAATGCAATATATACCAGTGCAAATCTACCTACGCACCGATCTGTACGGCAGCGGCGCAATTTTGTAAAAGGGCTCTTAACGTAGGAACGTGTCACTGTTATGTGTTATTATTTTCTAAGTATCATCATCATAATTAGCCAATTGATGTCCCCACTGCTGTGGCACAGGCCTTCACTATGGATGGAATAGGTAGATTGGGTCATGACTAGGGCTGCCATCCGTCCGGGTTTCCCCGGATTTGTCCTAGTTTACAGGGCGTCCGGGGAGCGTCCGGGCGGGGTTTCATTTGTAGTCCGGGTTTATAAATTTTCTGTTTTTGATCGCCAATTGATCCGTCAATATGTCTTTGAAAATAAAATAAATCTATTCTAACACTGTAACCGTAAATGTTGACTTCCTGCAAAGATCAGTAGCACGAACCAATATCGAATTCGTATCGTTTGCGAGCACGAAATGTCATTGCCAAATGTGTACCGATTCTTATGGTGCTGCTGATCAAGTTTTCATACAAAATTTGACAATGACATTTCGGACTCGCAAACTATTCCAATTCGATAATTTTTAAGATAAGTAGAAGGGTGTAAAGACAGACTTGTGTCCGAGATTGAGATGTAACTGGATCAAGTCTCAAATTGGAGCCAACAAAATTTGATTGGATTAACCTAGCAAAGACACATGTGTGTGTGAAAAAGCTTGGGTGTTCAATAGATATAGTAAGGTCCTCAAGCCTAAATATCGGGTGTTATTAGACCAAAAATTACTATCTCGAGCTCCTCCGTGCTTCGGAAGGCACGTTAAGCCGTTGGTCCCGGCCGCATCTGCAGTCGTTAGCACCCACCAATCCGCACTGGGCCCGCGTGGTGGGTCATGGCCCAATCTCCCTATTCCATCAATAGGGAAGGCCTGTGCCTCAGCAGTGGGGATATTAATAGGCTGGTGATGATGATGATGATGCTTTTCTGGTTTTATTTATGTATTTTTGCTATTTTTACCTCAAACAAAAATTGTACCCTCTGCTACCATAACTGTTATTTGGTCAATGTTTTGCCAATTTAATAGCAAGTGTTATACCTTTTTGAATAGCTAAAGAGACGTAGAAGTTTTTAAAATTATTTGCAGAATAAGTTCCATACATGTTTTTTTTAGGAAAGCGCTTCAAAGTTAACAACACTTGGTGAAAATTCTTTAGTTATAACCGTTGTCGAGCAGTTTTTTTAAGCCGTTAGAAGTAAGTTCAGTTTTTATTCATTATTTTTATTGCTTGACATGTCTTCTAATTAAATTCATTAAAAAATCGGACCTTTGGAGCTCTAATTTCAAAAAAATCGACAGTAACCCAAAAAATATAGGATTTTTAAAAAAAAACTTTAATATCCAATATCTCCATAACGGTTAAGTTTTGGACACCATATTATAGGACCAAATCCATCAGAAATGACCTGAATAATAACGTCCTTCAGTACGACTTTCCCTGTAACCCTGTATGTATTCTATCCGTTACCCTAGCATCCCATAACAGAAGCCTTACAGTGCTTACTTTGGGGCTAGGCTAATCGGTGTGAATGTTGGAAATATTTATTATTATTATTTGTGACATTTATGCTTTTTTATTGGCCTGTCCGGGTTTTGGGCTCCTAAATCCGGGGTTATCACGCGTCTTGTCCTGGTTGCCACATTTTAGAGATGGCAGCCCTAGTCATGACCCACCACGCGGGCCTAGTGTGGATTGGCGGGTGCTAACGACTGCAGATGCAGCCGGGACCAACGGCTTAATGTGCCTTCCGAAGCACGGAGAAGCTCGAGATAGTAAATTTTTGGTTACCTATCCAATGACCGACCACTGCGAAAGGTGCTTAACTTAAACGATCGCAGTTGAACGCGCTAAACACCCAATCTGCTATCTTGAGTTCCTCCGTGCTTCGGAAGGCACGTTAAGCCGTTGTTCCCGGCTGCATTTACAGTCGTTAGCACCCGCCAATCCGCACTGGATCCGCGTGGTGGATCATGGCCCATCTCCGCATTCCATTCGTAGGGCAGGCCTGTGCCCCAGCTGTGGAGACATTAATAAGTTGATGACGATGATTATTCTGTAAGGTAAGGTGGAGGTTACCTCCCCAGATAAGTAAAAAAAAAAAACAAACAAAAAAGTAAAAAAAAAAAATATATATATAAAATACTTACTTTCTTTACTTTTTTTTTGAGAATGCTCATTCATCAATAAATATGATATCCGATTAATTTACGGGTTTATATGACATATATGACATGAGTGCTCCAATCGTACGGAAACCTCATTGCACTTTCCGACTTATTTATGTTAAACAAAAAAACAAAATTTCAATAATAATTATTCAAGTGATGTGGACGTATTCCTGGCGAAACAAAATTATTTCAAAAAGATTGTGAATAGTAATTTTTTTAATAATAATAATAAAACCTAATTTAAATTACTTTATATTTCTATCACCATTTTCTCTGTGGGTATGGCTTTATGGCTTTATGCTTAATTTTTTACTTCTGTGTTTTTATTTTTATATAGTTTTAAATTAATCTACGGCCTCGGATTAAGTATATTTTATTTGAGTTGTATTTGTGAAAACTGTATAAGGCATATCAATGCTACATCATCTCGTTTTATCCTTAGTTTTAACATGCTGTTTGTTTTCCATGAATAAATAAATAAATAAATAAACTATTGCAACAAGAATCGATGCGGTTAATTTAACGTGATTTATACTCGGTGTCGATATCTCGGTACCTCGGCTCCGACAGTCCGATGGAGATTAATCTAGTGCAGAGGTTCCCATACTTTTTTGTGTCGTAGACCCTTTGCATGTTATTGTTTAGTTTTGGGTAGACCCCTACTTACCTTATATTGATTTTTTGTAAATTTTTATCTGGAGGGAAGTTAGTGTGACAAGATGATACTAGTTTATCATTATATGCAGGTTTATACAACTTCAAAATGTATTGCGACCACAAAGCGAATATCTTACAACTTACAAAATTTTATAAATATACTAGTTGTCCCAGCGAACTTCGTCCCACCATAATAAAATAGGGGTTGGTGGTAGAAGGGTGAAAATTTAGGTTTGTATGTATTTTTGTATGATGTATCATAAAAAAATTTAAAAAAAAATATCTTAAATTAAAAAAAAAATTAGGGGTGGATTACCCTTAAGATTTAGGGGGATGAAAAATAGATGTTGTCCGATTCTCAGACCTACCCAATATGCACACAAAATGGCATGAGAATCGGGAAAGCCGTTTTGGGGGAGTTTAACCACAAACACCGCGACACGAGAATTTTATATATTAGATATATAATATTTATTATTATTTCATAGGTACTTTTATAAATAAACACATATATTTTTAATAGAAGATAACATAATATAAGTAAATAAGTGCTATCAGTGTATGTTGAGATCCATTATTGTGGACCCCCATTTTCATTTCATGAACCCCCAATTTTTTTTTCGCGGACGTAGACCCCTAGGGGTCGATATATACCACTTTGGGAATCACTGATCTAGTGAGTTGAGTAGTGCGACTGCCTCGAGAGCATAATAGATTATGTCATAAACATTTCTGCTTAGAGAATAAGGGTCTGTCTACATCTCCACGTCGAGATGAGCAGATATCGAGAGGAGCAGGGAATTCAACTGTCCCCTCGTCCTATGCTTTATTGACTACACCAAGGCCTTTGACTGCGTAAAATGGGATAAACTATGGAATGTGCTGCTTCAAGTGGGAGCTCCTAAACACCTAGTTGCCTTAATTCAGAGTCTATATACACAAAACCGGTCGTTCATCAGAATAGGTATGGACTGCTCTAATATGTTCCACACAAAAAAAAGGTATGAGCCAGGGTTGCATATTGTCTCCCGCCCTTTTCAACATATATGGAGAGTATATTATTCGAAAGACTATAGAAAACTGGGAGAAGGGTTTTCCCATAGGTGGAAAGAGAATATCAAATCTCCGATACGCTGACGACACAATTCTTCTGGCAACATCCATGGAAGATATGTGTGAGCTTTTCCAAAGACTCGAGTTAGATAGTGGCAACATCGGTCTCACAGTGAATAGAGCAAAAACTAAAATCATGATAGTTGATCGAGCTGGAAAGTTAACAAATGACAACATTATCATTCCTGGCATTAATAGGGGTTTTTTGGCGGGATTTCATCGAGTGTGGTTGGCGTCTTATTTTAATTATTCTTAAATTCGTTCATAGTGGATATTGTGAAATAAAATTGGTGTGATTTTGTGTTACAACTGTCTGCGTAACTGAAGAATTAGTAGAATCGTCAAAATATACGCTATTCCGGTCAAGTGGACGTGAGAATTTTATTGTAGTATTGACTACCTCACAGAAGCTTATCGAAAAAGCCAGCTCGATACATTTCGTGCCAACACACCGTGAATGCGTCACACCGACATTCTAATGTAAAAAAAAAACAGAATAATTTAACTTAAGACTAGGCTGTATGGGCATTGTTCCCCTTGCCTTCCCTGAAAAGGGAGAACTTAACTAAAAAAAAATGGCATTAATAACGTCGACCACTATGTGCTTTGTGGTGCTTTGTCGCGTCGTCTGACGTGTCGTCGTAAGCCGATGTGGCTACGATGCGCTCATCATCATCATCATCATCATCAGCCTCTTTATGTCCCCACTGCTGGGGCACAGGCCTTCCCTATGGAAGGAATAGGGAGATTGGGCCATGACCCACCACGCGGGCCCAGTGCGGATTGGCGGGTGCTAACGACTGCAGATGCAACCGGGACCAACGGCTTAACGTGCCTTCCGAAGCACGGAGGAACTTGAGATAGAAATTTTTGGTCACCCATCCAATGACCGACCACTGCGAAAGTTGCTTAACTACAACGATCGCAGCCGTTCAGCAGCGCCATTAATGTTTTGACGACCTCTGTGGCCGAGTGGTTTGTACGCCGGGTATCATGGTGTCGCCGCTACGAAAGGTCCCGGGTTCTGGTCCCGGTGGGGGCAGGTGATTGTGTGATGAGTATGAGCGTTTGTACTCCAGTCATGGATGAACATGCATTAGGGGGACCAAACCATTACATTAGATTTGATAAACCACAGATCCTTGCAACTGAGCAACGATTCATTCCTAGAATGATGCGCGAGGCTATTGAGATTCTTTTTTTTGCATAATTTAACATAAGAAGGAGATAGAAAGCCTCTCTTGAGTTTGTTTCGCCGGTTCTTCTCAGAAAGGTCTCCCAATTTTGGAACCGGTGGTAGTTTACGGTAGTTAGGGTCAAATAAATAAACTCAAAACTACAAAAAAGAATTTTAAATAAAGTACTTTATTAACTAAATTAAGTAATAAATTCATACATAGACAATAAAACTTTAAAAATCTAACAATGAAATAACCAAACGCTCATATAAAAGTCTTTTGAAGGTAGCTCGACTAAATTCAAATTTAAATCATTCTGACGAAGCAGACCTGAAAAGGCTGCGAAACGTCAATAAATAAATAAAGTTTAGTGCATTAACCCGTTAAAACTAGTTTTATTTGATGAGTGATGTGCGTGAAAACGTAAGAAACAAATATCCAGTCATGGATGTTTAATATGTATTTCTATATAAATATACTTTTAAATGTATCTGTATGTATTCTATCCGTTACCCTAGTATCTCCATAACACAAAGCTAACAGTGCTTACTTTGGGGCTAGGCTAATTGGTTTGAGTGTTGGAAATATTTATTTATATTTATTTATTTAATGTTTCATTGTCTTAACGATAACTTGTGAATAAAAGATGTTGGAGTCTTCGGAGAATATTGATTTTGATTTATTGTTCCTTGTTGAAGAACGTACAGCGATGACTGATATTTCTCTTTTTTTCTAGTAAACTTTTCTTTAGATTTAAACATCTAGCAGTTAAATGCTTAAAAATAAATAAAATCCTAACTATAATTGCTATTTCTCCTTTCAAATGTTTAATATTTGAAAAAGTATTCATTTGACATTGTGGGTTACCTACAATGCGAAGAGATGGCGCTGCCTTGCAGCTTAAGGCTTGGAAAATTTCGACGCAGCTAATAGGGCCGTGGTAGCATAATGGTCAGTGCATTCGCCCGGATTGCGAAGGATGCGGGTTCGAGTCCCGTCCGCTGCCTGGTCCCTGGGATATTTTTCTAGTAAACTTTTCTTTAGATTTAAACATCTAGCAGTTAAATGCTTAAAAATAAATAAAATCATGCTATTTCTCTGATACTTTATTGAAGATTGTGTCGAAATTTCACAAGGCACTCAGTCATGACGTGCATTTTTACGATACGGCGACGTAAATTTGCACAGTTGTTGTTTTTTTTGTAAGCAGTCTACAGTAAATATTACCGTTGTTAGCTTAGAAAAAACTATGGTATGATTCATATTTAAGTACATTTTGTAGAAATGTATCATCATCGACCCATGCTCGTCCACTGCTGGACATAGGTCTCCCCTAATGCACGCCACTGCTCCCGATTTTCTGCCACTCTCATCCAGCCCACGCCAGCCAGCCTACGAATGTCATCATGCCATCTTGTCTCAGTGCGTCCCACACTACGTTTACCGAGTCGCGGTCTCCACTCAAGAACTTTACGGCTCCATCGGCCGTCAGTTCTGCGGCTAATGTGACCAGCCCACTGCCACTTCAGTTTGCTAATTCGGTGGGCTATGTCGGTGACTCTGGTTCTCTGTCGGATTACATCATTTCTGATGCGGTCCTTCAGGGATACTCCGAGCTAGGGACGTCGAAAGTTGAAAAAAGTACCGATATATCGATACATCGATCTTTTAAAAAATATCAATATCGGCTTCGATATATCGCGAAAAAAACATCGATATATCGGACCAATTATCCCAAAAATATCGTACAGTATCTCACGAAATATGACACGCGGAATAATAATGGAACGAAAATTATCTCTCTAAAAATAGACCCTATTTTCGAATGATGAAAATGATTGCAGGGTCTCTTTCTTAAACATGGAAATCAGCACAACCAATTCACCAGCGAAACAGATTTACAAATAATAGACAATAGGGTACGGCCAGAGTGCACTCAGATTCAGACTCAGAAAACAAGCGCGAGAAATATACAGTGTAGTTTAAGCAGGTTGCCTGCTGCCACTATGGCCACCCTGCTTTAACTTCAATGTTTATTTCTCGCGCTTGTTTTCTGAGTCTGAATCTGAGTGCACTCTGGCCGTACCCTATTGTCTATTATTTGTAAATCTGTTTCGCTGGTGAATTGGTTGTGCTGATTTCCATGTTTAAGAAAGAGACCCTGCAATCATTTTCATCATTTGAAAATAGGGTCTATTTTTAGAGAGATAATTTTCGTTCCATTATTATTCCGCGTGTCATATTTCGTGAGATACTGTACGATATTTTTGGGAAAATTTGTCCGATATATCGATGTTTTTTTCGCGATATATCGAAGCCGATATTGATATTTTTTAAAAGATCGATGTATCGATATATCGGTACTTTTTTCAACTTTCGACGTCCCTAGCTCGGAGTATCCCTGAAGGACCGCATCAGAAATGATGTAATCCGACAGAGAACCAGAGTCACCGACATAGCCCACCGAATTAGCAAACTGAAGTGGCAGTGGGCTGGTCACATTAGCCGCAGAACTGACGGCCGATGGAGCCGTAAAGTTCTTGAGTGGAGACCGCGACTCGGTAAACGTAGTGTGGGACGCACTGAGACAAGATGGCATGATGACATTCGTAGGCTGGCTGGCGTGGGCTGGATGAGAGTGGCAGAAAATCGGGAGCAGTGGCGTGCATTAGGGGAGACCTATGTCCAGCAGTGGACGAGCATGGGTCGATGATGATACATTTCTACAAAATGTACTTAAATATGAATCATACCATAGTTTTTTCGTAGCTAACAACGGTAATATTTACTGTAGACTGCTTACAAAAAAAACAACAACTGTGCAAATTTACGTCGCCGTATCGTAAAAATGCACGTCATGACTGAGTGCCTTGTGAAATTTCGACACAATCTTCAATAAAGTATCAGAGAAATAGCATGATTTTATTTATTTTTAAGCATTTAACTGCTAGATGTTTAAATCTAAAGAAAAGTTTACTAGAAAAATATCCCAGGGACCAGGCAGCGGACGGGACTCGAACCCGCATCCTTCGCAATCCGGGCGAATGCACTGACCATTATGCTACCACGGCCCTATTAGCTGCGTCGAAATTTTCCAAGCCTTAAGCTGCAAGGCAGCGCCATCTCTTCGCATTGTAGGTAACCCACAATGTCAAATGAATACTTTTTCAAATATTAAACATTTGAAAGGAGAAATAGCAATTATAGTTAGGATTTTATTTATTTTTAAGCATTTAACTGCTAGATGTTTAAATCTAAAGAAAAGTTTACTAGAAAAAAAGAGAAATATCAGTCATCGCTGTACGTTCTTCAACAAGGAACAATAAATCAAAATCAATATTCTCCGAAGACTCCAACATCTTTTATTCACAAGTTATCGTTAAGACAATGAAACATTAAATAAATAAATATAAATAAATATTTCCAACACTCAAACCAATTAGCCTAGCCCCAAAGTAAGCACTGTTAGCTTTGTGTTATGGAGATACTAGGGTAACGGATAGAATACATACAGATACATTTAAAAGTATATTTATATAGAAATACATATTAAACATCCATGACTGGATATTTGTTTCTTACGTTTTCACGCACATCACTCATCAAATAAAACTAGTTTTAACGGGTTAATGCACTAAACTTTATTTATTTATTGACGTTTCGCAGCCTTTTCAGGTCTGCTTCGTCAGAATGATTTAAATTTGAATTTAGTCGAGCTACCTTCAAAAGACTTTTATATGAGCGTTTGGTTATTTCATTGTTAGATTTTTAAAGTTTTATTGTCTATGTATGAATTTATTACTTAATTTAGTTAATAAAGTACTTTATTTAAAATTCTTTTTTGTAGTTTTGAGTTTATTTATTTGACCCTAACTACCGTAAACTACCACCGGTTCCAAAATTGGGAGACCTTTCTGAGAAGAACCGGCGAAACAAACTCAAGAGAGGCTTTCTATCTCCTTCTTATGTTAAATTATGCAAAAAAAAGAATCTCAATAGCCTCGCGCATCATTCTAGGAATGAATCGTTGCTCAGTTGCAAGGATCTGTGGTTTATCAAATCTAATGTAATGGTTTGGTCCCCCTAATGCATGTTCATCCATGACTGGAGTACAAACGCTCATACTCATCACACAATCACCTGCCCCCACCGGGACCAGAACCCGGGACCTTTCGTAGCGGCGACACCATGATACCCGGCGTACAAACCACTCGGCCACAGAGGTCGTCAAAACATTAATGGCGCAGGTGGTTAGCGCGTTCGGCTGCGATCGTTGTAGTTAAGCAACTTTCGCAGTGGTCGGTCATTGGATGGGTGACCAAAAATTTCTATCTCAAGTTCCTCCGTGCTTCGGAAGGCACGTTAAGCCGTTGGTCCCGGTTGCATCTGCAGTCGTTAGCACCCGCCAATCCGCACTGGGCCCGCGTGGTGGGTCATGGCCCAATCTCCCTATTCCTTCCATAGGGAAGGCCTGTGCCCCAGCAGTGGGGACATAAAGAGGCTGATGATGATGATGATGATGATGAGCGCATCGTAGCCACATCGGCTTACGACGACACGTCAGACGACGCGACAAAGCACCACAAAGCACATAGTGGTCGACGTTATTAATGCCATTTTTTTAGTTAAGTTCTCCCTTTTCAGGGAAGGCAAGGGGAACAATCTGAATCTGAATCTGAATCTGAGTGCACTCTGGCCGTACCCGTACCCATACTAAATACAGCACAGATCATAGATATGTTGAATATCATTAATCTGAGATCCAGTTACGATTTTTCCAGATACGAATTTAGTTAGATTGCGATATGCCGCTAATAATTAAAAAAATATCGTTTTTGATACGAATTTCGATATTGGTTGTTTTGTATCGATGTATCGATATATCGAAACAAAATATATCGGCAAAAATATCGATATATCGATACATCGATATATTTTCAACAAGCCTACTCCGAGCATAGCCCTTTCCATAGCTCTCTGAGCGACTTTAAACTGTATAGATCTTCTAAATGACATTCGGCCGAACATTCGTGTTATATTTTACGCACCGTGCCGCGTTACCACACCGTTCGACGTATACGAGACATCATGACGTGGAGATGTGAATGGCTGCTAAAAAGCGTTCAGTATTACGACACGATTTGATGACATGTCACCACATTGGTGTGACTTTTTTTTTGCAATGAATATATTATGTTTGCAATAAATATATTATGTTTGCAATAGATATATTATGTTTGTGTTCTACTGTGACTGAATTTTGTTTATTTTTGTATGATAGTATGAATATGAAATGTTGTATACGTGTTTAGCTATAGGGGTGATGACGGGGTACAGTAAACGAAATTCTATTTAGTCCGTCAGTTAGATGATCGAAAAATAATGGACACGTATTTTTTCTTTGGGCAATCAACCAAAAAATGACAAAGTTATAGCGCGTCAAAGTTTGGGAGTAGGGGCTCGTGACGTCACTTTTGAGTGAATTTTCCCTTATAAGTGTACTCAAACGTGACGTCATGCGACTTTTCAAATCAATATATCTCTGCAATGTTTATATTATGTGAAAAAAGAAAAAATACGTGTCCCATACTTTTTTAATTATCTACTTGATAAACGAAGAAAAAAAAATTTGTCATCATCCCTATTGTTATTGTGAGTGATCACACCAATATGTATTAACATCGACACCTCTGCACACTGATACTAAAAGATGGATTCGTTTATACTTTGGTTACATAGGCTTTGCTGGGGTTTGTAGTTAGTGTTGTGCTATATAGCTCCTTAAGCGTAACCGAATCCATCGGATATCCACAATATAAAAATACTAGCAAACCAGTGAACCAAATGTTCACCAAAACCTGATTTAAAAAAAAATGCATTTAATTAATTGAGAACTTCGGAGATTTTGTGTGGTTTCGTTTGAAATTCGTGATTTCTCGAAAACCGGAAGTGCTACGTTACTCAAATCCGGTTTGTAGTCTTATCAGACTATTCTTAACTTATAACTTAAATATTCTCTTTATCTATCTCTTACGGTTTGTCACATACTTTTTGATAATCTACCTGATAAACGAAAAAATTAGTCATCATCCCTATTGTTAGCTAAAAAGAGGTCATTTTAAAAGCCATTATGCCGTTCGACCCACGAAGCCGGACTTACTATTATTACTATGGGTATCAAATTATAAGGTTTGTTGAGAAAAGCAGAAATATAGCACCAGAGTTATCTGCGTTGAATGACTGTTTAAATATATCTAAAGAAAATATAACTAGAAAAAATTCCACGCGGACCAGGCAGCAGACGGGACTCGAACCCGCACCCTTCGCAATCCAGGCGAATGCACTGACCAATTATGCTACCGCGGCCTTCACGGACCGCGTCGAAATTCTTCTAGCCATTCTTAAGCAAGGTTAAAATTTAGAACAGTGGCACTCTAAATGAATGATGAGTATACCAGCTCCAAAACTGCATCAAAACATTTTCCTTCCACATACATCTTTTATAAGTTACAGTACTACAAACGAAAAAAATCAAGGTGGCTTGATTTAGGTGTCCGGGAGTGTATGTATATTGTCGTGTGTGACTGACATTTCCGTTGACATGTTTTTCACAGGATTTTTCCATTTACATGCCGTCCGAACAATAGTTTCACTACAAAAAGTGTTGCTTTATTTTTTGACTAGTGGCCCGCCCTCGCTTCGCTTCGGTGTAGAGCTGTAGTTTAGATTATGTTTTTGTTCTCAGGTTTCTATTAAACACAATGACTTTCTTTAAATACCTAATTACTAAAGACACGCGCCGCCGCCGGCCCCCCGGCCAGTACTGCCCGAACCGGTATGTTCCTGCATTTTAAATCTGTAATATCTTCGAAAATATTCATTTAAATTACATGCTATAGAGGGTTATATTGATCTATATTACACGCACAATGTATTTAAGGTACTTAATTGGATAAGGATTAATGCTGTATTGCTTAAAATCGCTTGTTCGTAAATAAGCCATTATTTTCTCGTAATAAGTAATTAAAAAATGGTTATTGTGGGTTATACCAAAGAGATAGGCATATACCATCGCGGACTTTTTGTAGACCTTTTTAAGGTGTACAATACTGTAGTACATTATTTTGATCTAACTCGTTGGGTTCAGCCAGCGTTTGCAATGTAAGCGCAAAAAAATGTGTTTATTTACGACCTTATATTAAAAACATCTAAAATTATCGGTGTTTCTCTACTATATTATGCATGTATTATACATATAAACCTTCCTCTTGAATCACTCTATCTATTAAAAAAACCGCATCAAAATCCGTTGGGTAGTTTCAAAGATTTAAGACTTAATGTAATTTCGTTTACTTGACTCAGTCATCCCTATTATGCTACCGAGGTCTTAGTGTCTATGTCGAATTTCTTCTAGTATTTCTCCCGTCTGGATAATACCTGGACCGAATATAAAAAAAAACGACGTGTTGCACTCCGGGAGTGCCGGCAGAAGTGAAAACTTGAATATTAACGTTGTGCATTTTTGATATTTTGATAAAGGTTAGGGAATAATTTTGCACGAATTGCTTTAATTATCAGTATAAAAGTACTATCATGTATGTGGTAGAATACAATATTTATTTATTGCGCTATCGTACACAGACATGACAATTTATATTACATTAAAAAAGTTTATCTCCCAGAAAAATCAACTTACATGAATCACGTTTAAGCGCACTTAGCGACATCTATTGTAAAGAAATCAACTTACATGAATCACATTTAAGCGCACCTAGCGACATTTATTGTAACATAAATGCATTTTCTTTTAAATAAAGCTGCCACGTGGACGTCCTAGATACAGACCTATTATTATAATACGGTAAAATATAATATTACTATGTTTCGTCCAATATATTGAAAGTCAACAACCTTTCCAATTTTATTATGTGTCATGATGCGATCAGCCCACGTGTTTAACCTGACGCGAGTTTAACATTTTTTACCTATACAAAAAAAGTGTACAACGCCGCTAAAGAAGTTTTCACTTAAAAACAGATTCTCTGACAAGGTTAAGAATAATATTGAATTTATTTTGACATGACAGCTTGATGCTTAAACAGAGGACCGTTCAACGAAAAGGGACCGAAATGTCTCAAACTATAACCGAAATGTCACAGACAGACTTGAATTAATAGAGAAGCCTTTGTCATAAAACAATTATTGCAAAAATATATGAATCAACTAGTGGCCCGCCCTCGCTTCGCTTCGGTGTAGAGCTGTAGTGTAAACTATAGTTTTTGTTCTCAGGCTTGTGTTATAAACAATGACTTTATTTATATAATTACACGTGTTATTGTGAGTCAACCATAAAAGATAGACATATGCTGTTGCGGGATATTTTTTAGACAATTTTATGTAGAATATTTCCGTGATACATGATTTCTATGTAACTTTAACCATTAAGGCTGCACCCGCGACGGAAGCTTAAAAAATGGAGTAACTTCTCCCGTTTTCCCAACATTTCCCTTCACTACTCTGCTCCTATTGATTGTAGCGTGATGAAAAGTATACTATAACCTGCCCAGGAGTATGAAGAATAATTGTACCAAGTTTCGTTAAAATCCGTTGAGTAGTTTTTGTTTCTATAAGGAACATACACACAGACAGACAGACAGACAAAAATTTTACTGATTGCATATTTGGCATCAGTATCGATCACTAATCACCCCCTGATAGTTATTTTGAAAATATATTTGATGTACAGAATTGACATCTCTACAGATTTATTATAAGTATAGATAAAGGTCAACGCTAAGAACTGCCTTAAAGTGTATATATACACACATCAAAAGTGTCTAGGGATCAAGCATTTTTATGCGGATTTCTTGAGATTGAGATGTGGCTTTGTAATAAATTTATGATTTTATAAATTTATATGGATCCTTTTTGGTGCATTTCATAATTTGAATCAGGAACTGTGAATCAAATTCGAGTAAAAGATGAAAATCAGCTGTCAATATTTTCCCTATAAAAACATACAACGCATTGAAGACATTATTAGTGCTACTGTTTCCCTACTACTGATTAAAACCAACGTTATTATGGAGCGGCGACGTCATTTAAGCAGGGAAGAAATGCTCAGAGCCGTGGGAATGATAGAAGCTGGTTCCCGGCAACGTACTGTGGCTTTAGCTCTGAATACAAGTCAGAGTGTTATCAGTCGACTTTGGACACGATACCGAAGCACTGGTACCGTGGCTGAGCGCCATGGAGGACGGTATCGCTGCACCACACGGAGACAAGACCGATACATTCAAATCTTAACTCGAAGAGCTCCAACAATAACCGCCATGATGTTAGCCGTGAGGCTTCATCACTCTTCAGGGAACTTAATTAGCGACCAAATAGTCAGAAACCGCTTGCATGAAGTGAACCTTCATTCCCGAAGACCGCTACGGGTACCACCTATAGCAATGCACAATCGTAGGATTCGATATCAATGGGCTCTTGAACACAGAAATTGGGCAGAAGAACAATGGCGTTTCGTGTGCTTTTCTGATGAGTCTCGTTTTGGTATGAGACCGGATACAAGACGTATACGACACTGGAGAACCCCTGGACGCCAACAGCGATTAAAATCCTGCCAGGAAGTCCATCCTTATAGTGGTGGAACCATCATGGTATGGGCGGGTATTTGGATCGGCGGAAGAACTGAGTTGATTTGGATCAGAGGCAACCTCAACGCTCAAATTTATGCTGAGACGATTGTATCAGACGTCATCGTTCCTCTACAAGTGCAAATCGGTCCCTTATTTCAGTTAATGCATGATAATGCACGACCGCACACCGCAAGAGTTGTAAGACAGACTCTCGCCGCAGCTAACATCAATGTCCTGCCCTGGCCTGCTCAGTCGCCAGACTTGAACCCGATTGAGCATGCATGGGATATGCTACAGAGAAGAGCTCTGCCGAATATGGAGGGTATCCAGTCGCAAGAAGACCTTTTTTTGTTGTTGCAACGAACATGGGCGACCATTCCACAGCGTGATTTGGATGAACTCATTTTGAGTATGCCAAACCGATGTTCTTGTGTTGTTAGTGTTCGCGGTAGAAATACGGATTATTAATTGTTTAAGTTACCCAATAAAATTTTAGAGAAAACTGTTATTTCAGTCTTTTTTTCGAACTTTTGTGTTAGTGGTTCAAATGTCAAAAATCCCTTTATTAGGAAAATGGCAAATTTCTTTATTAATGCAAAGGTGACTTGGTTTATCGTTACTGTGACAAACGAAAACACTTTATTTGATGAATCCTTAAAGAAAATTTTAATTAGTATCAATCAGGAGAAAAGTTATTGCAAAAATATATGTTGATCCCTAGACACTTTTGATGTGTGTATATTACTTCATGTCTCTTTCAAAATGAAAATGTTCTGTTTTACAAAAATAAATGTATACAAAAAATTTTTGTATAAACAAATTGTAGTAAACCATATTAATTTCAAACTCCCAAAAACTATGACATAATTGGACCGAAATTTGGTTATAATAAATCACTCAAGCTCTAAAATAATAATAGATTTTATTTCTCTGATCAGGCTTGAGACATTTATGATAAATAAACCAATGATTTTTGCAAATGAACAAACTGAAACTTCACAGTTTTCCTGTCAGGCCGATGACAACAAATTGTTTGTATTTATTTTTGCTTTAAAAAAACGTTTTGTTAAAAATGTTAATCAGAGAAATAGATGGAAAGATTCTAAGAAAATGCGAAATGGATGGCTCTGCAAATAATTATTGGCAATATCTTTTATCAAATTAAGTATGGTAGTAGTAACATAGGAGTTCGCATAATTTTCAAGATCATGACTTTACCAACGGTTCCTGAGCCTTTTTTTTGGAAATTATCTCTTATCTATTAGACAAGTCCGTCCGTCCGTCCGTCTGTCTGTGGTGCTGTTTCAGCGGCCAAACCGTAAGAGATAGATAAAGAGAATGTTTAAGTTATAAGTTAAGAATAGTCTGATAAGACTACAAACCAGATTTGAGTAACGTAGCACTTCCGCTTTTCGAGAAATCACGAAATTCAAACTTCTAATCTCTTCTTTCTTCTTCTAATCTCTTCAAACCACACAATATCTCCGAAGTTCTCAATTAATTAAATACATTTTTTTTTAAATCAGGTTTTGGTGAACATTTGGTTCACTGGTTTGCTAGTAATAAATATTACTAAGTACTATTTGAATTTCTTTTCTTTTAAGGCTGCACAGCTGTGGAACAAACTTCTGTCCAATATACAGGAATCTCTGATCATCTTCTCGTTTAAGTCTAAAGTTAAAGATCATTTTCTCAAACAGAAATCTCAAACTTAATGAATCGTTCTCACGAAGTATCTTGTTTCTTATTAGTATTTATTTATCAGGCTTATATGTATGTTATGTATATTTAGATAGGTATTGTATTTATCTATGTATATTTATGCAAGTTTATTTGTGTAGGTATATATATGTATTATATAATGTGTATATGTATAATGTGTATAGTATATATATATATACAACTATTATTTATGATTTTATTTATTTTTTAAGCATTTAACTGCTAGATGTTTAAATCTAAAGAAAAGTTTACTAGAAAAAAATCCACGCGGACCAGGCAGCGGACGGGACGTTGCAGCTTAAGGTTAGGAAAATTTCGACGCGGCTAATAGGGCCGTGGTAGCATAATGGTCAACTATTATTTATTAAGTCTATTTCCTATAACAGTAGTAATACATTATTAAAAATAATGTGTTTATTTTTTATTGCACTTTCTGTTCCCCGCTAAGTTTTGAATCTCCGACACCACCTAGGTTGGCTGGAAGAGATCTCTTTTAGAGATAAGCCCACCTTTGCTTACTATGTATTTGACTATATATTTTAAACTATATGATGCAATAAAAAGTATAAATACAATATGGTAAAATTTGGTACTAGCGAAACCTACTCGTACCTACATCATATTCCCGAACGAAAATAGTTCTAACTAAATAATTGCATTTGCTCACGCACGCAAAACTAAAAGTTCAACAACTCTAGAGAACCGATCTGATGAATCAATCGAAACCCTCCGTGGAAAGGTCAAAAAGGTTACAAGGGCTCAAAGGGACTTTACCTCGATATGAGATAACTTGGTTATTTGCAAATGAATTTAAAAATATATGCGGCAACAAGTCGCACGTCACAAACAAAAGGGTATTATCTTCAAAAACAATGTTTTGAAATATCGCGTTTTGAAGTTTTAAAAAATCATAGAAGCGGAACTACTTGTTCAAACGTTTAAAATGATACCTTGATTTAAACGTACATTATCCTTCTTTGTGTTGAGTAAGTTTAGTTAGTGTATCAATAGTAGTTTTTATTTTAAAAGTACTTTTATGTGACTGGATAAAAAGAATACCCTATAAGCAGTTCAAATGGCTCATATTAAAATTACAACTAGTATCATTTTACAATAATTTCGGTGAAAATAATATATTAAATTAAATTGAACAGGCCAGAGGGTATTATTTGAAATAAAACTTCAAACTCGTATTAATCCGAACGGGCAAAAGCGTATTAACTTAACTTAATACTGTTTAGAATAGTCACAATCATAAATTTTGCCTAGAAATTGACGAAATGTGTTGCTATAATTCAAAAACTATTTCGAATTAAAATACAATTATCTTACCAGTTTATGGAGAAAAAAATGCAGTTTTCGATACGCAAATAAAATTATAAATGGTTTTGCCGACTTAATACTTGTTATTAATAAAAATAGTTTTTATTTAATAACAATTTTAATAAAAATGTCGTCATGCTAAAGATGGACGAAAAAAATGTGGCGCAATATAATAAAAACTTCAGCTTCACTTCAAACAAATTGTTTAACACAGTTTTAACTGAAAAAGATTTTAAAAATGTAGTTACTTTCCTTGTTAAGGGCTTAGATTAAAACAAAAAGGGCAGATACGTGCGCTGATACTTGCAACAAACAAAAACTGATCCCACTTTACTACATAAAATATGCAACACTCACACATACACCTGTTTGTAAAGATACAATCGAACGAACGAAACAGCAATTTAAGTTTCAACGGCAGCGCGAACGAGACGGCGAGATCCGCGTCACTGCATTACCGACCCGAACGAAACAGCACGTTAAGTTTCAACGGCAGCGCGAACGAGACGGCGAGATCCGCGTCACTGCACTACCGACCAATCACGCGGCCAGTACTCGACGTCACTACCGTACCGAATAAGATTCAAAACAAACGGCAATTTTTATGAAAAAATATATTTTATAGTACTTACGAATGAAAAGTGATGCTGTGGGTGTTATTTTTAGTTCTTGAGCAATTTGAGCACTTTTTAAAAACACACTTAGCCATTGTTTTATCATATAAACACAAAATATTAGCAATATTTCTTTTTGGCGTTCACATGTACGCCGTTTGCATGTCAAGTTGTGATTAAAGCGATTGTGGTCTTGGGCCACAATTTGTGCGGATCACTTTCGTGAAGCTAGTGCCGTATCTACCCTTTTTGTTTTATCTAAGGTTAAGGGCTTGCTTTCATTTTTAAATTCATTATTTGTACACATCCTCTAAAAAAAGAACTCAAATGAAAATGGTATTTTTATTCCTGTTGGACAAGATTAACTACACACATTTTTTTGAGAAGCAGCTTTGTATAAGTACTTATTATGAGGAGCTCGATGGCGCAAGTGGTTAGCGCGTTCGGCTGCGATCGTTGAAGTTAAGCAACTTTCGCAGTGGTCGGTCATAGGATGGGTGACCAAAACTTACTATCTCGAGCTCCTCCGTGCTTCGGAAGGCACGTTAAGCCGTTGGTCCCGGCTGCTACTACAGTCGTTAGCACCCACCAATCCGCACTGGGCCCGCGTGGAGGGTCATGGCCCAAACTCCCTATTCCATCCATAGGGAAGGCCTGTGCCCCAGCAGTGGGGACATTAATAGCCTGATGATGATGATGATGATACTAATATATCACTACACAGAATAAAACAAAGTCGCTTTCTCTGTCCCTATGTCCCTTTGTATGCTTAAATCTTTGAAACTACGCAACGGATTTTGATGCGGTTTTTTTTAATAGATAGAGTGATTCAAGAGGAAGGTTTATATGTATAATACATGCATAATATCGTAGAGAAACACTGATAACTTTAGAGGTTTTTAATATAAGGTCGTAAATAAACACATTTTTTGCGCTTACATTGCAAACGCTGGCTGAACCCAACGAGATAGATCAAAATAATGTACTACAGTATTGTACACCTTAAAAAGGTCTACAAAAAAGTCCGCAATGGTATATGCCTATCTCTTTGGTACAACCCACAATAACCATTTTTTAATTACTTATTACGAGAAAATAATGGCTTATTTACGAACAAGCGATTTTAAGCAATACAGCATTAATCCTTATCCAATTAAGTACCTTAAATACATTGTGCGTGTAATATAGATTGTGATGTAAAATCGTACATTGAAATGTGCACTGCAAATGTGTACGTGAACTGCCCAAAACCGCTCTATTGGATTTTTCATACCTGCGCAATTTATAACTTGAAAACGGTAAGTAATACAAAAAAATTGTTTATACAAAAGTTGTTGGTAATTATGTACGAAACAACTTTGCCTTTTAAAGTTTTCCATTAAAATGATATTTTCAGGGTGAAAAAGTGAAAAAACCCTTTTTTTGAGACTTTAGCGCCACCTACAATGCGCATTTTTTGTTGTACGAGATTGCAACATTGACATAAATTGTAGTACTCAACGCCCTCTACAATTATGGTCAAAAAAACAAGTTTCTAAAATGCATACAAAACAAGAAAAATTCGTTTCAAAAAATTTTTGACGGTATTTTTGAGTTTTTCAAAAAACGCCTACGAGTTGAACATGCCCATCGCCAAGGTGGCTTACTGACGTCATTTGGCAACAGAAAAAACAAGACTTACCCTTTAGGTTTTTTTTTCACTGAAACGATATTTTTTTCGACAGATTGACTGTACTAATTACAGATTTAAAATGCAGGAACATACCGGTTCGGGCAGTACTGGCCGGGGGGCCGGCGGCGGCGCGTGTCTTTAGTAATTAGGTATTTAAAGAAAGTCATTGTGTTTAATAGAAACCTGAGAACAAAAATATAATCTAAACTACAGCTCTACACCGAAGCGAAGCGAGGGTGGGCCACTAGTATACTATAAAATACTACCTGCTGATAGACGAAGGGACAGCCTAATCAACTTCCGTCGAGAACCCCAAAAATACATTATATACACGTGTGTGATGGAAATAAGAAAACAAACAACGCGTATAGAAAAGTTCTTTGACGACGACACATAAAATATTATCAAAGATGTCAACAGCATTTTCCGAAGTTAATAAACTTACTTATTATAATAGAAGAGCGTATCGTAAGCCGTGGGTTTTATTATAACTTAATGTTGTTACTTGGAAATTATTCGAGCATTCTCATAACTTCATATCATACGTCAATAACTTAAGTAGATAGAATTTTATACTAGGTACATTAAGTTCCGCTAAAAATATTTTCTTGGAAAATGTTGCCATGACGAGATCATATGCCGCGCACTGTCAAAAAGCTATCTGTACCCCTAGTATGAACTAATATCGAATGCGTATCGTTTGCGAGTACGAAATGTCATTGTCAATAATGTGTACTGATTTTTAGTTCTCGTCACGTACGTTATGGAGCTGCTGTTCAAGTTTTCATACAAAATTTGACATTGACTTTTCGGTTTGCAAACTATTCGAATTCGATAATGGTTCGTGCTAGGGGTACAGTACCCTTAGCACGAACCAATATCGAATTCGAATAGTTAGCGAGTGCGAAATGTCAATGTCAAATTTTGTTTAAAATCGGTCCAGCCGTTCTGGGGTTATATAAGTGGTGTAACTAAAACGGCTTTCTTTTATAAACAGACTAGTGGCCCGCCCTAGCTTCGCTTCGGTGTAGAGCTGTAGTTTAGACTATATTTTTGTTCTCAAGCTTCTATTAAACACAATGACTTTCTTTAAATACCTAATTACTAAAGACACGCGCCGCCGCCGGCCCCCCGGCCAGTACTGCCCGAACCGGTATGTTCCTGCATTTTAAATCTGTAATATCTTCGAAAATGTTCATTTAAATTACATGCTGTAAATGGCCATATTGATCTATATTACACGCACAATGTATTTAAGGTACTTAATTGGATAAGGATTAATGCTGTATTACTTAAAATCGCTTGTTCGTAAATAAGCCATTATTTTCTCGTAATAAGTAATTAAAAAATGGTTATTGTGGGTTATACCAAAGAGATAGGCATATACCATCGCGGACTTTTTTGTAGACCTTTTTAAGGTGTATAATACTGTAGTACAGTATTTTGATCTATCTCGTTGGGTTCAGACAGCGTTTGCAATGTAAGCGCAAAAAAATGTGTTTATTTACGACCTTACATTAAAAACCTCTAAAATTATCAGTGTTTCTCTACTATATTATGCATGTATTATACATATAAACCTTCCTCTTGATTCACTCTATCTATTCAAAGAAACCGCATCAAAATCCGTTGCGTAGTTTCAAAGATCTAAGCATACAAAGGGACATAGGGACAGAGAAAGCGACTTTGTTTTATACTATGTAGTGATGTAGATACTATTTATTCAATGATTTTGTTTTCTCCGCAGCAATGTAATTCTGCAAACGAAATTTACGCTTTTCGGTATTGTTCTTTGTTTAAGAGCCCTTTTACAAAATTGCGTCGCTGCCGTACTACTGATCGGCGCGTAGGTAGATTTGCACTAGTATATATTGCATTTTACGGGTGATGTTTCGAGTCTTATAAAATAATTATTAATGAATTAATTATAAAAATATATATATGTTACCGGCCAAACCCGATTTCAGGACAAACTAGTTTTGCCTAGGCTAAACTGGTTCTTTCTATGCGCGATAGGATTAACTAGTATAGCCTAGTCCAAACTAATTTGTCCTAAGCCCGATAGGATAAACCAGTTTAGCCTAGGCCAAACTAGTTGATCCTGATAAAAATACGCATACTCTAGGATAAACTAGTATGGCCTAGTGTAAACATTATAGTATATCTAGAAAGTCAAAATAAATAGATAAACTGAATAAAATAATCCGTAATTGGAAAAATAATATTTTTTATTAAAACCATAATGATTCATCGTTACAAGTTATGGATAATTAGTAATACAAAGAAAAGTAAGAAAAGTTTAATTTTTCTAGTAAACTTTTCTTTAGATTTAAACACCTAGCAGTTAAATGCTTAAAAATAAATAAAAACACTCATAATGGTCAGTGCATTCGCCCGGATTGCGAAGGGTGCGGGTTCGAGTCCGGTCCGCTGCCTGGTCCGCGTGGTTTTTTTTTCTAGTAAACTTTTCTTAAAATATTTTGAGTTTACAGTGAGATGAATTGTAAAAGGTTCGAATGATTCGGAATTTCTTAAGCCAGGTAGTTACTCATTGGCGAGCTGTAACCATAACCGTTGCACGCACTGTAACCAAAAAGCATAGTGTGTACGTGGTTCGATAACCTGCTGCGAGAACGGTACGCGTGCGGTTTGAAGCGAGCCAACGTTCACAACTGAGCTACTAGCGTACACACTAGAACTTCGTACTGTATCACGCATGTTACGGTAACAGATCGCTAATGCGTACCCGGCTTTACTGTCTTCCGAACTCCCGGCAACAACAAAAGAGTTAAACAAAAACCAATTACAGAAAAAACACTCCCTCCACTTTCTTCCAGCGTTCTTTTTACATGACGCGCCCTGTACAAGTCCTGACATGTCTGTTCAATTACTTTCCGCTTTGCTAAATTGGTTTAGACTAGGTCGTACTAGTTTATCCTAGAGTGTGCGTATTTATATCAGGATCATCTAGTTTGGCCTAGGCTAAACTGGTTTATCCTGTCGCGCTTAGGATAAATTAGTTTGGACTAGGCTATACTAGTTAATCCTATCGCGTATAGGAAGAACCAGTTTAGCCTAGGCAAAACTAGATTGTCCTGAAATCGGGTTTGGCCGGTAACATATACATATTTCAGTAGTTCAATGATAGTAGATTAGTTTTATGAAAGTTTTTGATAGTAATTCTGTTTAATTCAATATCAAAATATGAGGTAAACCTGCGTTATTTTTTGGGAAAACTCAGGGAAGTTAGATGTTTTTTTTTGATAATTAATGAGATGGAAAATCAGCACTCTAATACATTATGTTACAACAAAAACATATTTCTGATGTCGCAGTAATTATTTTGATCTAATTTATTGAACATCGTTGAGAGATTAAGGCGTTTGAAGTTGTGCATATTATCGTTTTTTCCGCAAACTAGCTGCAGTAGAACGATCAGTTACAAAAAAATGAAAAAAGTATTTGCAAATATTCTACATTAACTTACAATGGGAAGAATAAATCTACTGTTTACTTCTATTAGAAATAGTCAAAATCTTTTTAGAGATGTCGAAAGTTGAAAAAAATATCGATATATAGATCTTTTAAAAAATATCAATATCGGCTTCGATATATCGCGAAAAAAACATCGATATATCGATATATCTGACCAAATTTTCCTAAAAATATCGTACAGTAGCTCATGAAATATGACACGCGGAATAATAATGGAACGAAAATTATCTCCCAAAAATAGACCCTATTTTCGAATGATGAAAATGATTGCAGGGCCTCTCAGGTAAATGATTGCAGGGTCTCTTTCGTTAACAAGACTAGACAGTCACACACTTCACAGAATATAATGGAAATCAGCACAACCAATTCACCAGCGAAACAGATTTACAAATAATAGACAATACTAAATACAGCACAGATCATAGATATGTTGAATATCATTAATCTGAGATCCAGTTACGAATTTAGTTAGATCGTGATATGCCGCTAATGATTAAAAAATATCGTTTTTGATACGAATTTCGATATTGGTTATTTTGTATCGATGTATCGATATATCGAATCAAAATATATCGGCAAAAAATATCGATATATCGAACAAAAAATATCGATATATCGATGCATCGATATATTTTCAACAAGCCTAAATCTTTTTAAGGGGGTAAACGAAGCGCTCAAAAATCACGATTTCTTGCAAAAAATGTGAAAGGGCTCTTATTTATAATAATATTCGCCATAGACTCAAATTGATGTAATTAATTCTTCGTTATCGAAAGTTCGTTTTGAAGAAAGACATAAACACCTGAAGTGGTGGATTATAAAGTTGTTTTGTACTTGAATTTCAATATACAAATAAATAAATATTTCCAACACACGCACCAATGAGGGCTACCGTTTTCTGTCTCACCAGATGGCGCCACTGTTGAGTGAGGTCCTAAATTGTAACTTTTAAAGTTTATTAATACGCACATGAAATCAAAGGTTACATTTAGATCGTATTTTAATACAAAAGAACCATATCCTAAACATAATAGGCCATGCCACAGTGACGCCCAGTTCCGTTTTATTCGGAAAAAATGGGAACATAATCATTTTTCTAAGCTCAAATTTTTAATAACAGAAATTCATTGCCACATAACTCATATTTACCATAATTAAGCCGAATTGTTACCAATTATTCACAACATTATTTTAATAAGAAATAAACCCGCGTTGTCAACCAACAAGCAATAACATTTGACATTTCGGAGACCTCACGCTACACTAGCGCCTCTAGCGGCGGATTCATACGCGATAGCCCTCATTAGCCTAGCCCCAAAGTAAGCACTGTAGGCTTGTGTTTTGGAATACTATGTTAACGGACAGAATACATATCATCATCATCAGCCTTTTAATGTCCCCACTGCTGGGGCACAGGTTTACCCTATGGATGTAATAGGGAGATTGGGCCATAAACCACCACGCGGGCCCAATGCGGATCGGCGGGTGCTAACGACTGCAGATGCAACCGGGACCAAAGGCTTAACGTACCTTCCGAGGCATGGTGGAACTCGAGATAGAAGATTTTTGGTCACCCATCCAATGACCGACCATTGCGAAAGTTGTTTAACTTCAACGATAGCAGCCGAACGCGCTAACCACCTGCGCCTTCGAGAATAAATATTCTAATACATATATAAGTATATTTATATAGAAATATCAAACATCCATGATTGAAGTACAAATGCTTGGAGTAAAAATACAAATGTTAATGCGATTCATAACACAAACTGCCCCCACTGGAATTCGAACCCGGGATCTTTCGAGTAGGTGACACCATGAAACCACCAATCGGACACGTAGGTGGTCAAATTTAAATCTATATATACATATAAAACTCAAAGGTGACTGACTGACATAGTGATCTATCAACCCACAGCCCAAACCACTGGACGGATCGGGCTGAAATTTGGCATGCAGGTAGATGTTATGACGTAGACATCCGCTAAGTAAAGATTTGATCAATTCTACCCCCAAGGGGATAAAATAGCGAATGAAAGTTTGTATGAAACTTTGTCAATTTTAGACCGATCGGGCTGAGACTTTGCATGCAGGTATAAGAAGAATCATAGATGAATGTCATTGTTATATAATGCAAGCCTGAGAACAAAAACTGTAGTCTACACTTCAGCTCTACACCGAAGCAAAGCGAGGGGGGGCGCTAGTATTGTATATTTAATTATGGACAGAATCCCCAGAATAGTTTCAAGAGCATCTCTGAAAAATCGGTGGGGCTTGAAATAAAAAATTGCCTCAAAGAATGATAATTATAAGCAAAGGCATTTTGTAATCTGTCTTACTTTAAATTACTGCCTCTTAAAATTTGCTTCACGTCACGACTGATGGATGAATCTCGACGTCTACGTATTTAATTATCAAGAAAAATTAATTTTTAAATGTTCGTAACAAAGTAATTACTTGACTGCCTCTTTCTAGATTGAAAAATGCTAGATTGTTTTGTGAGTTTTCGTCAACAAAGCAATTACGTGAGTGGTAATGAAGAGAAAAGAGTTGTTTATAAGGCGTGATTCCAAGATGGGTGCAAAGTTTAATAAGGAAGCTTGCATCATTAGACTATTTAGAACTATTTGAGTCACGTTTGTCTTACACTTAGACAAAGTACACGATTTTTTAAGTAATCTTTATGACCCGACTGCCTAAATATTACTTCTAATAAAAACTGAAAAGAAAAAAACAAGTCCAGTAGTCTATAATTCTGTAAAGTAAGGAACAAAGCTACTTTAACAGTCGGGACCCATTATATATTCAAGGATGGATCATTTTTTTTCAATAATGGGTCCCGACTGTTAAACTAGCTTTGTTCCTTACTTTACAGATTATCGGAATAGTTTTTTGGGGTTGTAAAGTAAATAATTATTATTTTTATTTATTTTATGTTTATACAAGCCAGCTAGCTATAAAATAAAACACGATACGTGCTTTTTTATTCAAAGCTTTCTTAAAACATGCTTCAGTTTTCCACCTTTCTTTTGGGACATCATTTATGCGATAAACTGTCAAATTATTGACACTAGAGCCTGTATATCAAATTATGGTAGTTTAAGCCTAATCATACAATTTTGGGGTTTTTACCAAAATTTATAGATATTAGTTTAAAAAGAAATCATACTTCTTCATGAAAACAAACATAGCTGAAATGGTTCTAACTAAATGGTCTATACCAGCTTCTAATCTTAATATATATAAATCTCGTGTCACAATGTTTGTCCTCAATGGACTCCTAAACCACTGAACCGATTATAATAAAATTCGCACACCATGTGCAGTTCGATCCAACTTGAGAGATAGGATAGTTTAAATCTCAAATTATAGTCGCAATTTTAATTTATTGCTAATTATTACTTTTGGGCGGTACGAAGTTCGCCGAGTCAGCTAGTCTTAATATATATAAATCTCGTGTCACAATGTTTGTCCTCAATGGACTCCTAAACCACTGAACCGATTATAATAAAATTCACACACCATGTGCAGTTCGATCCAACTTGAGAGATAGGATAGTTTAAATCTCAAATTATAGTCGCAATTTTAATTTATTGCAAATTATTACTTTTGGGCGGTACGAAGTTCGCCGAGTCAGCTAGTTACCCTATATAATCCGAAATTATTTGTTAAATTGTTTAACTAGATGAACGACAGAAAAGTCTTTCAATCAATAGTTACGAAATTTAGAGATAGGCTACAAAAAGCAAGAAAACGAAATCCTATGGTAACTAATATTATAAATGAAAAAGTTAGTTTATTTTGTTTGTTACTTGATCACGCAAAAACTACTGCACGGTCTTGGATGGAAATTCGGTACAAATATAGTTAGTGACCTGGATTGAGACATAGGATACTCTTTATCCAGAAAATGTCAGGTCCAAAAAACTTAAGTTACCGCGGAAAACTTCGCAAGCGCCCGCTAGTACTATGGATATATTTGTTTTAAGTAAGCACTGCAAAGCTTGTGTTATGGGATGCTAGGGTAACGGATAGAATACATATACTGATATATGTAAGTATATTTATATAGAAATACATATGAAACATCCATGACTGAAGTACAAATGCTCGTATTCATCACACAAACATCTGCCCCCACCGGGATTCGAACCCGAGACCTCTCGAGTAGTTGACACCTTGCAACCCGGCGTACAAATCACTCGGCCACGGAAGTCGTTCTCCTTGGCCGAGTGATAGGAGGAATCCATATTTATTTTACTGATACATGGCTTTTTTTTTTTTTTTTTTTTTAATGATACATGGCTTAGCTTAAGTGGATTTCGTAGTTACTTGGATAATCTAACTTAAGAGATGAAAGAAGTAAACAATTTGCAATTCATAACTAAAACCTAAGTTGACATAGTGAAACAGAAAACTTCAAAATACAATTTAACTATAATATCCTAATGAACTTTTTGCACAAGGATAGAATAATATACGATGCAGACCTGAAAAGGCTGCGAAACGTCAATCTATATATATAAAACTCAAAGGTGACTGACTGACATAGTGATCTATCAACGCACAGCCCATAGTCCAGTCGGAATAGCCATAATTTGGACCGACTTCTATTCTAAGACACCAGCGCTTAGACAATTTTTTCCTAGGTAGTATAGACCCCCACGAATATGCCCTCCATTTGTCCCCGCTAGAACCCGTGTTTTGTAGCCAGGAAAATTGTTTAAACAAAGAAAAACCGGTTTTTTTGAGTTTTTTTGCTTGTAAACGGGGATTTTGAAAATTTTTTTGATTTAAAGTTGTTCATTAGCTTGCCCTCTACAAAATCAGTTCTATGAAAAAATAACGTGAGATTGTTAGTTTAGCAGTAAATTGCAATTATGTCGGTTTTACGTTTGCAACAATTCAACATGTTATAATAAACATTTTGATTTCTAAAGTAGTTTATCATGTGGGTAACGCCACTCCCAAGAGAGTCATGTAAAATTTATCGACCTGTGTCGCAAACTTTAGCAACAATTCTCAATCTCCGAAAAAAAAGTACTTGCCTGTCCCGTCTTTCCCAGAAGGCGCACAGAGGGAAAAAAATTCAGGTGATTCGATTCTCCAAGAATTTTGAGGAATCGATCGAGTAGAAAAAAATCGTTAATAAAAATGTTCGTTTTTGGTCGATTTTTTTTTTTTTTTAAATTGACGTAGAATATTTTTTTTAAACTAATGTATTTTTCTCTCCTCAACTCGAATATACTATTCTGAATATATATATATATATATATATAATATATATATAATACTAATATACCCTGAGAATTCCGATTATGAACCGGAAGAAAAAAGGACGAAATTAATTTAATTAGAAATATAGAATACAACGCAGTCTTGTAATCGAATTTTAGTTAATAGTTTTGTAAATAATTTCTGTACATAAATAAACTGTTTTTTTTTTAATTTTCAATCGTATATTCGAGTTGAGGAGAGAAAAATACATTAGTTTAAAAAAAAAATATTCTACGTCAATTTTTAAAAAAAAAAAAATCGACCAAAAACGAACATTTTTATTAACGATTTTTTTCTACTCGATCGATTCCTCAAAATTCTTGGTGAATCGAATCACCTGAATTTTTTTTCCCTCTGTGCGCCTTCTGGGAAAGACGGGACAGGCAAGTACTTTTTTTTCGGAGATTGAGAATTGTTGCTAAAGTTTGCGACACAGGTCGATAAATTTTACATGACTCTCTTGGGAGTGGCGTTACCCACATGATAAACTACTTTAGAAATTAAAATGTTTATTATAACATGTTGAATTGTTGCAAACGTAAAACCGACATAATTGCAATTTACTGCTAAACTAACAATCTCACGTTATTTTTTCATAGAACTGATTTTGTAGAGGGCAAGCTAATGAACAACTTTGATTCAAAAAAATTTTCAAAATCCCCGTTTACAAGCAAAAAAACTCAAAAAAACCGGTTTTTCTTTGTTTAAACAATTTTCCTGGCTACAAAACACGGGTTCTAGCGGGGACAAATGGAGGGCATATTCGTGGGGGTCTATACTATCTAGAAAAAAATTGGCTAAGCGCTGGTGTCTTAGAATAGGTCTCATGTTTATTCCGACTGGACAACCAAACCACTGGACGGATCGGGCTGAAATTTGGCATGCAGGTAGATGTTATGACGTAGGCATCCGCTAAGAAAGGATTTTGATCAATTCTACCCCCAAGGGGATAAAATAGGGAATGAAAGTTTGTATGAAACTTTGTCAATTTCAAACCGATCGGGCTGAGACTTTGAATGCAGGTATAAGAAGAATCACAGATGAATGTCATTGTGTATAATACAAGCCTGAGAACAAAAACTGTAGTTCTACACTTCAGCTCTACACCGAAGCGAAGCGAGGGCGGGCCGCTAGTAAATAAATAAAGTTCGTGCATTAACCCGTTAAAACTAGTTTTATTTTAATCAGTGATGTGCGTGAAAACCTAAGAAACAAATCACAATAATAAAAATATAAAAGCGAAAGTTTGTGAGTGTGTATGTTTGTTACTTCTTCACGTCTAAACGGCTGGAGCGATTTTATTAAAATTTGGTATGGAGTAAGCTGACACCCTGGATTAACACATAGGCTACGTTTTACTGCGGGAATATATCCCTAATAAACCGAAGAGGCCGTATTAATGAGGGCTACCGTTTTCTGCCTCACCAGATGGCGCCACTGTTGAGTGAGGTCCTAAATTGTAACTTTTGAAGTTTATTAATACGCACATGAAATCAAAGGTTACATTTAGATCGTATTTTAACACAAAAGAACCATATCCGCCACAGTGACGCGCAGTTCCGTTTTATTCGGAAAAAATCGGAACATAATCATTTTTCTAAGCTCAATTTTTTAATAACTGACATTCATTGCCACATAACTCATATTTGCCATAATTAAGCCGAATTGTTACCAATTATTCACAACATTATTTTAATTAGAAATAAACCCGCGTAGTCAACCAACAAGCAATAACATTTGACATTTCGGAGACCTCACGCTACACTAGCGCCTCTAGCGGCGGATTCATACGCGATAGCCCTCATTGAATCAAGGTTTCGAATGTTAACTCTTACTTTTTATTGTCATTATTTTCAATAAATGCTTATCTCATATTATTATTGTGTCAATTTTTTCGAAAATGGTACGAAAAGTAGAGTATTTTCCTCGGTGATAAAGCTGTCTTAGTCTTGGGTGAACTTAAATCACTCGATACACTCAGGACTATAATTGCTATTTCTTCTTTCAAATGTTTAATACTTGAAAAAGTATTCATTTGACATTGTGGGTTACCTACAATGCGAGGAGATGGCGCTGCCTTGCAGCTTAAGGCTAGGAAAATTTCGACGCTGCGAATAGGGCCGTGGTAGCATAATGGTCAGTGCATTCGCCCGGATTACGAAGTGTGCGAATTCGAGTCCCGGCCGCTGCCTGGTCCGCGTGGATTTTTTTCTAGTAAACTTTTCGTTAGATTTAAACATCTAGCAGTTAAATGCTTAAAAATAAATAAAAACATAGTAGAATAATATTATTATTGTCGAAGCTTTTGCGAACGCCATTAATAAAGAAAATTCAATGCAGAAGAAATCGTCTTGCAAACTATGAATTTTGAACGTTCTCAAAGTGCAGTTCGTACTCCGTCCGTATCAGGAGCTCTACTCTCTTTCTCTGAAACGAAATTTCGGTAACGAACGAATTTTAAACGAAATTTCGCCAATAACTCTTCTCTTTTTCATTTTCGAACACGTACATAAAGTTCGGAATCACAGACAATTTTCGTGAACGAATGGAATGAGTCATGTTTATGGGTTTTTTTATTTCTCTACTTTTAAAATTAAGTTTTTTTACTTGAAAACAATATAGGTAGTTTACGACAAATTTTTTGATAACATTGAAAGTACCTTCTTTGACAGTTTTAGCCGACTAATTTGTAGAGTTGATACAAACTACTGTATGTCAACCTTAATTTGTCGTTTAATACTTTGAAGTATCGGAATTAAAATAAATAATAAAAAAATGGTTTATTTGATAATTTTACATGCTAAAAATGTTTCTCGAACTAAGAAGCCTTGATTTAAAATACTCTTGCAAGATTTTTAGGCTTAATTAAAACAAAAATTTCAAACGAAAATGAAAAGGTAACACTTTTCATTTCGTCAATTTGAGGTTAAAATTTCGAACAATTATCTGTCAATTTCCACTTTTCCTTCGAAAGATTTGTGAATTAGAGTAGATTTGGAGAATTTGTTACAGCATATGATAGATGGTTACAGCATTTGATAGATAGTTACAGCGTATGATAGATAGTTACAGCATATGATAGATGGTTACAGCGTTTGATAGATAGTTACAGCGTATGATAGATAGTTACAGCGTATGATAGATAGTTACAGCATATGATAGATGGTTACAGCGTTTGATAGATAGTTACAGCGTATGACAGATAGTTACAGCATATGATAGATAGTTACAGCATATGATAGATGGTTACAGCGTTTGATAGATAGTTACAGCGTATGACAGATAGTTACAGCATATGATAGATGGTTACAGCGTTTGATATATAGTTACAGCGATGATAGATAGTTACAGCATATGATAGATGGTTACAGCGTTTGATAGATAGTTACAGCATATGATAGATAGTTACAGCGTATGATAGATAGTTACAGCGTTTGATGCGAGTGCGAACTTACAATGTCATGTCATGTTCCCTTTTATAATCTTATTATTTTTGTTTCTCTGTCATAGAAAGTTAACATATATTATAGTATGATGATTTTAAATATGATAATATTTCTACGAGAACTCTGCCGACAAACTGCGTTGCAGTTTGGCAGATATAATGTAATTTTACATGTAAACTTTTTGATTGATGAATAAATAAATAAAAAAAATAAAAAAAAAATCTGTTCGTCGATCATGTAGCATGCAAACTAACTATCGATTCCTTCATTCATTCGAGGAAACGTTCAAGAGGCAGTCACCAATGTGAAGGCCCTGGGGGCGTTCCTGGCGGAGCTGGGCTGGCTGGAGTGACTCCGGCCATACACCCTCCTCACGCAAAACAGGCGCCATAAGGACGTCGAGTTGCGGAAACGCCCGTAGCAACAAGAAGAAGAAGAACTATCGATTCCGTGAAATCGATAATCGGACATTTTTGAAATATCCATTACTCGTTGATTCAGTCTGTGTCATTTTACTGTGCAATGATGCAATGTATTTTTTTTTGTTAAAAGGGTTTGCCACTCTTCATGGTAAGCGGCCACCATAGCCTACATACGCTTCGTCCTCATCATCAGCCTATTAATGTCCTCACTGCTGGGGCATAGGCCATGACCCACAACGCGGGCCCAGGGCGGATTGGCGGGTACTAACGACTGCAGATGCAGCCGGAACCTACGGCTTAACGTTCCTTCTGAAGCACGGAGGAACTCGAGATAGAAGATTTTCGGTCACCCATCCAATGACCGACCATTGCGACAGTTGCTTAACTTGAACGATCGCAGTTTTTTTTTAAAAGGTACATTAAACAGCCAAAGTCCAGCAAAAATGTACACAGCTGAATAACATAAGTAAACCTTAGTTACCAAAAAGAAAACATATTGAGAAAAAAACATTGACATATGTATATATATTGATAGTCTTCAATCTTAGGTGATGAAACAAAGCGGGCGAAAGGAATGAAAACTTGATATTACCAGAGAAAAGTCACTAATTGGGTACAAGTCCAATAAACATTCATTTATCTGCAATCAACCAAAATGAAATAAAAACATGCATAAAATAAACAATAAATATGTTTAGGTATATATATTTAAAAATTACAAGGGTATTTGTTATTTATTTATTTTTTAAAGGACACCCGGCATTTTGTGCCGAAGTTGTATACTTTTTTAATTTCTTTATCTGTGTTTCATAATTGGGTAACGTAGTCTGGCAATATTTGTCATCAGCAGCTAGCTGTCAATGTGAAATACGTAGGTTTGTCAATATAACCTCTTTAAGTAGCCGGATCGTCAAGAGAAAAAATAACGGATAAAAAGGCAATCACAGCAGAGAACATTCATCACAGTACGCGGGAGCGGATGCGAAATGCGAATGTTTTTTTTTGTTTGTATTTTAGGATTGTCAAATTGACATTTGGTTTTTTATTTAGAAAAAGCAAAGGAATCATGGTTTTTACAGTCACTTGATTAATATTTTGAAGTAAAATATTGTCCCTTGAAGATTTAGGGTTTCCATATCAAAAAATATTAATCATTAAATAACTTCTATCCACGATTCACTAAAAATAAGGCAAGAGTATTTTTATGTAGCAAATAATTTTGGCTTTATTTTGAGACCAAATTCAACTGTATACAAGTTTAGCATTTTTTCTATGAAAAGTGCCGGGTCTCCTTTCTGTTTCGATCCAAAAAATATATCTATGTCTCTAAATTTTGAATTTAGGTCCCTATGTTGTTATATAAATGTAAAACAACTCTAGTTAATTGGCTGAAAACACTTAACTATGAAGACACGGAATTAATTTTAAAAAGAATAACAATAATGGTCGTACTATTACTTTCTGGGTTGCCTCAACTTGAACTGTAAATTGACTCTTTGGGAAATAAAAACCATTTTCATTTTCATTTTCATAGATATATTGTAATAAAAAAAAGTTTTAGCCACCTGTACCATCGAGCTACTGACGGACGCACCATAAGGCACTTTTAATCTGATCGTTGCGACCACTGGATTTGGTCGTGGCCGTTTAGTGCGCGAGGTGAAGGATGGCAGGCGCGGTTGCAGCCTGAAATTTTGGAGGGGTTCACTCACTACACTAATAAAAAAGAAGAAAAAAAGGTATCTGGAATAAAATAAACATTATTGCAACGAACGACGCATGTCGACTTTGCTAGAATTACCAAAACTACGTAGTTCGGTTCCTTGTTTCTAAACAAGTACTAGATTCATCAGACATTCCTAAGTTATTTTGGCCCTCGTACGTAGTTCATAAAAACACCACTAGATGTCAGCAAACTATAAATTTATCGCTGTATGGGATAGCTAGAAATTTCCTTTTATTATTTGGCAAATTTTTGAGATTTTTTAATTTGACCTTAGATTTTGGGGGGAGTCTTGTCCCCTGTGACCCCCCCCCCCCCCCCCTTCGGACCGCGCCTGATGGATGGCTACGTGAATGGAAGCTATTTACTCGCATTTTGAGAGCACTTTATATAACATCCCGTTCGCAACTGTTGCTGAACAATTCACGTGGAACGCAACGCGTACTCCTCGTTGAGAGAAAGTAACATGTGTAAGTGACTTCACATCAAAGATGTTACAAACAGTTATTTTTAACCTTACAAAAGGATAACAGGCGATACAATCTTTTTGTAATTCCGGTATACTTTGGATTAACAATGTTCTGCCGTTATATTTCATTTTACAAAGCTTCTTTGTGAGATATATTTTTTTTACTTCTACTAATATTATAAAGCTGCAAAGTTTGTTTGTTTGAACGCGCTAATATCTGGAACTACTGGTCCGATTTGAATGATTCTTTCAGTGTTGTGTAGTCCATTTATCGAGGAAGGCTATAGGCTATATTTTTTTTTTTTCAAAATTAGGGATCTGTAATAAAATTGCTATTTTGTAACACAAGGTGTAAAATCGAATACCTATTTTTGCGTGCGCTGCAAAAACTATTGACAATAGAACAAAATGATGTACTAAGGGTTTGTAGATCCCATTAAGACCTACAAAAAAGTCCGCGAGAACATATATCTAGCTGTCATGGTTTAATCACAATAACCGATTTTGTGTTCAAAATAATTAAATCGTCTGAAATATGTATCGTAATATTAAAAAAACAAACAACCCTTATTTTTCACCCCTCTACCACCCATATTTTTATGGCGATACGAAGTTCGCTGGGTCAGCTAGTATATTATCACATCTGATGTTTAATGTGCAAAACATCCAGTCTTGTACACTGGTTAAAAGGGATTATGAGGAAGTAAAGTAACGAAATTCTATTTATTCCGTCAGTTAGATTATAAACAAAACGGTTAAATGAGAGTCGGACTGACCCATGAAGAGTTCCGTAGCAGCAAGTAACATTTTACCTATATATAAAAGTTCTTGTTAGGGTTAGGTTAGGTTTTTTTTCATGTCTTAGGTTATTAATTGGGGGTGTTTTAGTTAAATTTCTTATAATGTGTTGGTTATTATTAAAGTTGGCCTATAATCCTACCTGAAGCCGCCTTTGATACAGCCAGAGGTAGAAACGTTAGCCGGGGGATTGAACGAAGAAAGATTTAAGAAGTAGAAACGAAAGACGGCTTATCTAGTATAAAGAAAGAATAAGAAAAGGAAAGGTGTTTTTTTTTTGTAATTATTGCATGGGATGTTGATAAGCAGGCGGGCCCCGGCCCGACCAGTTAATGAGAGAAGAAGGGTCCTCTCATCAACCGGCCAGGCCGGGGCCCATCCCATTAGGTTAGGTTAGGTTAGGTTATGTTATGTTAGGGTTAGAAAATAATGGTTCACGTTTTATGCATAAGGTTTATAGTTCTTTTATTTTTTTAAGCATTTAACTGCTAGATGTTGAAAACTAGATTTTTCTTTATATTTTTTTTAATAGAAAAAAATCCACGCGATCCAGGCAGTAGACGGGACTCGAACCCGCACCCTTCGCAATCGCAAATGTAAAAGTATTCATTTGACATTGTGGGTTACCTATAATGCGAAGAGATGGCGCTGCCTTGCAGCTTAAGAATGGCTAGAAGAATTTGGACGCGGTCCGTGAGGGCCGCGGTAGCATAATTGGTCAGTGCATTCGCCCGGATTGCGATAGGTGCGGGTTCGAGTCCCATAAGGTTTAAAGTTCATGATTTTTTTTATTTTTATATTTGTGTATTGAATGAAAGGTAAATTGCGGTTTACGATTTATGGCGTATTAAAAATATACTTACTAGATCTCATTCAAGTTTGTATCATTGTTGTACATCACATATTATTTTTAGTTTTATTAATCTCCTAACTTAGAAGTTACGGGGTACAAACAATTTACCACTATCGAAGTGTCTTTAGCGCAAACTATTAAGTTTAGAAAAAAAAAAATATTAGGAACCTCAATATCATTTTTGAATCTATCCATGGATACCCTACACTTATGGGTTTAATGATAAACACATTTTTGAGTTGCAGTTCTAAGTGTGGGGAACCCCCAAAATGTATTTTTCACACACACATTTGGTTCACAGAATACTTCTACTTACCAAGTTTCAACAGTATAGTTCTTATATAGTTCCGGAAAAAAGTGGCTACGACATACGGACCGGACAGACGGACAGACAGATGTGGACGAATCCATAAGGGTTCCGTTTTTTGCCATTTGCCTAAGGAACCAAAAAAAATAATCTTTTTTTTTTTCTTTTATCAATCAACCGGAAAATTACAAGGATAAAACCCGTCAAAATTTGGTAGTGGGGACCCGTGATGTCATTACTTAGTTTATCACTATTGGTAAAGACCCTAACAATACAGTAAAAATCAGTTGAGTACATTTTTCTACGATGACTGGACTATGTAAGATAAGCCCCACGTTGGGCGCCAATGTGTGTTACATTGGCGCCCAACGTCCTATTAGAGGATGATAGTAAAATACTAGATTTATACAGTAACAATGATTTAATAAACTTTAGTATGTAGGCAGGCATAATCATTATCAAAATCATTTATTCAGTTTAAGCTGTTACAAGCACTCATGAATGTGTAGAAGCTACGCCATCGGTTCGTAAATCTACAGCGGGAGACCTTGTACTGAGAAGAACTGGCAAGAAACTCAGCAAGGGCTGTTTTTTC